>PUQB01000751.1:0-105645 GCA_003024785.1 Selaginella tamariscina | reverse complement strand
GCATGCCAGACAAGTTCAGTGGCAACTGCCGATTTCCAAGGTTTTTTGAATCAGATCCGACTCTTGATCCGCATGCAACCACGCCGCTACTCGACTGATGCACAAAAGGTTGGCCTTTGGCATCCTTACTGGTCGGATCTCCACGGGCTTGGGTTGCTCCTTTACTGGAGTGTGACGACCCGTTGATGGACGACTTTTGAAGGATTTGTGGCTGCCTTTGAAGCCTGTTTTGGAGATCCTGATAAGTACCGTTTGCATGCACGAAGTTACGGAAGCTCACACAAGGATCCCGACCAGTTTCCGTTTATGCATCCGCATTTCAGCAACTTTGCACGAACATTCCATGGGATGAACTGTATTGATCGAAACACTTCCATTTTGGGGTTGAGGATGATGTGAAGGACCTTCTCCTTATGTTACCGATGTCCAAACCTTAGCAGAGATCATGCAACAGGCGTTCGCTGTGACAACCGTTTGTTCGAGCATCGTCAGGAAAAATCGTCAGCAGTTCCTGCAAGTCAATCCTGCAGCCGTGGGCACATGTTCCTGCGACACCTTCTGGAAGTAGTCCCTATGGAGGTTGAGAAATACAAGCATGGTCCACTTTCAGCTGCGGAGAAGAATGCCGTCGCGGTGAGAACTTATGCTTGTATTGTGGTGAAGCAGGAACAAGGTGGCAGAATATCCTGCTAAAGCTAGGAAGTTCAAGACGTGTGAAGTTGAAGTTAAAGTTTAATGTCCACTTCGTCTAGGGGCCGCGAAGTTGGGATGGTGCAGGCTCCATTGGTGTTGTTCATACCATTCCATCACTCAAGTTTCCTGTACACATTCACTCAACGATCGAGAACTCAAGGAGTTTGCCCTGTTGACACTGGTGCAAATGCATGCTTCATGGATGACACTTTTGCAACTCAGCATAGCATTCTGGTGGTGAAGTTGAAGCGTGCTTCCTGTAGAGGTGACCGATGTCATCTAATTGCTTCAGGCGCAATTACTCATGCTACCACACCTCTCTCTGTAGTTATGATGCATTTAACTATTCGGTTCCTTCAACTTGATCAAGATCGGTCGACTCCCATCGTTTGGGCATGCCATGGTTCGTGGTTGCAAATCCTCAGATTGACTGAGGTCTAGGATGCTCACGTTTTCCTTTTCAGCAGCCAGGATCAATCTTGTACCTTCCTACATGCAGGATACGTCCTTAGTGTTTTGAGGCAGTTACAAGCTTCAAGATTGACATGCATGTTCCTGGTATCAGAGTGAAGATTTCCTCCTTGACAGGATTCACCTCATGTTAGTTCCTCAGCACATCCACAGGCTCTCTCCACTCCTAATCCACCTCCTGTCAGTTTGTCAACACATTCTCAGGCTCTCTCAGTTCACGGTTTCCAAAAGTTTTTCCTCAACAGGATCCACCTCTTGTCAGTTTGTCAGCACATTCTCAGGCTCTCCTCAGTTTGCGGTTTCCTATACAGGGTTTTTCCAATCCTAAATTAGTGTTGAAGACTCCTCCTCGACAGGATCCACCTCCTGTCAGTTCCTTAGCACATTCTCAGGCTCTCCTCAGTCCGTGGTTTCTGAAGGTTCCTTCTCAATAGGATCTTACCTCCTGTCAATTCATCAACACATTCTCAGCTCTCCTCAGTTCGCGGTTCTGTACATGGTTCTTCCAATCTTGTATCAGTGTTGAAGACTCCTCGACAGGATCCACCTCTTGTCAGTTTATCAACACATTCTTCAGGCTCTCCTCAGTTCGCGGTTTCCGAAGTTCCTCCTCGTCAAGATCCACCTCTTGTCAGTTTGTCAACACATTTCTCAGGCTCTCCTCAGTTCGCGATTTTCGAAGGTTCCTCCTCAACAAGATCCACCTCCTGTAAGTTCGTCAACACATTCTCAGGCTCTCCTCAGCTCACGGTTTCCTGTACAGGGTTCTTCCAATCCTGTATAGTGTTGAAGATTCCTCCTCGACAGGATTCACCTTTGTCAGTTCCTCAGCACATCCGCAGGTTCTCTCCACTCCTGATTCACCTTCATGTCAATTCTTAGCACATCCGCAAGTTATTTCCACTCCTGATTCACCTCCTATCAGTTCATCAGCACTACAGGTTGCTCCTCCACTTCTCCTTCTTCCGCTCCTGCAGTACAGGATCGTCTAGCATCTTCATCAGGTATAGGATGATCTCCGGGTTCAGGCATAGAACGATACAAGCATCATGCTAATGCTCACCATCAGCCGGCACCTGTATACAAGATTGGTGATCTCGTGTGGCTTCTTCGTCGATACATTTGCACCAAGAGGCCTTCTTCTAAGTTGGATTTTTAACGATTGGGTCCTTACAGGATTATGGCAGAGGTCAATCTTGTAGCTTTCCGACTCGAGTTACCATCTACGGTGAAACTTCATTCCTGTGTTTCACACCTCCTTGTTGGAGCCGTATCATCCTTCTTCTCTTCCCGGTCGTGCTTCTTCTCCTCCCCTCCTGTGGTCATTGACAATGAACTTGAGTACGAAGTTGCAGCCATCCTTGATTCTCGTCTTCATCGCCGCCAACTTCAATACTTGGTGGATTGGAAAGGTTATTTGCCTACTAATCGCACTTGGGAACCTGCATCCAACTTACTCCATGCTTCTTCAAAGGTTGTTGCCTTCCATTGACATTATCCTGCTAAACCAGGTCCCAAGACTCGTGGAACTCGTCTTTAGGGAGGAGGTGCTATCACAACCCGATACAGGATACATGATTCTAGATACAGGATACGGTTATAGGATATACCTACAGGATTACCTGCAGGATATTCCTACAGGATATACCTACAGGATATGCCATAGGATATGCCTAGAGGATAAGGAACATGTGGACACATCTTAGCCTCTACATGCATGCAGCCACTTTTAGTTGCATGCAACCACTTTTAGCACTCATGCCTAGATTAGCTCTTGGAGTTGTGAGCATAAAAGCTTTGACCTAATTGTTGTACAATCAGTTACTATCAACACCAGTCTTTCTACAATCAATCTTGTTTGTCTTGCTCCTTGCCTCCTGCTCTTGTCTTGCTCTTGGTTCCTGTCCTGCTCCTGTCTTACTCCCGGATCCAGTCATGTTCCTGTCTTGTTCATGGATCCTGTCCTGCGCGTTTTTCTTGCTTCTGGATCCTGTCCTGCTCCCGTCTTACTCCTGGATCCTTCTTTACTCATGACTCTTGAGTTCCTGATTCTTATCCTACGCCTGTCTTACTCCTGAGTTCCTAGTTCCCGTCATGCTCCTTGTCCTGCTCCATTTCCTATCTTGCTCCTTGTCTTACTATCCTACTCCGGTTCTTATCTTGCTGCTTGTCTTGCTATCCTACTCCCTGTCCTACTCCTAGTCCTGCTATCCTACTCCTAGTCTTGTTATCCTGCTCCGGTTCCTATCCAGCTCCTTGTCTTGCTATCTTGCTCCAATTCTTATCCTGTTCCTTATCTTGGTATCCTGCTCCAGTTCCTATCTTTGCTCCTTGTCTTGCTCCTTGTCCTGCTCCTAAGTTCTTAGTTCCTATCTTGTCCCTTGTTCTGCTCCTGAGTCAAGCCTTCTTGTTCTTGGAATCCTGCTCTCTTTCTTGTTCTTGGAATCCTGCTCTCTTTCTTGTTCCTGAATCGTGGCTTGACACTCATAATTTTTAATTTTAATTGTTCATATGTTTAAGTTGCTCATAATTTTTAAGTTCACCACTATATATTTAAGTTGTAATACTTTATAACAAGAACGATGTTCAGATTAGACCCTTGTCAATTACATTAAATAACCTTTCTAATGTGTTTATTATTATTATTATTACAGGTTTTTAGGGAGAACATGTTAGTTTCAATGCAAGTTGGACATAAACTTCATGCACACATTTGTACATTTACATAAGTATTATGACATATAAATGTATTAAATGTTATATTTATAGGATATTATAATTGGATGTTTAATGAACAAATTCACAATAAAAAAATTTCGATATTATGACTACAAAAAGTTTGTTAATCTTTATTTTAGTCAATTAACTTGTTTAATCTTAGATTTTAGCCAAAATTTAATTTTATTGAGAATAATGGATGAGAATGATTATTAATTATGCTCAAAAGAGAGTGTGGTGGATTAGAATTCATAATTTTGAATTACTTACTTATCTTACTTAAGATATTTGACTAGTACTTTTTAACATTAATATGCAACAAAAGACATGGGAATGATAATTTGATAAACACTTAGGTACTTAAGTATTAAATCAACAACCAAAGCAAGTAAAGTATATTCCCTTTATAGTTTTTTATCCTTTGAATATGGACAAGCAGGTGTTAGTGGGTAATTGATGAATCTAAAAAATTAATCATTCAACACCTTTGCAATAAGTAAATGAGACAACAAGTGAAATATATATGTTGTACATTATAAAAGCGTTGATAAAGGAACTTAAAACATGAAATTATTATTGATTAGCATTATAGTTTAGCAAAGATGAATGAAAAATTAGAGGATCTTAATTTGTTAGGCTATTTATGAAGGTTTAGAATAGTAAGATAAAATAACCTATTACAATAAGTATCATAATTTTTTTAAAGTTTTTATTTAAGCAAACCAATCGAGAACATGTAAATTACTCACATGGCCTGGGTAACTAACATTCTTGTGCATAAATTCCAAAAAAAATTCTAACTCTTAATCGAGTTTTCCCACATGGATGTAAACTTATTCATGTGGTGTGGGAAACTTTTAACTAAATAGGTAATTGATATAATTTAATTAAATGGGTAATTGATGTGGGTTTTTTCAAAAAATTCTAATTCTTTAGCAACTATACATGTTGGTTGCCCAACTTATGCACATGGATAACTTATATGGGCAACTTGTTTTTGGGGTAACTTAAACACTATAATAGTAGGGTTGAAAATGAATATTATGAAGTGCTCTTTAGAAAATTGTTTAGATTTAGTATATGAAAATGAAATTAATTTTGTAAATGGTGAAGATGATTTAATTATCATATATAAAAGTGCAAAGGTTTTATTACCAAATGATAATTATATAATATTTTTTTATAGTTGCATCTTTATAATTAATGAAAATGACACTTTCAAGCTACTAGCCATTACCTTCATAAATTCTAAAAGTTGACCTTGCTTTTGTCCTTTTAAAAATGTTACAAAAAGAAATACTTAGATATAAATATAACACTTGTATGGAGGTGAAATAACATTGCAAATCAAATCAATATCAACAATTTGAATGGGGAGAAAGCATTACATTAAAAATGTCTCCTTTAATAGCGCTTTCTAGAGGAATGGTACAAGACTGTGTCTAAAATTCATATTTGCTGACAGTGTGCATAATCTTCAAGTGTTGTACTAAGAGTTGTAAAATCAGAATATGTGAAATAATATCACATACCTATATATATGATGTGGACAACTAATTACTAAATTGACCACCTATTTAATATGGGCAACTTAACTCAATTCAAGTTTTTATAAGGTATGCAAGTAGTTTCAAGGTACATGGAATAATATATGAGTATGTGAAAGAGTGTGTGGTGCATGTGGTTGTTAGTAAAAAGTCAAAAACAAAACATGAAGGCTTGTTGAGGAGCACATGAGAAGAGGTTCATGTTGTTGATTTAACAACTTGGTTTCTTAATCTCTGAGAGAAACACAAAGTGATTCTCAAAAAGATTAAGTTGGAAAAGAAAGGAAATATCTTTCTAGAGAATTATAAATGTAGAATGGGTGTTCAGCAACAATAAAAAAGGATTTCAACTTAGCAACAACTCAAACATAACAAAGTTGATAAATGTGTAAGGTCCCTATTTAAGTTATAGTTGCACGTCCCCATTTATGAATTAGATGACACAAATGACCAATATAAATATGACATGGATGGTACTGCAGTGGTTTGCTTACTAGGCACAAAGGACATGAAGTGACTATGTGTTTCTGGTCTATGCATCAATTTACTAAAGACTATTGTAATCAATTGTTAATGGATGGTAAAGGGCCCTCTATAACTACTCACTTGAGTTGAGCCCTTATACAAAATTCTTCATGGAAGACAAAGAAGTGGAGATAATGTTGGCATGAATAAAGAGACAAATTTGCCATTTGTGAAATAAAAGCACTTTTCATTTGAAAGAAAATCTTGTATTATCAGCTGTATGATCCTAATAGTGAAGATTTCATGATGCAACCCTTTATATGTGTGCTAGTTACTAAGTTCATGCTAAAAATAACAAGTTTATTATTGAAAATGCATAGTGTATGGATGGTACATTTGAGACAAACTAGTATCACCTTCCCTTATACTTAGCAGTTGTTCCTAATTAGAACTATCATGCCCCACTTAACTTTTTATGCTATGCTTTAATGATAGCAAGGTGGAAAATACATATGCATGTCAAGAGCGGATTGCATTAGAGAGGGCATTGACAATGGTATTTGTCGAGCTTGGAAACACAATACCTAATTTTATTTTAATTGATAAGCACAAAAGTACTTTAAATGCTATACAAGCAATTGTTCATGATGTTTGCATGTTGAGAAAATGGTAAGCAAACTAAGTGCTTAATCAAAATATGTAGGTTCCATGTTAAAAAAGCATGGATGCATCACATGTTACCTTTTGCCAAAAAAGTGTGAAAAAGGAGATTCTTAAGCACATGCATAAGGTTATGTATGCCCAATAGATGTCATAGTTTCTATTATGATTCCTTTCTACTTTGGATGTTAACTGTTGTTACTTACTGTACTATATTGATGGATCCTAAATGTAGTAGGAAACATGCATGTTTAATGCACCTGGGTATCTGGTGATGGTTTGGCTAGGTGTCATTAGGTATTTGCAGAAAACTCTAGGCGAAGTTAAACTTACCTCTAAAAAACCCACCCCTAATTTTGACATTCCAGTTAAGTTCATTAATTAATGCAAATGAGTTTAACTTGTTAAGTAGGGTTAAGGGTTGACCTAACCCTAGGGTGGCCCTAACCCATGCCCTAAAACCCCCACCCCCTTGGGTAGGGTTTAGGGGTAGGAGTAAGGTTAAGTTTAAAGCTCATTTCATTAACTAAATAAGGGGCTAACTATTTATGTGCCAACCCACTTACACATAGGAAAAGAGGGGGGGAGGGGGGCTCCGTCACATAAATAAAGTAGAATATGTAGTATGAGAGTTCATGAGTTCCTAATAAGAGCTCGTTATTCTTCTATCAGTGCAAACTCTAGCTTGTATCGTTAAGGCATAACCCTCTATTGTGTTGCCTTAACTTTTAGATAATAGGGGTACATCTCACCTTTGAGGTAGCTTATTCTTAACGTTGGCGAATCTATGTCTAGGAGGTTGTCGGATTGCAAGTTCCAAGACGTAGAAGTTGAAGCTTGTCTCCAACCTTCTCCTCCACGTCAAGTTAAGAGCAACACTCACAGCTAAGTAGGGCATGTTTGTGTCCTTGTCCAACTATGATCATGAGATCTTGGTTTATAGGTTTACCTTACCGAGTTTCTAAGGTAAACAAAAGGGGTTCTAGAGTTGGCATTGGAGAGCCACATTCATGGCACTTGGTGCAACTCTTGAATCTAAAGGGTTATGGCATGGTAGCCACATCGTGAGAGATAGTGTCACATAAAGATGTGACACTATGCTAAATGACACATGGTACAACGCTCGAGGCACGCCCTTTGGAGTTGTGTCATGGGTTTGTCACCAAGGGTTAGATACTTTAGCAAACATGCGTACTTGTGTTCACATCAAGGTACTAAGCCTTGGCATCAACTTCAAGGAGGTTAGGTCTTGTAATAGGTGTGTTATTGGCACACTTGGCTACCTTGGGATCATGAGGCACTTATTGGGTTATGTACTTAGGGTTATTCAAACCTAGCCTTGAGGGGGTTTGCTTAATAGAACACTCGTGTTCACCTATGGCACACCACTCGTGGCCTCACTAAGTATTAGCCATAGGTTTAGGGTATACTTTGGCCACTTAAATCCATAGGGGTTAGTCATGGTTCAGGGTACTCCTTGTCATTCTATAGGAGTTGTATTCCCGAATGAGGGTGATTCCTCAAGGGGTAAGTGATGATGCCTTAGTTCTGTAATGGGGGTATCTGTAAGACACATCTCCTTGATAAGGTTAGGGCATGAGCCTGTCTAGATATATTGGGACATCATCCTAAAGTCTACTTGGGTTATCCTCAAGGGTTCGAGGGATGGTCATTCTAGGGGACTTAGAGTAGGACTCTGAGACTTCTGCCTAATTAGGCATATAAGTCAAACTCTTGGGGTCATTTGGAACACTTAATGTTGCTCACACAAGGTGATAATGACGGCTGGCCACTTGGTTGCCACATGTTGGTCCTTTGGGTTAAAAGTTTGACAATATCAGTTAAATTTGAAAAAGTTTGGATGCAAATGAAAAAAGAATATCACCATTTCCCAAGATTGTTAAAATACATTGAAAGATTGTGAACATGAAAGTCATGTGGCACATGATGAGGTGGACACTACCAATCATGTTGAGCATTTATGGCATTATATAAAGCATGATTAAAGTCACAACCTCTTACTGATGTTCTAATAGCTCTTGTGGAATCTCCACATTATGAATATGCTACTTTCGTGGCAAGCTATTATGAAAAGAAACAAAAAGAAGACGACAATGGAAAATACTTAGAATTATCCTTAGCCCAATGATCCACTAACTATTGTGCTCTCAACAATCATGGCAACTATATGACCTTTATGATATGGGGTATGATGTTTGCCTTGCAAGTGGTACTTGTAGATTGGATGACCATGTGTAAACACTTGTATGCTATTGAAAAAATTGTTAATATTATTGTCAGAGTTTTTACCTGGTGCCACAAAGGCGGCTTGCCAGGTGCCAACCCTGGAATCCCCTCTTGGAAACCCCACGGAATCTGGTAAAATAACCCGTATTAGGAACCCAAGCCTTAGGAATCAAACCCCTAACTGACTAAGCCCACGAACGAGACTCACCTTGTGAATCAGGATACACGGACTAGCCGAGCTTTAGGTTCGTTCCTAGCTTGGCGTGGTTGAGGCGGCCGGAGCAAGGCCTCAACCACTAGTTTTGCGGAACGTGAACTCGGGCAATGTCTTTGAGCTTGCGGCAGGTTTTCGGACCAAGGAATCTGACTAACTCCTTGGAAGTGACGTGCCCCTATCTCAAAGGCAAGATCCTGCCAACGATAAGGATAGTCTAACCCTAGGGTGGGTTGTACCCCTGTCGTGTGGAAGTTTGGGCGGCACAACGGAGGGTTGCACCTTGACGACACAAGCTTAGCTTGCACCGGTAGGAGGTTAACGAGCTCTCTTTTGAACCCAGGAAGCCTCACTACATATACTCTACCTTATTTATGTGACGGACCCCCCCCCCCTGTTTACCTAAATGAGTAAGTGGGCTGGCACGGAAATGCCAGCCCTTAGAGAAAATGGTTGTCCTCCTAACCTAACCCCTAGGGGGGGGTATTAGGGCGTGGGGTTAGGGCAACCCTAGGGTTAGGTCAACCCTAGGGTGTCCCTAACCCTTATTTTGACAAGCTATATTTAAGAACCTAACCTGAACGTCAAACGGGGGAGAGTTTCTAGAAGGTAAGTTCTAGCTTCGCCTAGAGTTTCCTGCAAATACCTAATGACACCCGGCCGGACCATCACTAGATACCCAAGTGCACTAAACGGGCCTGTTTCCTACTACATCTAGGGTTCGTCACACAACTCGGTAGTAACAACAGTCAAACCCCAAAGTAAAGGGTCGAGTCATAGTAAAAACTATGACACACTCCCCGCCTTTGAAAATGTCAACGTCCTCGTTGACGTCTAACTCCAAGACTAGAAGGTTAGGAAAAATTAACTGAAAACTAACACTAATCACTCTATGCGGAGTCAGCAAAAAGTTCACAAGTTTTATTACCCCCCTTGCATTACGCGAAGCCAATACTTCAGAACCGTCGTTCAGTCGAGAACTCAGCTGCCGGAGGCACCACCTGCGACAAGAAGTCATTTGGAGACCTTTTGCACGTCTGCAAAGTCTGTCACCCGACACAGACAACAGTTAGTTAATTTCTTTAGTTAACTAGAATTTATATTGGAGGCCTCTAGTTAAGGTTGTTGTCGGCCCCTAGGTTAATAAGAAATAACTTTATTTCTTAATCAGTTTGAGACCTGCCTCAAACTCATTCACAACTCCATCGCGTTCTGCAGATTCTCCAATGGTTCCCATGTCGACTCGCATGCCGGGTACCTTTCCACTTAACAAGATATTCACGTTTACGTTTTCGCCGTCCATGAATGTTTCCCCTTTAATATCGCCTCAACTTCAAATTCTTTTCCTCACCAACTAACTCTGGAGGCGGACGTAAATTATGATATCTATTGGATGTTTCTCATCCTTGTGGAATGGCTCGAGCAAGTTGACATGAAACACATTGTGTATTGTTCCCAACTCTGGAGGAAGATCTAACCCATAAGCCACTTTCCCTACTTGCTTCACCACCTTGTATGGACCTATGTAGTGCGATAGAAACTTCCTCGAAAGAGTGTTGGAACCTTCAGGTTTTTGGTACTCAACAATACCATATCCCCAACCTGATACTCTACATCCCGCCGATGTTTATCGTACTGCTGACGATACCTTTCCTGTGCTGCAGCCATCGCTTGACGAGCAGCTTCCCATGTTCGATACAATTGTCCCGTGAACTCTGCTACAGATGGAACTCGATTGCTATCGTCTTTCGGTAACACCATACTCTGAGGAATACCACCCTTATTCCCAGTTAACACTTCCATCGGGCTACATCCGATGCAGTGTGCATCGAGTTATTGTAACATATCTCAGCCATATCAAGTGTTCAGCCCAATCAAGTTGATCACCTTGAACATAGCATCTGAGATAGTCCTCGACTTGTCGGTTCACCCTCTCCGTTTGA
Organism: Selaginella tamariscina; assembly: GCA_003024785.1. Classification (NCBI taxonomy): domain Eukaryota; kingdom Viridiplantae; phylum Streptophyta; class Lycopodiopsida; order Selaginellales; family Selaginellaceae; genus Selaginella; species Selaginella tamariscina. Next base: position 94,687 of record PUQB01000751.1, on the reverse strand, counting down.
CCATCGTTTGCGGATGGTAAGCGTACTGAACTTGAGCATCGTACCAAACTGCTTAAACAATGTTCCCCAAAACTTCCCGTAAACGAGGATCCCGATCTGAGATCATGGTTTCCGGTAGTCCGCGCACTCTTATGACTTCGTGGAAGAACAACTTCGCTGCTTGAATTGCATTCACTGTCTCTACAGTTGGAATGAAATGAGCAACCTTTGAAAATCGATCGACTACCACCATGAGCGCATTAAAACCACAAGATTTTGGCAATCCCATGATAAAGTCCAAAGTAACACTTTGAAATGGCCGCTCTGGAATCGGTATACTGCAACTTCCCAGCTCGTTTTTGCGATGCTCTTTACTTGTTGACATGTGGGGCATGTCTTGACATACTTGGCAACATCATCTATCATACCCGGCCAATAGAATCCCTGTTTCAACAAAGCCAACGTCTTATGCCTTCCACCATGTCCTGCCAAAGGAACGTCGTGATGCTCTCTTAACAGCCTCTCCCTCCATGTCCCTTCTGGAACATAGAGTCTCTTTTCTTTATAATAAAGAACTCCATCTCGTACTGCAAAATGGCCTGTTTGAGTGCATCCATTCGACTTTCTATTCCTGCTGGAATATTACCATCTCTTCGTAATTGATGAACTTGTTTCCTCTTTGCCACCAGGCTCAAAGCCTCCTTAGCAAACTTGTCCTGAGGATACGCCGTCACAAATTCATCCACCAAAGTTGACACGGGTGCTGACATAATCGAAGATGACCCTTTCTACTGAGTGCATCAGCTACCACATTGTCCTTTCCCGCTTTATTTGATTTCAGGCTGAAATCGTGCCAACTTCTGCTGCCATCTAGCATACTTCGGCGATAGCTTCGGCTGCGTTTCAAAATACCTTAGAGTTACACTATCTGTCCAAACCACAGTGCCATGACTTGGAAGATAATGACGCCAATACTCCAAGGAAGCAACAATAGCATACATCTCCTTTTCGTGAGTAGGCCATCGAGTTTGCGCGGCATCTAACTTCTTCGAGAAAAAGGACACTGGATGTCCTTTCTGTTGCAATACACCACCAATTGCAAAGTCGGAAGCGTCACATTCTACTTCAAAGGGATCTTCAAAGATGGGCAACTGCAAAACTGGCTCAGAAGAGATAGCCTCTTTGAGTTTGACGAACGCACGTTGGCACTCTGGAGTCCAATGCCATGGAATGTTTTTCGTAAGATCTGTCAATGGGGCCGCTATTTCCGAGTAACCCTTTATGAATCTTCGGTAATACCCTGTCAGACCAAGAAATGATCTAACTTCATGCACATCTTTTAAAGTCATCCACTCAGTAATAGCTTGAATTTTCTTTGGGTCCATGGCAACCTCCCCACCTGAGATCAAGTGTCCCAAGAAATCTATCTTGGTTTGACCAAATGCGCACTTGCTTTCTTTAGCATACAACTGGTTCTCTCTCAACCTCTGAAACACTTTTTCTAAGTGTTCCACATGTTCTCAATTGTCGAACTGAAAATCAGAATGTCATCAATATACACCACTACGAACTCGTCTAGATAGTCTCTAAACACATCATCCATCATTGTGCAAAAAGTTGCTGGAGCATTGCACAACCCGAATGGCAAGACTAGAAACTCAAATGATCCATAACGCGTTCGAAAAGCGGTCTTCTCAATGTCATTCTCTGCTACCCGAATCTGATGGTACCCGATCTCAAGTCTATTCTTGAAAAATACTTTGCTTTTGATAGCCTATCAAATAAGTCGTCCACTCGTGGAAGAGGATACTTATTTTTGATAGTTATCGCGTTCAGTGCTCGATAGTCCACACACATTCGCATCGTACCATCCTTTTTCATTACAAACAAGATAGGTGCACCATAGCGATCGACTAGGTCGAATGTGTCCTCGACCAATCAATTCTGTCAGCTGTCTCTTCAATTCTACTAACTCTTGAGGATTAACCGATATGGGGCTCTTGCCGGTGGAGACGAACCTGGCAAAATCTCTATCTGTGGTCCACAGCTCGACGTGGAGGTAACTCGGCGGCAAGTCTTCTGGCAACACATCCTTAAACATGTTCAAGACTTCCAAAATAGGTTCAGGAACAGATTCTTGACCATCTCCTATTTTGACTTCACCAGTATCCAAAACCATTGCAAGAAACACACGTTCCCGATGTCTAACTGCCTTACGCAACTGAGTTAAGGTAAGGAACATAGGATTCCAATCCTTATCAGTTAGCGTTTCCATTTGAGCGTGGTTTTCTAATGCTTCTTTATCTGCTGCAAGCGTGATTCGATTATCTCCGGAACCCCTCATTTCGATTACATGTTTATGGAACCATTCCATACCCAAACAAAGTCAAACCCCGTCATATTCAAGACAACTAAGTCTAGCTTAGCCTTCCAATCTTTGATTTGGACAGGAACTGCCCTTGCTATATTATTAGTATTTTGAGAACCTTTGCCAAAATTGATCTTTATTTCACACATCTTTATTACATCCAAATTCAATCGACGAGCTAGACTAGTCGATATGAAGTTGTATGTTGCTCCAGTATCGATCATCATTCGGACTCGGTCCCCTCGTATCCTTCCTGTCAAATATAGCAAAGGGTCAGTTTTGTCTTGAATAGCGAATAAGGCAGGTTGTGTCTGGCACAACATTACCTCTTCTGACTCATCTTCCGGATCTTCAAGCGTTTCTGGTTCAGCAACTTCCTCTTCTACCATCGCCTTGAAATGTCCTGATTGTTGTGAGGGTGCCGGACACTCTTTAGCAAAATGACCAGGCTTGTTACAATTATAACATTTCACGACCCCGCCTGCGGAACGCGGGGGAGCAGACTTTGGAGCCGATCCTTTGGCCTGCTGAGGAGGTGGTAACGCCAATGGTTTCCGAAATCCGGTGGGTCTTGATGTGTCCGAAAACTTGGAACTGCCGACAAAGGGACTTGCACTTCGAATTGATGGCGATTGATCTGGTCGCCTATCAAACCTTCTGAACCCAGACTTTGGAGGAAACCTCCTTGGTTTAGGTTTTGCTTCCTCCCCTTTGTACAAGTCTTCTAACGACATGCCATAAGCAACCTTTTGAGCTGCCTCTTGACATTCCCGATAGCTTGTTGGCTTGTACCTTAAGATTTCTCTTCGCGTTTCTCATTCAAGCTAGCCATGAAGCAACTTCGAGCTTCATCATCGCTCATATTTGGCACCAATCGCCGTACACTTTCGAATCGATAAACGTGGTCCATAGGACTTCCCCGAACTCCCTGTTGACAAAGTGCCAGGTCAGCACGCAATCGCAAACCGAGATCATCCGGCATATACTGCTTTTTGATCTCCTTTTTCATGTTCCAGCTGTTTCGGTATCCACGTTCACCTTCAACAATTCGCCACCAAGTCTTAGCTTCTTCTTTAAGAAACTGCTTGGCACATGCAACCTTTTCTGTCTTTCTCACGGAAGCAGCCTCGAAATAGCTTTCCATATCATACAACCAGTCATCCAAAACCTTGTAATCCTTTGAACCCATGAAATTCGAAGGCTTTACCGGTTTGAATTTACTGGGACCTCCACCACTACTTCCGTCGAAGAATCTGATTCAGAGGAACCTGACTCTGAGTCATGCTTCTTCTTTTTTCCGTGTGTCTGGTTGCGGAACATCTGGCACTGCGTATTCGTGGAATCCGAACGGCAACATTATCGATTCGGTCGTTCAACCCCAAACATCCCCTCGAAGTTCGTTTAGGGCATCCATCATTATTTCTCGCCAACCAGGTCGTTGTCTAACCTAGGGGGTCGACCTGGATCAGCCTCATCCATCTCCTCATTTTGAGCCTCTGCGACAGCCCTCTCTGCCTCAGGCTCTGGTTGCTTTCTCTTGCTCATCGTATTGAACCCTAGTGTCAACACTCGGAGAATATGCTTGGAATATTCCCAATGTGAAACTGGAAACACCCTGCACAGGTTGTACACCCACACACATCAGCTTAAACTAGCATAAGACTTTCGGACATACCTAGAATCTCACGCCGACTCACTGAGCAAGTGTTCTCCGAAGTTTGACAACTCACAGGATCAAACTCTCTGCGCAGAATACAGACATGTAACCAAAGCAATAGAGTATATCAAGAATTTAGAGTTATCTAAACATTGAAACACCCTACGACTTAAGGCAGTCCTACTGACCGCAGAGAACTTGCTCCGATACCAATTGTCAGAGTTTTTACCTGGTGCCCAAAGGCGGCTTGCCAGGTGCCAACCCTGGAATCCCCTTTTTGGAAACCCCACAAAATCTGGTAAAATAACCCGTATTAGGAACCCAAGCCTTAGGAAATCAAACCCCTAACTGACTAAGCCCACGAACGAGACTCACCTTGTGAATCAGGATACACGGACTAGCCGAGCTTTAGGTGTCATTCCTAGCTTGGCGTGGTTGAGGCGGCCGGAGCAAGGCCTCAATCACTAGTTTTGCGGAACGTGAACTCGGGCAATGTCTTTGAGATTGCGGGTAGGTTTTCGGACCAAGGAATCTGACTAACTCCTTGGAAGTGACGTGCCCCTATCTCAAAGGCAAGATCCTGCCAACGATAAGGATAGTCTAACCCTAAGGTGGGTTGTACCCCTGTCGTGTGGAAGTTTGGGCGGCACAACGGAGGGTTGCACCTTGACGACACAAGCTTAACTTGCACCGGTAGGAGGTTAATGAGCTCTCTTTTGAACCTAGGAAGCCTCACTACATATACTCTACCTTATTTATGTGACGAACCCCCCCCCCCTGTTTACCTAAATGAGTAAGTGGGCTGGCACGGAAATGCCAACCCTTAGAGAAACTTAACCCTAAACCTAACCCCTAGGGGGGGTATTAGGGCGTGGGGTTAGGGCAACTCTAAGGTTAGGTCAACCCTAGGAGTGTCCCTAACCCTTATTTTGACAAGCTATACTTTGCAAAGAACCCTAACCTGGAATGTCAAACCGGGGGAGAGTTTCTAAAAGGTAAGTTCTAGCTTTGCCTAGAGTTTCCTGCAAATACCTAATGACACCCGGCCGGACCATCACTAGATACCCAAGTGCACTAAACGGGCCTGTTTCCTACTACATCTAGGGTTTGTCACACAACTCGGTAAGTAACAACAGTCAAACCCCAAAGTAAAGGGTCGAGTCATAGTAAAAACTATGACAATTATGGAGTCAATGTTTCATGATTTGATGGTGAACATGGATGATCTAAAGCATATGGAGGCGGAGGAGGAGGCTCTTATTGATCAACTATCACAAGAAATCTAATCAATATAGATGGGTTACCAATCCACAAGTGTGGGTAACCTATTTCCTAATTGTCATGGCTTAGAAGAGATTCATGAGTTAAGTATGCATGAAGGTCAAGTCTTTCAAAGGGGTTGAAGGAGTTGGTTTTGAGTAAGTGCAATGACTTGAAGTCATTAGTTAATGCACTTGTTGAAGATTTGAATGAACTCTCTCTAGATGTGCTCAAGGAGAAGCAATTAGTCTTATCATCTTGTTATGATTTATTATAATTGAAAGGTTCACTAGAATACAACCCAACAACTAACAAGAGAAGATTGATACATCATGCTAATCAACGTAAAGTTAAAGAGCTTTTCCATCCAAATAGTTATCATTTTACATAAGACAAAGGTAAGATGCTGAACTTACTTAACCCAAAGACTACTTGAGAGGTGTCATCAGAGTGACAAAAGAAGAAACCGATAGAAAAACCTAAGAAGGTTGTATACACTTGCTCTAGTCACAAAGGCAAAACAACATGCTTATTTGTGGTCTTTTGATTTATAAATCTTAAATTTAAAAATGAATTATTATGACTCTAACAATCCCTTATATAATAATATGATAAATATTTACTCACGTACCATAAAGATGTGTTCATACATTGGTTTCCCTCACACTAATTACATAATTTTGAAATTAACAAATTTATGCACGTTGTAACTAAAATGGGCATGATACATGAAAATGAGAATATAAAATAAATTACTAATTAATACTTAAGTTTTAATTATTAATTAATTAACAAATTAATCCTTCATTAACCTTACTTAGTAAGGAATATTCCTAAAATATATGAAAATATTCGTATTATTCTCCATTGTAAAAATATTTTACAATAATTAAAAAATACTTTCAAACATAATTACAAATGAAATCATTTCTTTATCAACCTATTAATCTTTTTGTAATTACTTTCGCCTTAACCATATAGAGAAATCTCCTCATTTTGTCTAAGTCATCACTCTTCGGATTAATCAAATCATTTTGGTTAATATCTTTATGTTATTGCCATCACCTAACACTCTCACGAATGTAGTTAGGAGTTGCCATCCTTGTTAATACATAAGCTGTGATAAAAAGAGTGCATAAAGGCTTATCTAAACAATGACGTTCCTTAATAATAATATTGTAGAGTGCCCGGTTGATCTCCTTTAATTTATAAAATTCAAAATCACTAGAAATAAAAGCATCAGGGTATGTTTAATATAGTGGATATTGCTCACAAAAGTTTTCAAGATTCTTCTTTCTGAGGCATGTATCCAAGCTCATCCATGGTATTAATATTAAAATATGGGTCAAAAGTGATTGGATGAATACAAGTAATGTTTTGGTTAAGCATATCCTTTTGAGGAAAGTACAAATATAAACAAAATATACAAAAATGCCTTATTTTACACTCATTTATAATTATTTATCACTCTATCAACACATTATCAATGCTTCTTCGATTACCTTTTGAGTGAGGTGAAGAATGTCTTAACCGCTTGGAAGATCGTTTAAAATTTTCTGTTTCTTATATTGATGTTTCCATAGTAAATAGAGTAAGTGAATGTTATGTACTCCTTGAGATAATTTCTAGTGTAATATCTGGTTTAAGATTGTTCTCAGACTCCAACATTGAACCAAATTCCTCTTCAAAGCTATTGTACTTCTCGGGAGGGAACTTTTCTAAATACTCCTGTATGGGTTTGTTAGGGTAGTCAGTTAAGAACCTTTCTATCTACTTGTTCAAATCCTCGACCATGGTCTTATCCTTTTCAACAGCAAACACACATGTATCCCGAAGGTAACACTCCAAGACGGATCCGCTAGTGCAGTAGTAAAAAACCCATGCATCATTGTGCGGACCCCTGATCAATTTGACAATGGTCCATGCAGCTTGACTTGTAATGTTTGAATAACGTAGGTGGTGGAAGACCTAAAAGGAGTGACCTGATTAATCCCGCCACTCCTTTTAGGCCTCCTAAAAAGGTGGCGGGATTAATCCCGCCACCATTTCTAGGAGCCCTAAAAGGAGTGGCCAGATTAATCCGGCCACCCTTATGGTGGCGGGATTAATCCTGTCACCATTTCAAGGTCTCCTGAAAAGGTGGCGGGATTAATCCCGCCACCTTTTTAGGAGCCCTAAAAGGAGTGGTCGGATTAATCCCGCCACACTCTTATATATATACATATACAAATATATATGTGTGTTTATTGTATTATATATATATATATATATATCTCGCACACACACACCTGTATATACATATACATATATATTTGTATGTGTATGTATATTATCTGTATAATTTAATTTATTTATGTATCTCTCACACAGACACACACACACACATACATATATATATGTGTGTGTCTATCTGTATAATATAATTTATTTATTTATTTCTTACACACACACAAACTATATGTGTATGTACTTGTGTATTTGTATATATATATAATTACTTTATATCTCTTGAATGTATATATATATGTGTGTATTTGTATATATGTAATTTCTTTATCTCTCTCACACACACAATTGTATATATATATACATGTTTATATGTATTTTATAAGTTTTTTATATTTTTTATTTATCACATACACACATGCTTGAAATGGTGGCGGGATTAATCCCGCCACCTTTTTAGGAGCCTTAAAAGGAGTGGCCGGATTAATCCTGCCACCATTTCAAGGCCTCCTAGAAAGGTGGCGGGATTAATCCCGCTACACTCTTATATATATACATATACAAATATATATGTGTGTTTATCTGCATAATATATATATAATATATATATATATATATATATATATATATATATATATATATATATATATATATATATATATATATATATCGCACACACACACTCCTGTATATACATATACATATATATTTGTGTGTGTATGTATACTATCTGTATAATTTAATTAATTTATTTATTTTTTACACACACACAAACTGTATGTGTATGTACCTGTGTATTTGTATATTATAAAATTATTTTATCTCTCTCTTGAATGTATATGTATGTGTGTATTTGTATATATGTAATTTCTTTCTCTCTTTCACACACACAATTGTATGTATATATACATGTTTATATGTATTTTATAAGTTTTTTATTTATCACACATACACATGCTTGAAATGGTGGCGGGATTAATCCCGCCACCTTTCTAGGAAGCATTGAAATGGTGGCGGGATTAATCCTGCTACACTCTTATATATATATATATACAAATATATATGTGTGTTTATTGTATAATATAATATATTTATCTATCTCTCTCTCACACACACACTCCTGTATATACATATACATATATATGTGTATGTGTATATATGTATATATAATTTATTTATTTATTTCTTACACACACACCTCTATTTATATGTACATGTGTATCTGTATATTATAATTCATTTATCTCTCTCTCTCACACACACATGTATTTATATATATGTATGTATATGTATATTATAATTTCTATATATCTTTCTCTCACACATAAATTCGAGGTAGGGAAGCGGTGCAGGATTAATCCTGCCACCCCTTCCCTACCTCTTAAAATGGTGGGCGAGATTAATCCCGCCACCCTGTATTGAAGAAGAACACAATGATATTATTTGGGAGATTAAGAGGGTAGCTCGGTCCTAAGTTCTTTACTGATCATGTTCAATTTGCCTAGGAGTCTTCGGAGGGTGGAAGAATGTGTTAAGAACACTAGAACAGTTGCAGTTGGGGCTCACGCATCTTGATTCTGACCATAAAAGAAAGTCTTATGGCGTTCTATCAGTTGCACAGTGACATCCCATGCTGCGATAAGCCACAAAGAAATGATGTTGAATGACAGGATTTACGAGTGTAGCAGTGTTAACCCTAACTTCAACTATAGGCCACTCAACCAGGAACGTGTAGTTGATCTCATGAAAAGATGAAGGACGACAATTCGACAAGATCGCTTTTTTAGCTATGCCGAATCTCATAACCGAGCAGTACCATAAGTTATTTGCAGAGCGGGATGCTACAGACACCAACCACTACAATAGCAAAATATGGGAGAAGTTCAAACACAAGCGATCCATGTTGATAACTCTTGGGCAGCTACAAAGACTACTGCAAGGAGAAAACAAAGTGTGGAATACCGGGTAAGAAAAATTCTTAACAGGATTTATCTTGCCATTATATTAATTTTTTAACTATTCCATTTGTAGAGAGCTGAAAAAATTGCAACAGTTGATTTTGCCTAGGTGGCATGAAGAAAACATCTTTCATCTGATGCTAATTTCTTGCCCCAAGGACAAGGTCTTTGCAAATGGGTGGGATCATGCAATCATTCGCAAAAGGAATACTAAAGAAAAAGCAAACAAGTGAAACCTTCGAAGAAGTCTGCAAATAAACCTAGTAAGATGCCCAAGACTAAGTCTGTCCAACCTACGAAGGATGTAGACACACACTTCAAGCTCACATGGTTAAAGCTTCTGAACAGAACTACAGTGGAGGAGATGGATGTGTTAGCTAATTTGGTGGCCGATGGCAAAACTAACAGTTTAATAACAGCAGCTCCACCTCTCCTTTTCATCTCAAGGCAAAGATGAATTGTGTAATGAGTTTATTAAAGTAATAAATAGTTGTGAATGAGTGTAACATAAGACATTTTTGTATATTTCATGTATATTTGTACATAAAATAAATTCTCAAGGACTAATGAAGCTTTTAGTTCAAACATGGGTCACACATTAACAAAGTAAATAATATATATGGTAATTATAAGGCTAGCTAACAATTATTTTACAGATGTAATAAGGTGACTGGTTACTTAGATCTATATAAGCATGTGGTTGATATAGAAGCAAGTAGTGATGTGGAAGTGCAAACCACACACTTTGTTAAACAAAAAAACTAAAAACATAAATTATACTTTGATTGTTGTAAGGATCTTAAAAACTAATGATCGTTCACATTACTTTAGATGTGTCATATAATCAACCTATTTGGATAGGTCAAATTATCGACATATCTGAAGTTATAACAAAAAACGTTGATAAAGTTACGATTAACAAAATTGCAAGAGAATGTATGTTTTATGAAGCTTAAACAATTACAAAATTATAAAATATCGTATATTTAATATTCATAATTATTATAAATTCTTTAATAATAATACCAAATTGTTTACTTAACTATATAAATTTATAAAAAGATATGGAAGATTGACTATATTATTATAGGATTTTGTATATTATATATATATTATACTAATACAAATTTTTAATTAATAATGTTATATTTAAATATTAATATTTTAATAACAACATCAATATTTATATAATGTACCTCTTATGCTCTTCCTTAATTTTTATATTAGGCCCATACAATCTTAAATATAATATATTATATAATTTAATACCTTCTACTTTTATAATGTTATTAATTTTTGTTCAATGAATGCTATAATTTATTAAAAGGCCAATTACAAAATAGAATATTCTAAAGAATATTCTGTTTTCAAACATATATTCTAAAGAATATTCCTTTAATATTAGAAAATGCTAATTAAATAGCTAAAATTGCTAATTATTAGGAAGTGGGACTATAGCCATGCCCATTTTAGTTACAACATCCATATTTACATAAGTCCTTGATTATCAATTAATATATTAACTCATACATGTATATTATAAGTTTCCTATTGTCTTTATATACATACATCAATTGCCCATGTATTTTCATAAACATTAAAAAAAAATAAACTTTACTACTTCTATAACAAGTCATATTTATCCTCAACGTCTAACCCACACTTTATTGCTTTCCACGTTAAAACTTATCTTTTTGAGGTCATCTTTTTCAAGAGTCAACTTTGTACTTTTAACATTATTTTTCTTCTTCTTCTCTAACTGCAATAAAATTTATTAAAGCGTCTTAAGTTAAATAAAACATACTCACTATTTACAAGAGAGTGAGCTCCATGTTTGTACTAGGCCTAAAAGAAGCTGTGATAGCTTCTACTTTATTTTGTGACCAAGGTAAGCCTACATCTTTAACATTTTGATTCATATTTTCACTTATGTGGGTAACTTAATATTGAGTTTTAATGAAGAAAAAGGGAACGAGAAAGGTAATGAATTCGAAGGTGATAAAGAGAAAGGAACGAATCCAAAAGAGAAAAAGAGAACACTAACTTCGGTGAACTTATATATGTGTATATAGTTAATAACTATTTTTTTTTTTTCTAGTCAATGTAAATAACTTGAGCATTAATAATTTTATTTATATGGGTAAAACTATAACATTGGGTTTTAATAAAGGCAAAGAAGATAAGGTTGCCCACATACATAAAGTTGCACACAAATAAAGTTATCAATGCTCAAGTTATTATTAATCAAAAAAAAAAAATAAATAAGTTATTAATGCTTATAAAATTATAATTAACTATATATAGACACACACAACTAGTGTTCTCTTTTTCTCTTTTAGACTCATTTACTTTTTCTTTATCGCTTTTGGACTCGGTCCCTTTCTCTTCATTAAAATCCAATGTTAGGTTAATGTTACCCATGTATATAAAGTTACCCACATACATAAAGTTACACATATAAATAAAGTTATTAATGCTTAGGTTATTAAATTGACCAAGAAAAAATATTATTATTAATGCATATAAAATTATAATTAATTATACACACACAAACAAACTTATTGAAGCTAGTATTTTCTTTTTCTCCTTTGGACTTGTTCCTTTTCTCTTTGTTGCTGTCGAACTCATTCCCTTTTTCTTCATCTCTTTCAAACTTTGTAAAATCCATATAAATTAGTTTCTTACGACAAATTAGTCTCCCAAACAGTGGCTATGTATTATTATATATGAACCATGAACCACTCAAACTTACTTGTATTTTTTCTTTTAAATCACTTCATGTCCTTATGCAAAGGTTTATCTTTAATAAATTCATTATATTCTTATATATAAAATGTGTGTTTTAAAGAATTTGAAATAAAAACTTACATACCTTTGGCAGTAATAATCACTTAGTTTTCATCCAAACTTATATTTGCTCACTTTAGCATTATAATTCTTTATAACTTTAAAATTAAGATTGATGGCTCGTATCAAACGTTCTAAATTGTTTGAGAAGATTTTAAATTTCTTGGGTTTGAATTCTCTTGGATGTGGCCCTAATTTTTGTTGTGGTAAAAGAGAGACTCCATGATTCTTCATTTTATATTTATTCATTCGAGTTGAATTCTGACATATAAAGTTACATAGCTTTAAAAGTTTGCATTTAAGATTTTATTAACCATTATGCCAAAATCATGAGCACCCTTCTAAACCCCACTTAGGTTCACCATAATCAAGGGCATCCTTGCTTAATATAAAATAAAACCAAATCAATTTTAATAGAAAACAAATACATTATCTTTTTTATCTTTCACTAATTAGTTTGTAGATCTAATCCCCTTCCCTTACAACTGCTTTTCTTAAGAGAGACTAATCAATCCATCGAAGAATGGCACTTCATACGATAGCAAAAGGACAAACCTAATGAAAAACCCTAACTCAGATTAGTTGCCCATGGGATGTAGATACACGTATATAATATATAATAATAATGATACTCTATAAAATTCATTAATTGCAAAATATATGAATTGTTGAATGTGAGAAAGATGTGAATACCAAATATGATTTAAATAGGTCCTAAGTGTCCGTGCCAGGATTAGCACGCCCAAACCTAGCACCTCTAAGGTAGAGTCTATGTGGCATATATACTACGTATATACCATAGGACCTTACATCATCCCCTCTCAAGACTTAACGTCTACCTATCAAGGTTGTCCTCCTCCCTAGATGAGTGTCCACTGGTGGAATGGTAGGAGCCAACACACATGTGCGACATGTTGTGACTCCTAAACGCCATCACGACGCTTCAAGCGATACACTTGCATCCCTAATTATTCTTCAAAACTCCATGGTCCAACTCATCACAACTGAAGCCTTGATGTGTGTGTTTTGATCCCTTAGCCTCAGAAACTTGACGAGAACCAAATCTACCACTTGAAATCGATGTAGTTGATTATAAGTCCAACGTTGATACTTTTGTGCCCAAGCTAATTGTTCTTCACCTTGAACATACAATAGAGGAAGGATTTGGTTCAAATGCTCCAACCACATATGTCCATCCATATACCAGGCCTCTTGAGGAGTGATGCCAATTGCTAATGGCAACACAGGTTCACGACCATACAGAGCTTTGAATGGGGAAATCCCCATTGACTTGTGAGTGGTTGAAACATAAGCAAACTGGAGATATAGAAGCCACATATCCCAATCTGTATGGTTAGGACTTACGTACTTGGCGAGCATGGCTTTGAAAGTTCTGTTCAACCGCTCCACCAAACCATTAATCTTGGGATGATAAGTTGAGGTAAAGGATTGTTAGATATGCAATCGTCGCAATCAACAAAGCTGTTGCTTCCGTTGTTAGACCCGATCCTTGATCCGATAAAATTTGTTCGAGACAACCATGCCTCAACATCACTTGAGCTAGAAAAAACTTGATGATAAATGTTGCTATAGCGTTCAACAAAGCACACATTTCTACCTACCGATCAAGTAATCAGAGCACACAATGATGTATCAATTACCAAACTATGACACATAAAACGACCCCATGATGTCATAAACTACTAACTCAAAGGGGCGAGAAACTCGAATTGGCTCCAGGGCTACAGCAAGAGGAAGTGTGGACACTTTATGCCGTTGACACGTATGAATGTACTCATGCAGGTCTTGCTGCCAAATCCTCTTAAGGCATCGTTGGAATCCCATGTGTCTGGACATCAGGTTGTCATGAAACAACTACAACCAGGAGTTAATGTAAGCTGGTGGTGCCACCAATAACACTCGGAATCGTCTCCAACAAACGCAAGCATGTCATCCATTAATTTGAAAGACCGTGTATACGTACAAAAGTTAAGATCCTCACAGGTACATCACCTCTCAAGACTTCATGCAACCTTTTGATCCACAGCTTCACCTTCTTGCCCTTCACAATGTCTTCTTGCTTAAGAAGGCCGCAATCAGGGAGGGCGTTCGGCAACAATGCCATAGGTGTCGCCATCACCATAGGAGGTTGGGATAATGCGTCTACATCTGCCATGTTAGATCCTGACCGATGAACAAACCAAACTCGATACCCTTATAGAATTAAAGCCCAACGTGCAAGTCGTCCCATCACATCCTCCTTTTCATGATTGAGTTGACTACAACATGATCGGTTTCCAACAACATGTCAGAGCCATGTAAATATGCATGGAACTTCTAAAAGGCCCATACGACTACCATGCATTCCTTGTCTGTGGTAGAATAGTTTTTTTCTGCATCACTAAGGCTCCAACTTGCATAAATGATCGGGTATCGCTGACCATCGGGAGTCTCCTATAGTAGATCTGCTCCCAACCTAACATTTGAAGCATAGGTCCGAAGAATAAAGGATTTGTTGAAGTCCGGATACCATAACAAAAGTGAAGATCCCAGCAACGCCTTAATGTCCTTAAATGCCTTCTAACACTTCTTAGACCATAGGAACCAAGCTCCTTGTTTTAACAATCCTTGCAATGGGCTATAAGATTTGAGAACCGCGAAACAAACCTCGCTAGATATGTTACCTTCCTTAAAAAACGTTACAACTTTGCCACATTCTCAGGAGCATGAAATTCTCGTACAGCCAGGGTCTTCTCGAGATCCGACTTCACACCCTTTACCGTGATGCTGAAACCTAAGTACTTTAAGAAGGTACATCTGAACTTGCACTTTTGCTCTTTCAACTTCAGCTTGTAATGCACCAATTGTTGCATGACTTGTTCTAACTGCTAAAGGTGTTCCTCTCATAGAACAAAGTGAATTAGAAGGTTGTCAATATACGCACGTGCAAATTCTTCAAAGCCCTTGAATAACTCGTCCATCATCCGTTAGAAGGTTGCTAGGGCCCCGATCAATTCAAATGGCATAACCGTAAATCGTACAAGTTGGATGGTGTTTAAAATGTTATTTTTGCTGCA
The DNA here is from genome assembly GCA_003024785.1 of Selaginella tamariscina. Classification (NCBI taxonomy): domain Eukaryota; kingdom Viridiplantae; phylum Streptophyta; class Lycopodiopsida; order Selaginellales; family Selaginellaceae; genus Selaginella; species Selaginella tamariscina. The sequence continues at coordinate 79,315 of PUQB01000751.1, read as the reverse complement.
TCTTCAGAAGTCATAGGGATTTGCTAATAGCTAGAAGCCATGTCAAAGATAGTGAAGTATCAAATGTTCCCCAATGCATCGACAAAATCATCCACCCTCGACAATGGATATGAATATGGATACATGTCAAATCAATTACCCATCAAATGTCGGTCAAGGGTGTAGTTATGCCAATTGAGAGTGCAACCCATGGTAGAATGGTGCAATCCGCAACTTTGTATTGATTAAGTTACTCTCAAATGGTTCTCTTATCCTACGTGATTCCTTTTGATTGGCCATTCTTATGCCACTTCTTTTATAAGATAATAAAAGATTTATAAAGATGGTTTTACCATGTTAAGTTATTATATTAATACATACATAAGTTTTTGCTTATCTTAATCACACACACACACATAACACAATCATATTTATGCATATATAAATGATTTATTTGTTTATATATTTTGTTTCTCATAAAAATATTTTAATATTTTAATATACAACTTACTAACCTATACAATAATATATACACATCTTTTTATGTAAATGTGATAGCTATCAATAATTTATATAAAATTACAACAGAAAAAAAAACAAACCACCTGATGTTCCATGTATATGGACATATGATTAGTATCTTTTTAATAAAAGGTGAAAGAAAATTCAGATCTGAACAGGCCAGGGATTGAACCCAAGAACTCCCACACTAGTGTCAAGTGCTCTACCACTGAGCTACCTACTCGGGTTATAAAGGAATGTTATAAGTTTATTCATGGGGCAAAATACAAGTGTACATCACAACATCCCAACGAATTTTATATAAACCTACTCTTATTCACATCCCCCTGAACCCAAGCATCACTGAGTGTCCGAAGAAGAAAGTAATCAATTCAGACCTTTATGGGTCTAGTCTCGAGCTCGGATACTGTCTCGAGCTTCAATCTCCGAACCACAGCTCACAAGCACATAACAAAGCAAAAAGCAAACATAAACAAACGAGGCCAAACTTATATTCAGCTTAGTTTTAACACTCCCCCTAAGCTGAACACACCACACATCCCTACCACAAGGCACACAACAAAACAAAAAGCAAACACAAACAAACGAGGCCAAACCAATCTGCAGCAACCTTAGAGCAATCCCCTGCCCGGGTTATGTGTATATTCAACTTAGTTTTAACACTCCCCCCTAAGGTGAATACACCACACATCCCCAAACCAATCTGCAGCACCCACTGAGCAATCCCCTGCCCGGGTTATGTGTATATTCAGCTTAGTTAACATATATATCCACATTCATGGTGTGTGTGTGTGTTTGTCTAGAAATAAAGTATTGTTAAAAATTAGAATAATAATAATATCTTATGTATATGTCAAAGTTATTTGTGAAGACAATTTGTATGTAAAGTTGGATAAACGTACATAGTTATCTGTATTTATATTAATATTAAGAATATGTTAAAGTAATATTAATGTTGATGTCAATGTTAATAAAAGATGTGCAGGTAAGCTTCTTAATCGAATTTTAAATTTTTTTATTGTAAAAAATGATTTTCATAAAAATCAATAGAATATCATATACCTTCCTATAATATATAACGTCATTAAGAAAATGGATTATAAACACGATTTAAATACCTGGCTGCTAGCAGCGGCTACCCCTGGAGACACATGAAACCTCAGCTTCTCTCTCAACAGCTTCTCCCACATCTTCAAAACTTCTATAACTATATCCCCCCAGATATTTCGAATCCAACATATTATCCTTGAGGTCCACAGGCAAACTAAACATGACCACGGTGTGAGAGATATACGGTTGTATGTATGTAGTACAGAATATGTGCGTGCGTGTGCGTGTGCGTGTATAATATACATAATGACGTATAATCCACATATGTAGATTTTGATTACTAAATGTTAAGTAGTATATATAAGACAATATATATGAATAGGACAACATTCTACAAGTATATCAAGTAGCATGACGATGTACTTCAAGTAGTAAGGAACGCAGGACACAATACGCAGAGTAGACGTGTATATGTTGTATGTATATATGTATAGAGTGGTACACATCAACCAGTTAAATATAATTGGTACTTAAATATCAACAAAACGAGTGCTCACGCAGTATATCGATGTACCTACATACCAATCAACCCCTCTCTCTCTCTCTCACACACACACACACACTCACACACACATTTCATACATTTGTGCATCCATACACACAGACAAGCACACACACACGTCCAATTAAGGAGTTTTGAGAGAGCTATCATATGATATGCACCCATAAACATGTATAAATACCTCCGTATGCATAGAGGTAGTTCATGTTTCTTGTTTAACTGTTACTATTATTCATTAAAAGGCACATCAACGCGCGCGCGCACACACGTACACACGTAGCACGCAAGCGCACACACACCTTTCATTTTAAACTCGTTAATATAAATCTTTTTTTTTCCTACAAAAACTTGAAGGTTTAAGCATACCTTCATATGGAGGAATGGTGTTTTTTTTTGCTTACAGCTCCTTCGTCAATTTTTGCTTGTGTAATCAAGCTGCGTTACTGATGCATGAGAGTGTAATCCTTCCAGAGTTATCAGAATCCAAAACATTAAACTGCGAACAAACCTCCAGTATCTCATCCTCTGAGATTTTACCCAACTCCTTAAGCTTGTATACCACGAACTCTGATTTACTGCTAATGTAACATTATAAACGTGCGTGCATGTGCATCTCACTCTCTCTCTATCTGTATGTATGTATGTAGACACACACACCCGCACACGCACATACACATTTTATGTGAGTAAACAACCTTACGTATCCATCGTTGTCAATATCGGCTGCAACAAGGTCTCCAACTGTCATTCCCCGTTCCAATACCCATTTTGCCACAGCCCTGTTTCTTCTCTTAATCCTGCACATTGTGTACAGTTATCAACAATTCATATATAATAGCAGTTCTCATTTACTCTACCATTATCCTCTCTCTCTCTCTCTCACACACACACACAACACACACACACAAACACACGTACATGCATGTCTACATACCTGGCCTCTGCTAAGAAGAGAAACGCCCTACCAACAGCCAAGCTGCTGACCAACAACCAAATGGAGGCAAACATCCTGCCATACATGCTCTTGAATGCATGATCACCATATCCAACAGTTGTGACAGACATACACGACAAGTAGAAGGAGTCCAGCCAGTTGAGATCCTCCAATATGTGTACGGCGATCGTACCAAATGCTAAACAGCTGATTACCACGAGTAATGCGAGTACAACCTTCATTCGCTTCCTCATTCGTCCTTCTTTTGTGTTTATTAAGTAATGCCTCGCAGTTTCATGATGGCCACCTTCTACAGCTCCCATTATCAACGCCTCCTGCCTATAGCCACATATAATTATGTATAAGTGTGTATGTGAATATGTATGATACAACGCATTATTACAGCAGGTTGCAAAACTCAATATTGCAATATGTTTCCAGGCAACTATATGCACGCACCTACCTGTGTGTGTGTGTGCGCTATACGCTGCTCATAATAAGACCTCAAATCTGCATATCCGTGTTTTTGACGCACTCTCTCTCTCTCTCTCAGATTGTGCCTGACTATTATGGCACATATATAAAGAGTGCCGTGCAGGATACTTATAAATAGAACCCTGCTCCGGTCGTGATAAATACAAACATGAAACAGCTTATACATAATCTATACAACTGTATACAATACACACAAGTACAGATAAAATTTCAATGCGCGCACACACACACACACACAATACGTACCTTTCCAGAGTATAGGCCACCATACCACTGAGAAGAATGTCAATAAACCCAAACCCCACAAGCACGAAGATGCAACAATAAACTTTGGTAGAAGCAGCAACAGGCGTAATATCTCCATACCCAATCGTGCACATGGTCACAATGCTGAAGTAAACCGCATCAATAAGCATCATTGTAGACGACCCAGAGAAATCATTCCCCCTCCAAATGTAGATCAATGTCCCCACAATGAGATATATAGCCACTCCCACAGCCGCCTGCTTGACAATGTACGCTGCCGATTCTAGCCTGGGCCTGTCTAGATTGCCCCGTTTGGTGAATGCGACCGTCATTGCGGGAGCTGTGCGTGATTTCTTGAGAAATCTATTCATGTGTGGGATTGATTCTTCCGAATCATGCCCGGGCTTCTTTTCCTCGTTCAAAGAATCCAACAGACCTGTGCTTGAGCCGTATACTATACGTTCCTTGACTGTACGCGGAGGCTCTGTGAGGCCTTCGTCTTCCAGGATTGTCCATAGCTGAGAAGGCTTTCTCAATGAAGTATTCCTCGATGGCGGCTCCATATGAAATGAGCTAGACCCGGCCCCTTCGTCTTCCCATACCTGCGAAGAACCCTAGAAAACCAATTGGAAAAAGGATATTAATCCACGTGGACCAGCAAGAATTTCAATCTATAGACCATATGGTGCTCTTACACGTGGAACTTCCTAGTTGGACACATATTCTGTTTGGATAATATTTATGGAAAAAATACAAAATGACAAAAAATCAATTTAAGTATTTTATAAATTTCGCTCCTTAAGCCCGTGTTTAAAGAGAGCTGCTTTAGTTTCCTCTAATGCACTGTAACAAAAAGTAACTATATACGTGTGTGCGTGTGTGCTGTGTGTGTGTGTGTGTGAGAGAGAGAGAGAGATAGTATTGTCTATATACATGTATATGACTCTGATAGCCTAATATATGTAGAGAGGAAGTTACATATTTTTGTGTGTGTGTGTGTGTGTGTCTATACACACACATATGACTTTAATAACTTCAATGAAACTTTCCACAGTGACTGGTGACACAAACACTGACTGGTGTATCTGTATCACACACACAAGAGAGAGAGAAAGAGAATCGTATAAATATTATCGAATACTAATATTTATACATAAGCAATAGTTTCGTATTACAGTATACATATGTATATACACATACATACCTTCCAGATCTGATGACTCTGAATGAGGTCTCTTGTGTGAGATCTACAATGGTGGATCCAGAGCGACCAGCTTGGAGTTGGCCAGCATCGAACACAGCAGCACAGGAAGGCCACAAGTGTTCAAACTCCTCCACAGATATGCTGCTTGGCTTCGCGCTCGCGTTTGCACTGGTTAATGCAAGTGCACCTCCAAAAGACCTTGCAATTGAGCGTATAAAATCGCTGTCTGGTATACGTATCCCGATGCTTAATAGACCTGGGTTCAAACTCTTCTCTAGCATACTTTTATCACCTGCAAATATGTGGCATTAATATATAAAACAGCTAAAGAATTGAACATGTATAGCAAATGGTTTCAGTAACACGTTCATTGAGATGTATGTGTGAGTGTGTGTTGTCTTCGTGTATATCTGATTATAACTCTTTCTATAACACGAAAACACACACACACACAGATATAGATATACATGAAGAGATACGTATGAAAGATGTCTATGGTGTATCTGTATGTGTGTGTATTTACACACGCATGTATTGGTTTGTTTCATCTGTCGATGTGTGAGCAACACACATACATATACATATATATAATCACATAAAGACTTATGTGTATATAAGTGCAAGTAGGTACATGAATAAAGAACATATAAATTAACCTATTATACTCGTCTTACTACATACACACGCATACACACAGCTACATATCAAAAATAATACACGCATATACGTATTTGTGAATATAAATATAAATAAACACACACACGAAGACGTACGCTTCTGTGTACAAGGGTGTGCGACAAAAAAAAACTTATACGTTATATATAAATATATAATATATATATATATATATATATATATATATATATATATCTTATAGGGACTTATATATACACAAATGTATGTACACACACACACACACACATATATATACCGCGATTGAAGATTAATGTAACAGGTCCAGGGAGCAAATCCTCTAAGAGTCCGGTTGGAAGATGATCAACCTGAGCAAATCTATGCAAGTCCGTAACATCAGCCAACATATTGCTAATGGGCTGTTTGCATTCCGGCCTTTAATCTCATATATCCTCTCCACAGCCGCTTTCGAACTGCAGTCAAATTACATTTCTCTCTCTCTCTCTCTCTCTCTCTCTCTCTCTCTCTCTCTCTCTCTCTCTCTATCTATCTATCTATCTATATAGATATATATATTACCATGCATCACAGGCGAGGCCATAGAGAGTATCTGTTGGAACAGCGATTACTTCACCTCTTCCAAGAGCCGCCACTGCGTGCTTCACGTTGCTCTGCGCGGCCGACAGCTTCTTCTCGCACACCCCCATTGAAACAGGTGTTACCATAAACCCTAACATTTTAGGTCAAAACAGAGCACCTAAAAGGTTAAATTTTAAATTACCTCTTATCAATTAAAAAAATTTACGTACAGTTAATTAAGAGACATGTAAACACAGAAAATATAACAATTACGCTTGTTTAAAATTTGTTTACTTATAAACCAATTTATTACATTATTTACCAATAATAGTTTTAAATAGCATTAAAAGATTCTTGTAATGATCTTTTTTCCTGCCGCATACACTAAGAATACAGATTTAATAAATATTTGAAAGATTTAATAAATATTTTTAAAATAAATTGGAATTATTAAATACATATGATAACCGTTTGGCAAAGATCCTATCCTGGGACAAGAAATCAACATCGTCGAAAAAGGATGTTTCCTTCACCACAACGAAATTGTTACCGTTCGATCCAACTCCCCTGGTTTAATCTCAGATTTGCGGAATGATATATTATATTATTTTATTAATTATGTTTGTTTAAGTTACCATTATTAATTAGATGGAAGTTACAGTTTCATATTGGAGTTAAAATCTGATAAAGTTCATGTTTACATATAAATATTGATGTGCTCGTACATGAAGATGCGGTAACACACGCGTACACGTGTCCTCAACTATACAAACATTAGTAAATACGTCTCAAACATACGCACATGACACACACGCACACACACACACACAAGACACACACATGTTTAAACCCAGTGAAAACATAAGAAAACAGTGAGATACAACGTAACTGGTGACACACTGGACTATATTATATTATTACACTGTACATTAAATACTAAATTGTGATGTTTTTGAATTATTTATACTATTTACAACCAGCTTTCTCATTGGATTATGACTTAGAACTTAATAAGCAAGCAGTATGTGTTGCTGTTCAAGTAAACGTTGTACCTTACACGCCTCTTCAAGATCTTCGCCTGCATATGATATCAAAGGTGAGACCTCCACACCTGCCACAGTTACCAGGTTATATCATAAAGCCTCATATCTAACAAGAAGGGTTTACCAGTTAATTGCGTTGTTACTGAATGTAACATTGAGTTGAACACCCAGCGTGTATGGAGCTGGAGGACTAATAGTCTGGCTGATGCCGGGGAGTCGTTTCCAGTGGCATTTTTCACAGGTGCAAACTCTTCCTCTCTTAGAACCTGTTGAATTAAGTTAAATAACAACATAGTTGGCAATAATGATACGTTGTATGTACTGCTTTATATACCAGCTGAAGCTTACCTCAAAAATTCCAAATGAAGATGCATACGGAAAAGCATCGAAAATAAACTGTTCAAGTTTTATTCCTAGGACTGGGCCTTCCGTAGATGCTATCATCTTTTCGGCAACATGATATCTATACACGAGTGACAACCGTTAACCAGTTTTGTTAAACTAACAAAACTTACATGCTGTCTTCCTCCAAGCTAGCAGTCACTTGGTTTAAGAAATCCAAGGAAAACATTTGCATACACACCTGAAACATAAACATACTCCCAGTTAATCATGCACTAGTATGATAATCTAATTTTGTATATACGTTGCTCCATCTGAAGTTTAGATGGCCCGATTCTTGGTTGACAGAAGACGCTAACGCAGGATCAAATTCGCTGTACTCCAACACTCCTACACGACCATCGTTTCCTTCTCTCACAAAAACTCCTACTTTTTCTTGGGGATATGCCTGGAAAAGTATTTAAAAAAACTTCAGCATTGTGCGTGCGTGCGTGCCCACGAGTTCACATAAGTTCAGCATAACGTACCTTACCCACAGCCTTAGCTGCACAGCTAAATCCTTTCTCTATGCAATATCCCAGAAAGTGTGGGTCTGCAACTCGCACCTGTAAACATTTATTAAGTTCAAAGTTTAAAGCAAAGACTACATGCGACTATCGTTGAAGTATGCTGAGAAGCTTACCAGAGCATTGTCAACGCTATAACAATCTATATAATGAATCCCCTTCTTTACCATGTCTTCCAAATGGTTTCCCAATTTCAATGCTGCAAAGACACAAAGTAAGAAAATTGATGACACACACATACAGTACGCTAAAACACCTACGAATATACGACGTATGTATATTTATCTACGTACCTGTGTATACTCCACCATTACCATCTGGAGCACGTGAAATCTGCAAGAACAAATGACGAGCAATGTAAGAAAACACATACACGCACATACAGGTACCTTGCAACCAGATTCCATTACGAGTTTTCCTTCTTTTGTAACACAAGGAAGAGTTCCTTGTTGGAAAAAGATGACCTGCCACAAAGAATTCACAAAATAAAAACAAAGAATTAAAATAGCATTTTTGAGGATTACCTGCTCCGGTTCAAGACCAAAGTAGCTTTTGGTCTCAAAGTATTTCCGGGTAAGTCCATTCGTGAACGGACTCGTCATAATATACCAGGGTATCCTTACTTGCTTCCCTAGAAAAAGCATGACTAATAGAAACACATGTATGGCGCAGTGTGTGCATGTGTACTTTAATAGCTTGCAAGTTTATGGACCTACAATAGCATTAAAATATTTACCTGATTGAATCTGATCTGATGCCAGCTTTTGTATTCTTAAGATGCGTTCTGCTTGAAGTTGAAAGAGTGATTTGCCAGAGGGCAAACCTATATCTGCAATGCAGTTTTAAGATAAATATATCATTACAGGAATATATGTGTGTGTGTGTGAGACATATATGGATTCAATATAAAGATAAAACAGTACCGAAGCAACCCTTTGGATCATTACTTCCCAGCCGCGTACCCTGTATACAAAAAGTCGCCAGTAGTTACTAATCATCATATGTATACTTATATATTGCTAATAAAACAGTACCTGGCCTCCTGAAAGAAGCAAAACAGCAAGCTTGCCTTCTGATATTGCTCTGAGCCCCAATCTCCACCATCTCTCTCTTTCTTTAGCTGTTCTATCTTCAAAACATGATACAAGACTCTCTGGCAAGGGCTGTGGATTCTCCATAGAACCTTCTATAACATTTTCCCTATATATTACATATCTATCTCCGCATATATGTATATTTGTGTACAATACTGCACACACACACACACACACACCACACACACAAGAATCTTACTGGTCGTGTTAAAGTCTTGTTTAAAATCCGTGAGAGTAGAGGAAGATCGACAGACTGGAAAATTTAAGAAATGAAACATAGATGAAAACAGAGACTTTAGGCATTGGTACCTCCAAATCAGATATCAATGCAGCACGCTCGTCCTGATTCAGCTCAGCCCATTTACTCACTGTGTGATCCTGCCCAAAATCCTTAAGCCGCTGAACAAGCGCCTTCGGAGGAACTGATTCGTCTTCCATGTTCTTAGAGCCCTAAAAAATTAGGGTTCTTAAGCAGGCTTGTCCTTTTTGTGCTCTTTTGCGTGTATGCGCGTACTGAAATGAACCAAAGATTGATTAGATTGCAGGAGAAGTAGAACATCAGAGAGCCGGGAAAGGCAAACGCCTGTAATATGAGTCAACGAACTCTGAGTAATCCTGAGAGTGTAGTTGTTTTGCGGCAGGAGCATGTAGCTAGCAAGAAAATCGCACAGAGTCAGGAGTGTCCCGCCTCCATTGATCCTTGTAATGTCGAGATTGACAAGAACTTCCAGGGCAAGATCCAGCTGCCTCGGAATCTGTCCGTGATCCTGCCTTGTGTAGACGAAATCCCTGCCCTGTCTTGCGAATTGGATAGCACTCACCAATCCCTCCACCGTGACCTGACCTACCTGCCTTGAAATCCCAGCAGCAGGTCCTTGAAATTCAATGAATGCGTCTTCCACAAGCGTGATGAAGGCATTGAGCGCCTCGATTTGCTGCTGATTCAGAGGCGGTGGAAAGAAATCCCTCTCCGAGATCTTCCTGTGCCTGCAAAAATTGCACATTGGAGTAAAATCCTTGAGTAGAATTTGGATAGATCTTCTCACCGTGAACTAGATGCCATGGAGCCGCAAAATACCTCGGCGGGGAGGGAAGAAATTTGAATTCAGTCAAGATTCATATGGGCCGTTGGATTTAACTCAACGGCTTCGATCAAGCTACACTCACAAATATGATTATGCTTCTTATATTTAAATTCTCTTATGTAAACTTAGAAATATGGCATATTCTTAACAGTATATATTAATGTAAATGTTTAACATAATATATAATGTTTGTACATAATATATTATTATTAATGTATATACATTATATTTAATGTGGTAAATACCATATGGGCACACATTCACGTGAATATGTAGCAAATAATTATATTATATGTTGGTATAATATATAAAATACTATATACAACACACATTTAAGGATATATTTTAATTATAGTCTGTTTTATTTCAGTAAATGTAATTTAATAAATTATATTTATATTAATACGCAGTAAAATATTTATACTTTATATATACTATACTTTTATATAGAACATCGCAGAAGCTGTCCACATATACTGTACTTACAAAATTATATAATGTATATAAAGAATTTAAACTATGACTCACTAGAACTAAAGTTTTAATAAACTAATATTTATTGTAATACGTTAATATTATATAAATGACTTCAGTTTTTAAAGATATTAATACGTATATTGCCCTGAACCAGGTGCGGCTTGCGAGGTATATAAGGAAATCAAATTTGAATCTGATACAGTTGACACTCCAATTTGCATATGCCCATTTTTGAAATAAAACTAATTAAATATATTATATCATTATTTAATATCCTTCAAAAACATAAAATCTTGTTAATATATGTAACTGGTTCGATAAAAAACAGATCATTTAATTCTCCCTGCCACGTGGCACAAAGGTGACACATGTCACTGACACATGGAGGCCTCGTGTCATTATACACTGCATGCATTACTTTACAAGACCTAATTAAAGAATACATTTAAATATATTACATTATTAATTTTTAAATCCCTTAACACAAATTAAAATGAAACAATAGTTTAATGTAGTTCAACTCATTATACCACAGATTATGCTTACTTTATTAAATAAAATAATCTTTTCTGTTATAGAATTATTAACTACTAAAAAACTCGAAACTGTTAAAATTTTATCATTTTAAGAGTTCCAAATATAAAACTAAAGAAAAGCTTCCAAAGTGTGTTGATTATGTCTTTTGAGGCAGCAATAATATCCTAACATTATATTTTATAAATAAATAAATAATTATTTATAGAATTTTTTAATAGACTTTTCAATTAACATATTTGTAGTTGATTCTCGCGTCGATGAATGATGTGTGAGAGAATCGTATATGCATATATGAATATCTATGTATACAAATGGTGTGTATTTAACAAAAAGTTTGATCACGTTATCACTATAAACACTAAGTCAAAATAGCTATTAGTTTAATGCAAAATTTTAATAATTAAAAACTAATTTCAAAAACATAAACTGATACATTTAAATATTTTATTATATGTTTATAATCACTATACTCAATATGAGCATTTAGTGTAACATTACAGCTTCTTGTTTAAAGCACAATCCTCTTCTCACACACACACACACGAACACGCACGCACACCACGCACACCCAAGCTCCTCTTTTTTAACACATTAATTTGAAAAGCCACTACATTGTTATTTTGGAAAAAAAATTACAAATCTGTGTCCCTAATTAAATGTGTGTGGATAGCAGGTGAATCTCGCCCACTCAGCAAGATGAAATTATAAGCGTCGATATGAACAGATCCAAGGGTCGAGGTTTCGCTTACGAGGTTTAAGCACACGTGGCAAAAGTGAAACCGTGGAATCAAATTCTAGGGTTTAACAAGAGGTTGAGGTATGGATATGGCAGGAGGAAGACGTTCGGGTGATTGATTTTCTGTATACATTTTTCCTTCAAATGGATTTATTGGAGAAATGAGCACTGCATTCAAACATTCCAGATATGAACACTTAATTTGCAGATATAATGGCAGGATTTCATTGTAGAATGCAGTTCCAATTCCATTTACTCTAATCTGCCTGGTGAGTTAATTAATTATTCATTATTATATAATTTATATGAAATTTTATTGTTTATTTCAAATATTAGATGGAGTATTTTATTTAACACAGTTTTATATTTGGTTTATCTTAATAAAGCTGATAAAATCATGGTTCTATATATAATATATATGTAGCGTTCTGTACATTAATATGTGTTTATATATGTATTAATTATGCGCTATATGTATTATTAATAATTAAATTAATTGTCAGGTTGTTCTTCCTTGAAGCGTAGGAAGCCTTACTCCAAAAGAAGGTGCTGCTATGGTGCATTAGAACCTCACACATACCCAAGGCCTTTTCGGAGTTCATTCAAGTGTCCCGCATGGTATTTCATCACACACACACACACACACACACACACTCTTATATATGTAGTGAGAAGGGTAAACACAACAGTTAAACCGAATTTGTAAACTATATTACACTGTATTGTAACTATGAATGTTTATATTATAGTTCCACACACGCACACCCACACCCACACTCTTATATATGTAGTGAGAAGGTAAACACAACTGTTAAACCGAATTTGTAAACTATATTACACTGTATTGTAACTATGAATGTTTATATTATAGTTCCACACACGCACATACACACACACACTCTTATATATGTAGTGAGAAGGGTAAAACAAACAGTTAAACCGAATTTGTAAACTATATTACACTGTATTGTAACTATGAATGTTTATATTATAATTCCACACACACACGTATATTATAGTAAATGAATGATTTACATATTTTCTTAAATGCAGGAATTATGAGAGCCCGGAGTCTAGATGGAGACATGGGGAACTAAGAGCGATAACAACAACTTTTCCAGAGGCGTGGGTGGCAAGTGAAGAAGCTACATCAATTGCAGCTGCTGAAGTATACATATTACAAATATCTAAGATATATGTACACACTGTATACTACACATACACACTCGCGTTTTCTATAAGGTTTTTATTTGCTTATTCAGTACTTTACTTTCTTATACAGGAAGCAATGGCACTTGCAAGAGCAGCTGTTTTAGCTGCTAAACAAGCTGCCCAAGCAAATTCTGAAAATGTCATTTCTGATTACCAAATCTTCAATAGGAGTCTGGCCTTCGAGAGGTGCGTGTGTGTTGTGTGTGGTGTGTGTGAGAGAGAGAGAGAGAGAGAGATATACGTATATATGTACCGAGTTTAATATGATATATGCAGTTCATCGAAGGAACAGCTCAACAAAGATGAAATCGTATCCAGACTGAACAGTCAAATGGAGACAGAGGTATTGATTGCACTACAGATTATGTATATCCTGTAGGTTAATTCTTCTCTCTCTCTACACACACACATACACACATGCAAACAAGGTCATATACAAGATCTAATTCATGTTAAACATGTATCGGATAGTAGTCTTATGACAATATGTAAGCATAACAAATATATACACAAGTAACTTGAATTTAACTCGTGATATAGACTGTGTAGTTAACAATATACGTGAACGCGCATGTGTGTAACAACATGGGAATAATATTCCATCTGCTTTCATACATGTTTGTGTATGTTCAGATGTATTATGGTGATATAGTAGTTGTTACACGTGCATAAATACTTAACACATTATACACACACAAGCGCACACACTGTTGAAATATGTATACTTAATATACTTGCGTACAGGTGGAAGCTGGGAAAAGGCTGGAAAGGCTGATCAAGCCACAGGTGGAAAGGGTAGACATTGAAGAAAGGGTGGAAAGGGTAGAACTTGAAGAAAGGGTGGAAGAGGCAGAACAAGAAAGGGTGGAAAGGGTAGAAGGTGAAGAGAAAGTGCAAACTAGAGATGAGAATAAAGTGGAAATAGCAGTGAGCTCGAAGAAACGTAAACAAAGAATGCAGAAAAGGGCAAGGATATTGGAAGAAAGGAACAAACAGCAGAACAGCACAGAATATGGTGAGTTTTTTAACAAATTAAACATCTGTAAAATAATTTAATATACTATATACTACTATTATAAGTTTAATTTGCATGTTAATAGATTTTTCGGCTGATTTTACAATTGGAATACCGAAAAAGGGTCAGTATGTTCCTCATATATCGAGACGGACTCGAATGAGTCCAGCTGAGGAGTTGGAAGCTGTCAATGGTATTCAGGTGGAAGGTACTTCTTATCATTGTATGTCTACATACACACATATATACGTATGTCGGTACATCTTCATATGTGTATATATCATACGTATGCTTTAAACAACATATATAGTGTGTTATATGATCTTTTCCATGAAAATATCATTTTGATATTACATGTATCCACAGTACGTGTAGGTGGATAATGACACTGTACCTTTACATGCATATTACACTGATTCTGCTATACTAGTAGATCGTATAACATGATTTGTATTATTAGTGTTCTCTCTCTCTTCTCTCTCACACACACACGTGTATGTTTATAAATATGTGTTTATATTTATAATGGATATTCTTATACAGGAGCATACAAAGATGGAGAAATTGAAAACAACGATGGAAAAACAACTTGGGCGCGAGCCAACATTCAAGGAGTGGGCAGATGTATTGAAAATGGATCCCCGTGATCTCCGTAAGAAGCTTATTCATATAAAAAAGTGTAGGAACATGATGATCTCTTCAAACCTTGGACTTGTTATTAAAGTTGCACGCAAGTTTGCACTCAAAAGCACCAATGTCGAAGATCTCATCCATGTAAGATACATATATGCCTGTGTATGTAGAGTGTGTGTGTGTGTGTGTGTGTGTGTGTGTGTGTGTTATATATATATATATATAATTAATGTAAATGCATCTAAGACATGGTTTATACACATTAATATGCATGCATCTTTGATCTGTGTGTTTTTTATTATAAATACATAAATACATACACACAACATATAGATTTATGCATGTATATATTTATGTAACCCATATATATTCTGATTACACCATTTTTCCATTATGAAGAGGATAAAAGTACAAAAATATTTATATGTATATTGTGTTAGAGTGCCTATAATGCACGATAATCTTTGTGTGTGTGTGTGTGTGCGTGCGCGCGTGCACGTGTGTTTGTGCGTGTCTCTTTATGTACTAAATAATAGCTTATGGTATCTATATATATTATTTATTATTATTGCTAAGAGAGATCCTATGACATATCTACGCACCCACACACAAGTTAAAGAGAGTCCATATGGATGGTAACACTTATAATTATTTAAATTTTACACACACACCTTACTAAATAATCTACTGCAGGAGGGTATAAATGGATTGCTTCACGGTGTGGAGAAGTTTGACACTACCCGTGGATTTCGTTTATCAACTTATGTACTTTGGTGGATTGAGCTCTCTGTAAGAAGAGCATCTGTAAAACGGAGTTTGCTTTGCCAAGTCCCGGTAATATGTGTTGTTTATAATAACATTGTACACACACACACACACACAGATATATATAGTATATTTATATATGCATATTGACACACACATTTGTGTGTGTATTGATATGTTTTATGTATGCAGATGCATTTGTTTGATACGTACACTCGAGTCTTAAAAACAAGAACGCAGATATTACAGGAGCGTGGGGAACATCCAACGGACGAGGAAGTTGCAAATATAATCGGTAGCACACCACAAAAAGTTCACTTAGCTGGTAACCTAATGAGCATCCCAAGTCCTTAGACGATAAAATTCCTGGCTATGATAACGTTACACTCTCGGTAATGTGTGTGGTGTGTGTGTGTGTGTATTCCAAGATACATATAAGTATTTACATTACATATACATACACATACACATGCATATTCACTAATTGATAAGGGACTTTGTGCAGGAAATAATACCAGATCCAGACAAGAGTCATCTTATTTGCCATTTGAGAAGGTTTTGCTTAAGGAGCAATTAGACAAAGTGTTAAACATGCTTAAACCGAGAGAAAAGGAAGTACTTGTGTTACGGTACGGGCTCAAGGATGGAAGGGAGCATACACTAGAAGAACTTAGCCATTACTTCAACTTATCCAGGTGCGTGTGCGTGTGCGTGTGTGAGAGAGAGTACTATACATATATATATATTAATATATATATATATTATATATATATATATATATATATATATATATATAATATATATTTATATATTAATATATATATATATATGTATGTATGTGGTGTGTGTGTGTGTGTGTGTGTGTGTGGTTGTGTGTGTGTGTACACATGTGTATATATACAGGGAGCGTGTGAGACAAGTCGAAAAGAGAGCACTTGCCAAGATAAGAGAGATGGGGGGTAAGGAAAAGCTGGCAAGTTTTGTGCAAACTTTCCTTGGAAATACCGAGTTGTAAGGTTTTGTTTTTTTTAGTTTTGTTTAAACATTTTTACTGCCATGCACCACAGCTGCATATATGTATCAATATATTCCATAATAAAAATTATTTATATTAAGTTATATGCTTATTATGCTTGACATTCTTAATATGGTTATCTTTATATATACATACACACATACACATGCGCACGCACTTACAATCTCCATAAAGTATATAGATCATCTTCTCTTTGTATTTTATGCTTTCTGTGATACACACACACAGACACACGCATAGCACGTACATAGACATGTCATTAATACATAAATATACTTATAAGTGCCTTTGCCACTATACACATATGCTGCATTCACACACACACACACACGCACACACAAAGATTAGACATGTATGGCATAGGTACATGCATAGGCTATATAACATGATCTAATTGTTTACATCATAGGAAGGCGTACTATATCCGTATGCATACATATATACGAACTAAACAGTTTAGATTAAGTTAATGGAATTATAAACTGCTTAAGCTAACCTTTCGGGCTTTCCAATGAGTTGCCACCTGTCACAGATGCTCAGTCCTGTGTGCCGAAAGCTTACTGGTTAGCTCCGTCTTTTTAATCCTTCGGTGGGCAATCGCTATTCCCATGCAACTATGGCTTCTTTACAGACTGAGGTATAGTCTTTTTGTCTTCTTCTTTCTCGTACACACACACACACACACATATATAGTCATGTGTATGTGTAATTGTGTGTGTGGGTGTATACTTATACTTCTATATACAATTGTTTGCGTACAGGAGACAAGTTTTGATGTGCAAGCTGGACTGGACCAGAGTATGATTATCCAACGACTGAGAAAGATGCAGCTATTCCGGTGATTCATGACAACAACCCAAAGCCTGAGGAAGGGTTTGAGAAGGTTGTGGGGGAGGACTCGAAAGAGCTCACTGATGAAGAGATAGCAAGTACTCTCTCTCTCTCTCTGTGTCTGTGTGTGTGTGTCTCTGCGGGTTAACTTATATAGGTGCATACATGTAAATGGCACACCTACCACGCCGTCCATCTTATCTTTCATATGTTTGTGGACTCCCTCTCTCTCTCTCAAAGCTGACAGACGCCCCTCCTATCTTTCATATGTGTGTGTGAATACCCACTCACACAACGCACGCATTACACTTACATGTTGAAAAGAACACGTACATATACGTGTGTGTGCGTCAGTAACGCCAAGGTTGTGCATGCACTTTTTACATTAACAGGGTATTGTTTTTCTATTCTTGTTGTTATTATCATATTTAGCATTTGTTAATAACTTGTAGAAGAAAACACACATGCATTAGGTGAATGTGTTTGTATGTGGATACACACACCCACGCACTCGTTTAAGGATATACTTTTCAGTTCTAGATTTCTATATTGAAATAAGTATACTTGGTGTATATATGTCATCTCTCTTAGTCTTGAGTGTGTTTGCACGCACACATACACAGACATATATGCACAGATGTTTATGTTATTATTTGATGCATAGGGGAGGAGGAGCTTGAGGAAGCTGAGGCAGAGGATGATTGGAATGAGGGCAAGGCACAGAACACAAGGCTTCCTGGGGAGGCGCCAGATCTTGAGCCAGATGAGAGGAGGCTGCCATCTGATATTGGTGGCTAAATGTCCTCTCTTCTACGTAGGTTGTGAATGAAGTGTGATTTGCTTCTCTCTTTCTCTCTCTCTATATATTTATATATATATATATATATATATATATATATATTAATATATATGTATATACTACACGCACACACACGTATATGTGCCACTTAACATCCGTTGCCTCTCTGTATATGTCTACTTAACATCCGTTGCCTCTCTCTCTCTCACACACACGCACACACATATGTGCAACTTAACATCCGTTGCCTCTCTCTCACACACACACACGCACACACATATGTGCTACTTAACATCCGTCCGTTCCTCTCTCTCTCTCTCTCTCTCTCTCTCTTCTCTCTCTCTCTCTCTCTGTCTCTCTGTCTCTCTGTGCCCTACACCACACACACACACACACTCACACGGATGTATATGTACTACTTAACCTGTCTCTTCTCTCCAGGAAGACCATGTACTCTTTCTTTTATCGATGGTATTTTAATTCATGCTATCAATAATGCTTTGAAATTTAAATTGGCTGAGTTAATTCGTGAGTTATTTTATATGTTTTGAAATTTAAATATATGAAAACATTTTTGAAAAGTAAATGATTATTGTGAAAATTATGTAAAGCTGTTTAATTTGTACAAATGTTAGTGATTATTAATGATTTTAACACTATGGTTTTAATTAAGTTTTTAAAAATAAATAATGTACATTTTGTACATTTTTTATTTTAAATAATAATGTATATTTTAATGAATAATGTGCATTTTTTATCTAAATAATGTACATTTTTTTATAAATAAAATGTATTTCAAAATCATAGAAAACTTTGTACGAACACACATATCTACATATTAGAAATGCTTTTGTTATATCAGTACATATATAGAAAGATACATTTACATATATTAAATAAATTTAAAATGAGAAATGAAATAGTATGAATATAAAAGTAAAAATGTAATGTTATAAAGTTTTTCAAATTTCAAATTTAAATACATTACAACTCCCCGTTTAGGGTTTTGAGCATTTGGCGCCTCTGTTCTAGGGTTCTACGCTATGGAGGATGCAATAGCAGGGGCACACACTCTCTCTCACACACACGCAACAGGTACGACTGCGAGGTATTGATAGTGGATCTGGAGCCCGGATCTATCAGGCAACAAGAGAGTATATTCTTGTGCGGCGTATGCTTCTCCGCAAACAAGCAATTCAGGGCAAGCTGAGGCCCAGGTACCATCCGATCACCCGCATTGTGTGTGTGTAGGCGTGCGTATGTGTGCAGTATAGTAAATTCTTCATATGTATACATAAGCATAATGTACTATATATATAAGTGAGTGTGCGTATCTGTGTTATAGTAAAGTGTTATGTCTATCCATAAAGATAATGCATTATATGTATATTTCTATATGTGTATATACGTTTGTATATATGCAGTATAGTAAATTATTCATATGTAATATGTGTTATAACGTATAACATATACACAGGTCTATATACATATGAATAATTTACTATATACTCAACTTATACGTGTATGTTCTTACAGACATGGCAATGCAATGGGGTTGGATACAACGTATACAGAAAATACATTTGTGATCTGAAGGAAAATATAGATTTACAAAGCAGGATCAGGTACCAATGTTTAGTTTCTTAACATTAATCATATTAAGTACATTTTTGTTACAGTGGTGAATGGACTCCTCACTCGGAACCACTAACCAAGGTTCATTCTCCTCAATATTACATATTACACACGCACGCCCGCACACAGAAATGTGTATTTATATTTGTACACAAATAAATAAATAAATAATTATATATATATATATATGATTGAGGGAATAAGTGTGTATTTGCACAGGTTCCCAGTTCAACATTTAACCGGCAACCATCAGTTGGATTTGAATCTGAGAAGAAGCAGCAAGAGCCGGCTTATGCATTTGTTGGAATGAAGTGCATTTTTGACTCTTGTAAATCATCTGGTAAGTGTGTGTGTGTGTGTGTGTAGGAAAATCTAAAAACAGTTAGTAGACAAAGTCATTTTAATGCTTTCTTTCCTTTTTCATGTTGTCCCAAATATGTATATCAGTATCCCCCCCCCCGCTCTCTCTCTCTCTCTCTCTCTCTCTCTCTCTCTCACACACACACACAGTGCATAATATTGTATGGCTTGTGGCAGTGAGCATTGTGAAGTTTGGGCACTTAACCTCGGATTTATTAGCTTTTGGAGCAGCGGACGGCACAATATGTATATGCTCCTGCCTCAAAGGAAATACTTCACCGTCTTAAAGTGCATACAAAAGAGATAACAGGTAGATATTAGCTTCGTATACACATTAACACATGGACATACCTTCCCTGTGATACATATATACAATATACGTATACTAACTACGTACAGGGATGTAGATTTGGATTGGTCTCTCAATAACCACTATATTTGCTCTTCATCGCTGGACAAGAACGTATGTGTTTGGGATGCCAGTGAAGGCCACTGTGTACGTGTTGTATATGACAAGACTCCACAATTATGCGTCCGTTTCCGCCCTGTAAGTAGTAAGTAGTTAAGCTATATTACACTATGTAATCCATCCTCTTTCGTGCGTGTGTGTGTTGTTGATACAGAGAAGAGAGAGAGAGTACACAAGAAGAATCATATTATTTTCTAATGGAGTGATCACTATCTGTAGTATCAGTCCTATCCGTGTCCTGTTTCTGTGATTTGCAATAGATATATTATTAATTCATGATTTACTTAGACTTTCAAATTAGTGTTTATATTTATCTGTAGATTCTGATAGTATATATAAATTATTGTGTTTCATATTGCATAACTTAATATTTGAATTATCAGGTGAATAATAACCACATAGTTGCTGGAACAGGAGATGGTCATTTGAAGGTACATTATAAAGACATTAACCTTCATAGTTATATAATACCTTGTGATTAACCAGGTGATTAACTTCAGTACTGGACGTCATCTACATACATTGGCCTGAAGGATCAGATACAGCCATTGATATGGATCCTTCTGGTCGAGTGCTATTTGCTGGCGACTCAGAGGTATCTAGTTTACTTGCATGTAATATAAATAAAGACGCGCGCGCGCACATATTTCACTGAAGTGCTTATATCTCAGGGTATATATATAGTATTGCAGTGGATTCACACAGTGGTAAACTTACTTACGAGCACAAGAACAACATGGGGCTTAAACGAAGGTCCATAACCACCACGGTGCAGTTTAGAGTGTTCTCACTTCTTGCTGGGGCCCTGTCTTGCTTACTTCTAACCAAGATGGCACATTGCGATTCTTCAGGTGTGTGTATATATGTATCCTATACATGCCATATAATATATGCAGACATACATATGTATGTGACAAAGATTCAATAGTTTTATACTCAGGTCTGTCGTATACGTAATCTCCGTATATAATAAACATATAGATCTACATACGACAAGCACTAGTGCACACGCACGCACGCACGCAGTTATATTTTATGTTTTAACTTTGCCTGCTGACAGTGTGCTTTGCAAGTAAATGGATATCTTACATTGAGGTGTTGTTTATACTTGTCTCCACACGCAAGGAACATAAGGGCATCGTTTTGCCCTTTGCTATCGCTGGAAAAGGGCGAGTTCATAGGTACTTGATAGTTTTCAAGGTTTTAAAAATGATATAATTCTCTTTACAGTTTCTGGGAGTGAAGATAAAAATGTTTACTTTTATGATTTCACAAGACCAAAACATCCTTGTGTTAATAAACTACAGGTCATCGTATAGTGCGTGCATGATTGTGTGCGTGTGCGTGTGTCGTGTGTGCGTGTGCGTGTGTGTGGTGTGTGAGAGAGAGAGAGAGAGACAGTGTTTGTGCTTACATTCTTTTTCGTTATGTCAATATTATAATATGTTATGTTTAATTGTTAATTGTATTAGTATATTAAGTATTGTTATATTGCAGGGGCATGGTGCACCGGTAACTAGTGTGTCATGGAACCATGGTGAAAACTTGCTTGCATCCTCAGATTGTGAAGGTTTGGTAATTATCTGGGAACGTGCAAAATAATATAACTGTTTAATTATATTTATAAATCCTTAATTTTTTATTTTTTTTTTATAAATGCCCTGTGTGTGTGCATAATTAATAGATATTTAACTTATAAAAATGTAAATTAATAAAAAATTGAAGTGTAAGTTTAGAAACGACACGGATCTAGCTTCCATCAGATTTCTTTAGCTGTAAATATGACAGTGAAAGTTAAAAAATATATCTTACATCTAATTTTTAAACTAATATTGCATGCCAATCTGGTCCAAATGAAGAAAAGTTAAATATATTTTACATCTGTATAAGAACTTTGTTTTTTGTTTATATTTTTAAACGAACATAACTCTCAGTATATAGGATGCCAATCTGGTATGAATAAAGATGGAAAGTACAATACTTAATTAATTTTTTTTAATCTTTTAGAATGGTTAATTAAAAAGGTTTTAATTAAACTGATATCAAAATAAAACAAAATATAAATTAAATTTTAACATGTTTAACAACTTTAGTATATTTTAAATGATTTTGACTGTGATGAATTCAGGACATATTAAGTACAAGTATATACGCAAGTTTGTACTAGTATGGAACGCCATGAACTTTAAAAACAAAGACAAAATAAATTTAATAATTATATATTTGATCAATAAGTAGCTCATTAATCATTAATGTTATTAACTTAACTTGAAATAGCCTCTATGAAACATTGTCCTTACGATGATACCTTAAATTTGTGAATTATTTTAAAACACAAAATAATTTAACTACTTAATTGGTTTTTTAACACTTTAATTTTCATAAAAATATAGTACTTCAACAAATTATAGATATTATAAGCACTCCGTAAGTAGCAAGTTCCATGTAAATTGTGTCTATATACACGTGTGTGCGTGCGCGTGTGTGTGTGTGAAAGAGAGAGAGAGAGAGTGGTCATATGGCTGCTGTGAGTTTGTACATCACAATAGATTGTTAAAGGTATAAACATGTATATGTACACGTGTACATGTATACATGTGTATGTATATATATATATATATACAGTATTTGAAGTAAATATATATATAATAATTACAAAATTGAAACAAAACATATGCTCTATAATATCTGAAATACATAATTAGCTATTTTATACATGCGTGAATATTTGTAATTTTTGTAAATTTCTGAAATGGTCCTGTAGTTATATATTTTTAAATATTACTATATATAGTATTACAATATACACTATACAAGATTGTAAGTAAATTTTATTTAGAAATTATGTTTTCATATCATTAAGCTCAGAAGGCTAAATTGATATTCATTTAATTTATGTATTTTTGGTTTGAGGACAAATAATTATTAAGATTTACAAAGTAACACCTTCTGTGACGAGTCTCGGGATTTCGGAATGTTTTACATAATTTTATTAACATAATAATTATTATATGATTTTTTATATGTTTTATTAGTTTCTGACAATATTCATAAAAATTATAAAAGGGTTAACAAGTTTCCACTCTTCAGAAAGTCCATGATTATATAATGCAATTACATACCTACACACACACACAACACACACACACAGATATATATAGAAGATAACTTATAATTTATGTGTTCATGTATGTGGAAATGTATATATAATATATAAAAGCTGTGTTTTATATACATACTTCCTCATATATATAATTATACAGATAATCTGTAAAGTTTTATTAAGTGTGAAATGAGTTTTTTTTGGCTAATAGTTTAGTATATTTATTTAATTTATGATTTCTTTTTTATTTAATTTTATTTGTTTTACTTTGTATATAAAATGCTAGATTTAATCAATCAAGACTTTCTTGAACAAATGTTGTAACCAATTATTCGGTTTAGTATTTCACACACAAATATTTTATAAATACCAACAAATAAATATAAAATAAATTAAATAATAATGTTAATATCATATATGTGTATGTGTGTGTATACACACACACATATACATATACACATATATATTAGTTATCTATATATATCTATAGATAGATATATCTGTAATCTATAGATATATATGTATGTCTGTATATGTATATAGGTATTATGTATGTATATGTGTGTGTGTGTGTGTTGTTTAGTTAATTCATTCTATTTTATTCCAAATTAATATAAAATTAAATATATGTACAATATTTAATATAGAAAGAATATACTTAAATTAATCTTCATTACCACATAATGTGCATTAAAATATTCAAGTATGTACACGTGAATGTGATGGTATTGTTGCATTAAAGTAGTTACATAATTTTTTATAATTGCATACTATTTTTTTGTACCATTTGTTCTCGTGAGTAATGCTTAATACTTTTTAATCCGACGTGGCAAGGACTCCACGTGATGTGTGTCTTTTATATAAGCGGAATCATCGTACGTGGGGCCAGCGTGGCAAGGGGACACTGACGTGTGGACCTAAATTGTAGATGGGGACAAATTTCCCGTACCGATTGCATGTGGTCACAAAATCGTTTTTTGTAGGATGTACGGCAGCTATGGCGGATCACGCACACATGAACAAGCTGCGGTGGTTTTAGGTTTTCCATGGCGTCGTGCGGCGACGGCGTCCCTCTTTCCGGCGCCGTTTGCACCTCTATGGAAGGCTTCCTCTACCGGATCGCCAAATGAACGTTTCACGTTTGCGGTGCGTGTGCGTGTGCGTGTGTGCATTTTGTTAAGAGATAGTTAACATTTTTCATATACACACGCAAGTGTACACACATACACATTGTGTATAATTGAGTAGCTTATTTGCCAGCTGGATCATCATATATAAATCTTTCTCTCCCATATTGTGCCTTGATATTCATTTTCCTCGTAACATACATGCATACATACGTACGTGTGTGTGTACACATAACATACACACACACAGATGCATGTTAGGAATTTGTGTAATGATCATTGTAGAAATTCCATCCATGCGTTTGTAATTCTTATACTTGTGTATATGACCATTTTACATGTTAATATATATATTGCAACATAATAAGAATTTGAACAAGATCTTATGTATATGGATAGACATATAGACGCATACGTATGACGTAGTTTGTATCTGACAAGTCTTTCTCTATTTACAGAACTTAAGGGAGAAACGTTCTTCTCACAGGAATATTAGAACCATTGTGTGTGCTGGTACCGTTTTTAAGCTAATATATATGACTTGTACATATATACATTTGCATAAACACACACATTATTGAGTGCATATATTATAGCAGGAGAACGAAAGAAATCACTCTCGCAAAAGCTTAAGGAGAAGAAGACAGCCAATTCTGGTGATGTTACGAGTGAAATCGAGCAAACTGAAGAAGATATTGAAAACGTTGAGGTTAGTGCTATTTTTATTTCTATTTTTTTATTATTCTTTTTTATCATGAGTAATGAATATATTAATTAGAATAGCACATTTGAAGAAATAGTCTATGATTAAGTTATATTAAATAGGTGTATGCAATCAGGTGACGGAGAAAACACGATCAGAAGATATCGTGAAAACCATGCCATCAATGTCCAAGGCCGAGGTATTTAGTTATTCATATGTTGAATATAATATTTTAGTAAATAAATATTTGAGTAATTAATATATTACTAAAATATTTACAGGATGAAGCATCAACAAATTCATCAAAGGATGTTAAGCAACGTGAGGTTGACTATGCATTGGCAAAGCAGAAAATAGAGGAAGAAGTAAAGAAATATTCATCAGAGAAACAGAACGAGAAACTAACAGAGGTAAGTTGCACACGCGTGATATATGTACTGTCACGTTCCTTGCATGAGATTGTATAGTCATTTATACTATAGTGATTCATATGCATACATGTATACATGTACACTTGCACACATGCGTCCGTAAGATGAGAGATATCTAAGATATATATGAGCAGGGGCTTAAATTAACTGAAGATCTGGAGGCAACTCAAAGAAGAGAGCAAGAGTTTGAATTAATGATGAAAGAAGAAGCAAAGAAAAGAAAGAAAAAAGTAGAAGAGGAACTAGCAGCAGCAAGGTAAGTTTATTTAACCAATTTAGTATATGCTTAATACATATCCTTCATCATTGTTAAGTGCCGTAATCTCTCTCTCTCTCTCTCTCTCTCCATGTGCCTTTATGCGATAGATAAACATTGTGTAGTATCTATTTATCATTCATCGTTGGAGCTCTCTGTATATATATAGACACGCCTGTATATATGTGTAAGTGTGCTGATTCATATATGTATATGTGGACATTATATATACACACTGGTATCTTCGTAGATGGAATAATAGCTATTTAAATATATATATTTCACACAATTGCGTCACACACATACACACACACACACACACACTCGTGTAGGCAAAGGGAGATTGAATTAAAGGAGAAGATGGAGAAAAGGAAAAAGTTAGAACAAGAAGCAAGGCTTGCTATTGCGAGAGAGAGGGAAAGGGTGGCTAAGGAAGAAGCGAAGAAAAGAAGATTACGAGATTAGCAGAGTTAAACACGTCAAGGTTAAGCAAGATGTTTTATTATCCTCAGAAAGTCGAAGCCAGCGCTCAAGTTGAGATATTCTTCAATAAGGGCATTACAGTGTTGGCTGAACAAGAAGCAGTGCATATTCTCTACTCGTTTAACGGCTGGAGGTATGTGTGTCTGTGTGTTTGTGTTTACATGTAGAGATAAATAATTATCTGTTTATGTACAATATACTGTTTACATATATACACATTTTAGAGATATTTTCAATGTACTATCAATCTTCCTTAGACATATTGTTAATGTACTGAATCACTCTTGCCACCTATCGACACACATTCTTTATAAATACCTATGTCACTTTGTTTTCATTGTGCATATGCATGAGAGAGAGCGAAAGAGAGAGAGAGAGAGAGAGAGAGTGCGAGCGTATATCACACGTATATATACTGTTTTTTTCAGGTGGCAGTCTTTTACTTCGAAGCTTGAGAAGAATGACGTGGCAGGAGGAGACTGGTGGAGCTGCAAGATAGATGTGCCACGAGAAGCTTACAAGATAGACTTTGTATTCTTCAATGGAGAGAATGTGTATGAGAACAACGAATCAAACGACTTCCACCTTTTTGTTGAAGGTGGGATGGATGAGCAAGAGTTCGAAGCCTTCCTTAGCTTGGAAAAAAGGAAGGTATATACATTCATCACCTTCTCTTTGTTTATAGATACACATTCATTAGAAATGTACAGGCCACAATGTATAAAATTACTATATATGTACATCTAACACACGACGACCATACAATGTACGTGTGTTACACATAATACATAAGTACTAACTTGCATATATATGTATTAGGAAGCAGAGAAGATTGCGCTAGAACAAGCAGAAAGAGACAGGGCTGCAGAAGAAGCACGAAAAAGGGCAGAAACGTTGGCTTCTGAAGAAGCAGATAAAGCTGAAGTAAAGAAAATAGTCTCTGAACAGAGGGAATGTGCACATAAGCTCATGCAGAAAGCGGTAAGAACAGCATATATCACACTTATATGTACCCACATATGTGTCTATATTTTATTGTACTATGTAATATATGAATCTATGTACGTTATGAAGAAAACAATGACTACTATGTAGGCGAACAGTATTCCAGGAGTGTGGGATATAGAACCAGCGAGTTTTAGAGGTGGGCAGACAGTTAAACTCTTCTATAATCGAGGTTTAAGACCGCTTAAAGACTCCTTGGAACTTTGGATACACGGAGGATATAATAACTGGAAAGAAGCAGTTTCCATAACTCGTAAGCTTTCTAAGGAGGATTCAAGGCCTGGAGACTGGTGGTCTGTTGAAGGTATGTGTATACACATATACACATGTACGTACATAATGTGTGCTTTATGCAGTTTATGTACCTAAATCAGCGTTTATGTTAAACTGGGTATTTGCTGATGGTCCACCGGAGAAGGCAACTATATATATAATAACAATTATCAGGACTTTCATACTGCTGTTCCTGCACCTATACTCGAGGATCTATACTGGCTGACGTGGAAGAGAAAGTATACTCGGATTTACGTAAGGAACGTAAAACACGTGAAGAGGAAGCCCGTAAGAAGGTTAGTAATAAGTATCTATTATACACACGTGTTTACACACATCCATATGTATTTGTTATTACAGGCCGAGCTCAAAGCAAAGATGAAGGAGGAAATGAAGCAGAAAGCCAGACGGGAATTTCTACAGTCCCAGTCCCATATTTACTATACAGATCCCATGGAAGTCCGAGCTGGGAAACGTGTTTCTTTGCTATATAATCCCTTAAACACGGTCTTAAATGGTAAACCGGAAATTTGGTTAAGACATTCGTTTAACCGCTGGACACATTGGTTAAACCCGTTTCCGCCTATTAAGATGGTTGGGGCACCCAACAGTTCCCATCTTAAAGCAACACGTACGTTGTGTCTGTCTGTCTGTCTGTCTGTCTCTCTCTCTCTCTCTCTCTCTCTCTCTCTCTCTCTCTATATATATATATATATAATATAGAGGCACACTAAGTAGTTGATTTATGTGCAGTTGAAGTTCCAAAAGATGCATATATGATGGACTTTGTGTTTTCTGAGAGAGGAGATGAACTTGGTGGTGTATATGATAACAGAAATGGATTTGATTATCACATTCCAGTTATGGGGAACCACTAAGGAGCCACCAATGAGTATTGTTCATATATCTGTTGAGATGGCTCCCATCGCAAAGGTATACACATATACATATACATGCATACGTATATTACATACTTATGTCTGGATACGCACATACAGATTCATATACATAAAGAGTTACTCTTCTTATTCACTTCTAAGTATATGTATATTGACTTATATATACAAATACTTACGAATACTTACACATACACAGACATGCATATAGTTATCTTTCCTCATTTTTGTTTTTGGGGGATGGTCCTAAGGAGCCATCTTTTACAGGTCGGTGGCTTAGGTGACGTTGTTACAAGCCTTTCACGAGCTGTTCAAGAACTTGGGCATAACGTGGAGGTTATTCTTCCCAAGTATGACTGCCTGAAATACCATCATGTAATATATGTGTGTGCGCGCGTGTTTGCTGTATGTGTATGTGTGTGTATTTATCAAGTTTTGAACAGGTACAAGATCTGCAAGAGAAAGAATCGTTTGAGTGGGGGAACGAGGATTCGTGTATGGAATGGGAAAGTTGAGGGCCTGAATGTTCATTTTATTGAACCAGAGAACGGGTATATATAGTATATACTAAATGATATAGATATATACACAATTACTGTACTACATGCAATTATATAGTATAATATTATTATACAAGTATAGATATTAGTAATAATTCTACTAAGTAAGACTATATTTACAGGCTCTTTTGGGTTGGGTGTATATACGGCCGTAGAGACGACGGAAATAGGTTTGGTTTCTTTTGTGGTGCTTCTCTGGAATTTCTATTACGAAGTGGAAGACACCCGGTAATTAATTAACTAAGTCTGAATATGATAGAAGTTATTTTCTATTGTTTCAAGTTATTATAGAAGTATAATTTTCTAGTTGACCATGTAAGTAAAACCATTTATCATAATAGTTTAAGTATATTAACTTATCTTAAATTGAAATTTAGGAGTTATTCACTATTGGTTCAAGTTATTGTAGAAGTATAACCTGACATTTATCGTTATGCATAAGTAGACTAAACTTCTATGAATAACAGGACAACCTAAGAAATATATTTTTGTTATAGTGTAGTTTATTGGTCAGTAGAACCTGTGTAAATTAATACTATGTGAATTAATAACCTCTGTTAATTAGTATAAAAGAACAGTGTTAATTAAAATAAAATGCTGGTCCCGATGATATTGTAAGTTTACTATTGTTTAAGTGTAATTATCAACGTTATTTATCACATATAATTGCAAAAGGTCTTTAAAAGTTAGAATGAATAGTAGATAACTCACATCAAAGTATTTACTGCTTTATAATTCACAATAATGCTATATATTACGTAGTATTGTACTTGTTAACACACACACACACACACAGGATATCTCTTTACGAGTTTATCAATGTATAAAGTATGACGATCAGATAAAGTCACGGTAAACTACATGTACCAACATGAGATTTATTGATTATAACTCGGAGATAATAATAATACTGTTTTATTTATTTAACAGGATGTTATACACTGTCATGATTGGTCGACCGCTCCTGTGGCATGGTTATTTCAAGAGAGTTATAAACATTACGGGCTTTCAAATGCAAGAATTGTTTTCACGATTCACAATATGGAGTTCGGAATTGCACAGATTGGCAAGGCAATGGCAAATGCTAACATGGCAACAACTGTAAGTACGTTTACACATATATACACATTTTAGTGCGTATTTATGTACGTATATGTGTGTACATACATGTGTATATGTTGTTTGTCTATACATACACACACATATATGCAGGTTTCACATAGTTATGCACAAGAGGTTTCCGGGAATCCAGCAATCTCTCCTCATCGTGGCAAATTTCACGGTATAAGGAATGGTATCGATCTTGACATCTGGGATCCGTTTGACGATCCATATATTCCTGTAAGTACTTATATATACAACGTGTGTAGGTGTGTTTATACGTATACGATATACATGTGCATGTGCGTGTGTGTGTGTGTGTGTGTGCGTGTCTAAATGTATGATGTATGTTATCATAGTGGTTTATTATATGTGTCTTTATAGGCATCTTATACGGCAGATCAAGTTGTAGAAGGAAAAGGGGCTGCAAAAGTCGAGCTGCAGCACAGGTAAAGAATGTATAATTAATACAAGTATAATTTGTATGTAGTATGGTTTATATTCTGTAAAATATATTAATTACAGGCTAGGTTTGCAAAGAGTGGACAAACCTCTTCTCGGAATTATCTCGAGGCTTACTGCACAAAAAGGAATACATCTTATTAAGCACGCTATATGGCGTACACTTGATCGTGGTGGGCAGGTGCGTATATACATACTATACACACATATCAAATGCTGTAGATATATGTTTTTGAATTTTACTTGTTTATATATTAACTGTGATGATTAATGTTAATTTAGGTGGTTCTTTTAGGATCCGCTCCTGATCCAAGGGTCCAAAATGATTTTGTTAATCTCTCAAATCAGCTGAGTAACTCTCATAATGATATGGCAAGGCTTTGCCTTACTTATGATGAACCATTATCTCATTTGGTAAACGCAGTCTCTAACACACACACACACACACAACACATACCACGTGTGTACGTGTGTATTAATATTGTATTTCAGATATATGCTGGAGCAGACATCATTCTGGTTCCTTCTATATTCGAACCATGTGGTTTGACACAGTTAATTGCAATGCGCTACGGTGCAATCCCGGTTGTACGTAAAACGGGAGGTATGTACTGTATGTATATTATATATCAGTCTATCTATTTGTGTGTGTGTGTGTGTGTGTGTGTGTCTAGATAGATAGATAGATAAATAGAGAGAGAGAGAGAGAGAGGTGTGTGTGTGAAATATACACAACCGTGGAGTAACTATCATGTATACAGGATGGGAAATATATAATTTTACAATATCCTATATATATTTTATATACTCATTAGTAAATCCATCTCACTTTTGAATATAATTAATTGAACTCAGTTTAATTATTACAGGATTGAATGACACCGTATTTGACGTGGATCATGACAGGGAAAGGGCTCGATCTCAATGCTTAGAATCTAATGGGTTTAGTTTTGAAGGAACAGATGCAGCCGGAGTAGATTATGCTCTTAACAGGTTAGTAAAAACACCAACATCGTGTGTATGTGTGTGTGTGTGTGTGTGTAGAAGGTCCCGTTGTAATCGGTTTCATCGTTGCATCCGTTACATATAAAGTTTAATATATATGGTTTTAGTAATATATATTTTACAATAACATTGTATATGTTTATAACGTATCACTATAATATAAGAATAGTTTAATTTGGTGCGTGCGTGGTTTTGTTGCCATAATATATGGTTATAGTAAAATATTAGTATATTTTATTCATATAACCTTTTAAGAGACTTAATTTAATGTATTATTATTTTCAGGGCATTGTCTGCATGGTATGAAACGCGGGACTGGTTTAACTCGCTAAGTAAGAAGGTTATGGAGCAAGACTGGTCATGGAACCGCCCTGCTCTTGATTACGTGGAGCTTTACTATGTAGCTAAGAAATGAAAATAGGTATTTTAAAAACATTATTTAAATAATATATGCTATTTATATTTAAATGGGGTATTCATTAAATCATCTAATGTATGGATTCATTTCTATTTATTATTTAAATAATAATTCTTTATTTCAATGTAATTAATTCACTGATTTGATTTAAAGCATTTCTATATCCATTTAATTATTTTATTTTATTATTATACCACCGTTAAGTTGCACTAATTTAGATTGCTGATAAGATATACGGAGTGTCCTCAACGTTGCTGTATTTTATATTTATTTTAAATATATATTTAGTGTTCCTTTATTCCTTAGATATTTTCCTTTATTTTAAATATGCAATTAAATAATATTTAAGTATTAAATTAAGTGCAAAAGAGAATATTATTTAATGATATTGCTTTGAGTACGTTTCACGGATCATCAATGTTCTTTATAATAAAATATGGGCGTTTATTTGTATACATACATACATGTATAGATATCAAAGTATTATATACGTGCATATGTCAGTCAATACATATATATACATATATTTTGCATGTATATATACAGAAGTATTACATATGTGCGTATGTTAATATACATACGTATATTTGTATAGAGTATCATACATACATGTATATATATATTACACGTGCGTATGTATACATAACACGTATGTAACAAGCAAGAACTGTGCGGGTGTGTGTGTGCGTTGAGAGAGAGAGGGAGACTTCATACTTAGTATGAACGTTTGTTTTAAATTAGCTATTTTAGTTCAGTTTCCATATGTACAAACAAATACCCGCAGTGCAGGGTGACTCCCTATAAACAATCCATCTTGATATGTACATTGCTAAGTATATGCAACCTAAGCCTGTAATCACACATTCTCAACAGTTTCACACACACAACTCTCTTCTCTCTCTCTCTCTCTACACACACACGCACACACGCACGCACGCACAGGTTTGCTTACCTCTTGTTGGCGCTTTTTCTCTGACCTAAACTTGCCTAACTGATCTCTCAGACGTGCTGTCATTAAAAAGAACCAGTATTTATAGAGGAGAGTTATTATCATGATATTAAAGTATGATGAGTAACATATATATACAAACTTAATTACCTGCATCGTTATAACGTTCCTCAACTGCTGCAACCATCATGCTTCGAATTAAAACAAATTCTTCTGCTTCTATACATGATCCTGCTTCCGGCCTGTAAAACCAATAAAATATTAGATATATTAAATATTCTACACACACATACAAACACGCATCAATATGCAGCAACAAACAATATAGATATAAACATGTAACCTGTCCAATGAAAGTCCTTTCAGGGACTTGTAAGACGGCAGTTTAACACGTTCCTGAACCATTCTAACTCCATCTCCACGTGCAAGTTGCTTGTTCACTTGGATAGGAACCTGTGGAACAACACATGAGAGAGAGAGAGAGAGAGATTATGTTACCTTGCAACGAACAGCAAGATTGATTCCATCTGAAGGGCGTACATCCAAACTACAAATCTTTTGTTTTCCATCTTCATCCTGTTAAAGAGCAAGTAGACATCAATGACATAGCATATAACACAAACACACACACACACACACACAAGTACTTACCTTAGCAAGGTACAATCTAGCAAAATAAGCTTCGTGGACCCGTTTGGTAACACGTACTAGCTTAGGCTGTGAAATATTCAACAGTGATAATAATGTCTAGCAGAAAAAAGAATTAACAAACGGTACCCATCAAATCAATCATATCCTTCATCACATTATATACAGTTGGTCTCGCCTGCAAGAACAAATATATAAATAGAAAGTATTAATAAGGTGTGCTGTGAAGGTCTTATGAAGGATAAATAAACCAAATACAAAAACTTACAATTGGAACGTTTCGTACTGCTTCCATGAGCATTGTGCATGGCAATTCCACTAGAAATACAAAGTCATTAAATACATAATATGTTATATGTACATTATATTTATATGAATAAGTACTTACAAACAATTATAGGTAGGAGGAGGTTGCTATCATCGTCCATCTTAAGAACAATAGCCGGCTGAGGTGCATAATCTGGTAAATGTCCGCCATCAGTTTTGTTATGTTCACATTTTATGTGTCTTCCATCTCTCATCTTGATCATGAACCATCAGACCCACTCTTTACTTCCACTGCACACGAATATATATTCAGTAACAAATATCAATACTGTGTGTGTGTGTGTGTGTGTGTGACCAATCTAAATATTATCGAACAAAGCGACAATACATTGCGTGCTAAAATGAAATATAAAGAAATTTACCCATAATTGTGTGTTTGAGTACACAGATATATAAGACAAATCCCACAAAAAAGAAAAGAGTTTTAATGTGTCAGGCAATGTATGATAATTAACTAAATAAATCATGGAAAACTTACCTGCTTCTAAAACAGTAGAATTCACGTAATTGTCGTCATCCTCAATGAAATCCTCAGCCAGATTCCCGTCACTGAAGAATCCTGCAGCGCACTTCACAGACCTCCTCACGTTGCATACAGAGTACCTCGAAAAAACCCCACAGGGACGCACACCCAGCAGCCTGCTCTTCAAAATCCCCCTCGCACTGCGGCGCCAGACAGAACATTCGAATATTCCTGGTTCAGGACCCCGCCTGTATGCACAGCAGATGCAGCATCATCACCGGACTGTTCATGCCACCGCCATTCAGATTCCTATGAAAACAGGCAGATTCTTCAAATTATATTCTAAATTGAGGAAAAATGGCAGATTTTCACAGGAAATTGATTTTTTTCCGCAAGAAATTGAGGAGAAAATGCAGATTTTCATCAAAATTTCTACACATACCTGTGAATGGAGATCGAAGCGGCCGGAAGAAACTCGCCGGATTACAAGAAAACCGCAGCTGAATCCGCAATCCGGCACCGGCAAGGCGATGAATCGACAAACCCTACTCGGTTTTGAACGAGGGCGCTTATCTGCACGGAAACCTTGATCAACAATATAGGAAAATATATAAAAATATAAAGATGGATAGGAATATACGCATTGAATATTCAGAGAATCATCATATTGGCGGCGACAAAATGTGCGGCTTAACTGACGGGAGTCCAACAGAATATGCTTATTCATGAGAAAATTTGATGGAATCTGCCTTTTGTCCAATAATTGTGAAGAGATTTCCTCAGCCATTAGTTTTCTTTGTTCTTTCTCCCTTTTCTTAATCTTTTCCTGTCCAATCATATCATATCGATTCATCTGCACAAAATAAGTACACTCAATAATTTGTTTTTATATCAACTTGCATAGATATAAATACATAATAATAATATATTTAATATTTATATATAGTGGATAAATGCCGTTTTCTAAGTTTTCCATACTTCTACATCCATTAGCGTGTGTGAGCGCGTGCGCGCGCGTGTGGGCGTGTGTTTTACGCATATACAGAAACATGTATGCATACATATGCATGCACATGAAAACTAAATAAAATATTGTATAATGGTAGAGAATCATTCACGGTCTTGTAAGATGTGTGTGTGTGTGTGTGTGTGTGCGTGCGTGCAGAGAGAGAGAGAGAGTTCGGATGTCCATACGCTCTCTCTCACACACACATAGAAACGTTTATCCTGACATTGTGCACATGAAGCTAATGCAAACCAATAAATATAAACTATAGCTAAATAAATACGTATGTATATATTGGTGTCATAAGACAGAATAATGCACAGTCTTATAGGATGTGTGTGTGTCTGTGCGTGAGAAAAAATACACCCCGCCCACACACACACACACACACAGCGTACCTGAGCTTCTAGGTGTTTTAAGGCGTATCTCAGCAACCACAAGGCGTGTAAGAAGCAAGCCAGCCATAAACGAGGAAAGAATAAGCATATAAAACACATGATCCCAGCTCTTTGTAGAAAGATAGCCCGTCAAGAGTGGACCAATAGCAGCTCCGAGCGAACCACAGCCGTCGATTATCGACGTCACCGTTGCCAGAGCCCGTGAATCCCCGTTTAGGGAGCTATGTGTTCCCAGGTCAGCTGAAACTGCAGTAGTTATCAAGGCGTACGGCCCATTAACCAGCATCCCAGTAAGCATCATTAGAAGTACACTCGCAAGCATTGACGCCGAACCGTATATATGGTACAGTATGAGTGCCGGTATTGCACAGTATGTCATGGTTGCCGCTGTTATGCTCTCGCTTTCAGGCGGTCGGAAATGTAGCCGGCTAGAATTCCTCCTACCACCCCTCCGATGTCGAATAGTGTGGATAAGTTTCCGGCTGTCCTTTCCGTTATCGTCCTCCCTGCTATACCTGTGTAACAAACAATGTGTGTGTGCGTGTGAGAGTGTGTGTGTGAAGAGAGAGAGAGAGAACCTCCAGATGTATAGGCCTGTGTTTGTGTACATATTGTATCTACATATTCAATACACATCGTTCTAGTGCTGTTACTTTGTGTGTGTGTGTGTGAGAGAGAGAGAGAGAGAGTTACCCGTTTGCTTGATGTAGAAAGGAAGCCAGTAAAGGAAAGTATAGGCAACAAGCTTGCAGAAGAACAAGCAAAAGGCAAAGGGTGCCACGCCAGGTATCTTCCAAGCCTGTAAAAAGGCGACAGCTGGACCACGTTCCGGACTCTTGCCCCTCTCGAGGATAAGGGGTTTCCAGATCCCTTGGTTGCTCACTTATACGCAACGAGCTTGGTTTACTGACTTGACCAGCTGCTTCCACCTCAGCTGGTGACGGTAAATCCACGTCAGCAGGCTCCACAACAAGAAACAGGAAGACGAAAACTCCAGCTACGATTATCAAGATGCCCGGTAACAGGAAGGAATATCCCCATCCAAACCCCAGAGCACCAGCTGCCAAGAGCGAGCCTATTATGTTTCCCACCGAAGTGTGTGCATTCCACACTCCCATTATCAATCCCCGTTTTGATTTCCCAAACCAGTTTCCCACTATTGCCACCACTGACGGCCATCCTGTGGCCTGAAAAAGACCAGCCATTACCTGTGTATACACACACACAATTAGTAGACGTATCTATGTATATGCTCTACGTATACACCTATATTACCTGTACAAACATGAAGTAGTAAAAGTCGTGTATTCTCCACCAGTAAGCCATTCCGAAGAGACAAACGAAGACACCACTAGCAATCATACCAATGCTGAGGAATACTCTCAGGTCCATGGAGTCTCCTAAATGACCAGCGAAGAACATTGCAAATGCATAGGATGCTAAGAAGGCTAAGTCGATCTGTCCAAGTCTTGCCCTCCCGTCCTTGCCATTGAACGGATGCCAACCTGGTCACCAGTTGCACTTACACGTGTGTGTGTGTGTGTGTGAGAGAGAGAGAGAGAGAGAGAGATGTATGGGCCTGAACAGATACTGTGCTTATGTGTACATATTGTATCTACATATTCAATACACATCGTTTACTTTGAAATACTTAAATAAAATTTAACCTATGTTCATATCAAGAAAAATCTTTATATTAGGTATACGTCTATATATGTGTGTCCGTGAGTACTGAATGTACACACACACCTTGTATATGTGTTTATATTTAAGATGTATACACAAACTTGCATACCATATTGTGTCTCTGTATGTATATAATAGAGAGAATAGATTGTTGGGTAATAAATCAAGATATATTATATCTATCTATCTACATGTATACATATACATATCTACATACGTATATATGTATACATATATATAGATATCTATATATACATGTATACATATGCATATACAGACACACACACACACACACAGTGTGTGTGTGTGTGTGTGTAAATACCAACCTGGTTTGGAATCCTCGGGATCGAGCACGCTCTTGACAATACTGGGCGGTTTTCTGGAGGCGTGGAAGCAGGCGTATGCAAAGAAGGTGAGAACGAGAACGAGGGCACGGTAGAATCCATACTGGAATTCCCTGCCACGTAGGCTTCTGGAGATTACAATGCCTGGCGGTGTTACCCTCTTCCTGGATGTCAGTGATGCACACGGCTCCATTTACGAATTCCGAACCCTAAAAAACGCTCATTTGTGCGCCCTTTGAATCTTGATCTTCCTCATTGGGATATTCCCCAACGGTATATACTCAGTGCACAATTTCATACCTCAACCATCGCCATTTGATCTTCTGCATTTGAAATTCTCCTCTTTGTAAATATATTTTTTGTGAGGCATGCTGACACTCGGCCATCGGAAATGCTGCCACTTGTACGGATCTGATTTCATTGTGCGTTGCGTAGCGTGTAAGCAATTCAATTTCTCCATACTCTATATAATTGCAAAACCCTAGAAAAAGAGGATTAGGGTTTAAGCACGTTTAGGGTTGTTCAATGCCGGACAAGAAGAGGAAGAGGGAGCCGGCGATCTACGGGAACTATCACGGCTACTACGGGTACAGAGTACAGGGCGATCACTGTAAGCAGGACCCTAGAGTGAGTGTTTTCAGGCGAGAATGGATCGAAAACAGGGATTGTTTAGATATCGGATGCAATGAAGGGCATGTTACAATCGCAATAGCGGCTAGGTTCTGCTGCAAGAGCATGGTGGGTGTAGATATAGATTCCTCACTCATACATAAGGCGCGGGGTAACTTGCGGACATGTGTGGGGAAGGGGAAAGCCCCAGAAAGCAGTAAAAATCGTAGGTTGGGGAATGGTTCGGAGAAATGCAGGTACTTGTTTATCATAGTAGATAGTTATATGCACATAAATATTCCATATCGGATCTCTAGTTAACTATTATATATAACATACACGGGGTAACAGGGAAGAATGCGTTGAAAACGGGGAAAGAGCAGAAACAAACCTGAAGAACAGTAAAAGTTGCTGCTGGGGTTCGTCTGAAGAAAAAACTGTTGATGGTATCTCTGAAGCTAAAGAAACAGTTGAAGAAACCGTTGTCGTGGAGAAATGCAGGTACTCTCTCTCCCTCTCTCTGACTCTAGTTTACTCTCTCTCTCTCTCTGTATATATATATATATATAATATATAATATTATTTACACAGGCCAGGGACGAATATGGGAGAATGTGTGGAGAAGTGGGAACCTGCAGGGATAAACACGACAAACACTAAAGATTGCTGTTCAGCTGTCTATGAAGAGAAGACAGACCACGAAAGGATTAATGGTTTAACCGAAGTCATAACTTCAACAGAAGAAACTGTGGGGATATCCAGGTACACACACGAGAGAGAGAGGGGGAGGGAGGGAACAGTTCATTGGATAAATATACTGTGTGGTTTTATACAATAATCTATGCTTCGAGTATCTAATTCTCATGTGATATTGAATTATAACTCTCTACATATATATTTATAGTACACACGATATACCTATGTACAAGTATTCAAAAGTACAATGTATAATATACATAAATATATAGTAATAACTTAGCGATAGGAACTGATATAGGTGGGTTACTTATATACAGGTTAGGAGAATATGTAGAAAGGGGGCAAAGTGCAGAAGCACACACGAAGAACATCAAGACTAGTTCGTCTGATGAGATGATTAACCTAACGGATGGTCCGTCCGAAGCCAGAGAAATCGTAAGTTCAACTAAAGAGACGAATGCTGAAGAGAGATGCAGGTATTTAGATACATCAACATACAGACAATTATATATGCATATATAGAGAGCGCGCACACACACACATCTGTATTACCCAGAAATTTGTCCGAATCAAAGGGCGCAACACATACGATCAATTCTCACGTGAGTTCAAGCAATGGAGCCACTGTCAGTTACTCTTGATTTCTGGGACTTACGTGGAATATAAGCCAAACTTTAGATTTATACTTGCATACATATGTATGTGTTAAGACATATACATACATACTGACCATCTTGGCTTTACAGAGTAGATGAGGAGATTGTACCTAGAAAACTAAGTCAAGAAGAGCTTTCAGAAAGGGTAACCTTTAGGACAATGAATTACCTGGAGTCTCGAGCTAGATTAGAATCATACGACACAATCCTCTGTCTGAGTATTACCAAATGGATTCATCTCAACTGGGGCGACGATGGCTTACTCGAATTCTTCGCAAAAATCTTTAGAGAACTTCGACCAGGTATGTATAAATGTGTATACGTATTACCCACACAGACCACAAAGATGCATGTATAGCGTTCCTGTAGTAAGCTCGAAACTGAGTACGTACACTTATAACTGTGACAAAACCTCTCCGCCCCCCCGCACACATTTCATATCGTGATTACAGGTGGTATTTTAATACTGGAGCCACAACCATGGGATTCATATCGTAAGAAATATAAGATCTCAGACTCATTAAAAAAGAACTATTGGAACTTAAAAATACGGCCAGATATGTTCACGAGCATTTTGACTGAGAAGACCGGGTTTCGATCCTGTGAAGAAGTAAGTGATGAGCTTCCGAGTGATAAATCGGGCTTTCGACGGCCTTTATTCATTTACCGCAAGTAACAAGGTTAGTAAGTATTATATATTAGCAGTATTATAATACTGATATACAGCGAGAATTGTACTTGATATATTAATGTGCACGTTTTGATTATTGTACCTAATAATGTATATTTTGTCATGTCAGGTGTTTTTTATATATGCAAGGAAATATAAGGACAGTTAGTGATTTACTAGAACTACACTACCTTCACACAGTAAGAGATTAAAATTTTGCTGTTAATATTTGCTATAAGTCCTATTGGTGATCCCGTTTTCTCTGCTAATGTTTATATTATATATATATATATATATATATATATATATATATATATATATATATATATGTGTGTGTGTGTGTGTGTGTGTTGTGTGTATGTGTTATTGTGTGTGTCTGTGTATTGTAGTGTGTTTAATCTGTGCTTAATTTAGCTTAATTATATAGTTATATACTGCTACTTGTATGTGTCTAGAGTTTGTGTTTGTTTTTTTACATAATGTGGACTTAACTAAGTTAATACCGCACCTACTTATTTTAGCTAAATAAAATATCGTTATGTTATCTAACTGTACTATTTAATATATGTACGTATGCCTATATTTTCAACATAGGTACGTGCATACTGTATATCACTTTATACATATATATGTATATGTCAACAATTGTATACAAATTTCTGTACTTGTTTGGACAGGTATTCTCTAACTTTGAGGCAAATAATTTTAAGTCTTATCATATATATATGTATATGCGTGTGTGTGTGTGTGTGTAAGAATATTCTGATGTGAACAAGAATTACATAATACAACAGAAAGAATGTGTCTTATTTCTATAGAGATTCAAGAGTCCCGTGTGCAGGAGGCGAACTAGGACGAAAACTAACAGTTGTATAGGTATGGTTATTCCATAAATATATATATATATATACACACACACACACACACACTATTCTAACACATATGTGTGTCATAGTTTGTCGATTGCTCACCGCCTTGGCTTTGTCTGATGCACCTTATTCGGACACATATGGATTTGTAAGCACTTGTTGAATTTTTTGCTAGTTTGGTTGTTTTTAAATGTTGGATTTATACTTCACGAGCATCCACTGTGTACATGTATTCGTACACTGTGTACACGTGTATGTACGTATGTATGCATAGATACATACAGTATATCTTTCTGTTTATACATCTCTCTCACACACGCATACATGGGTGTGTATATGTACTTTGTACTTGGTACGTACACGCATGCTCAAACACATGCCTACACGTACTTGGTTTGGAGTGCATCTAGGCAAGTACATGGTGTATGCATAAACAATACATGGGTATGTTGCAGCGTGTGTGTGTGTGAGAGAGAGAGATGTATGTAGTAGGATTTCTCATATAGAATCTGGAAGCACACGCGTGGGTGTGCATGTATGTCTCACGTGGCAACTTCATTTATAATTTGTCTTATTAAGTCATATTTGAACTGTTACACACACACACACGTGTGTGTGTGTGTGTGTGTGTGTAGTTTTGGCATTCTATATAAGTAGAGTATAAATGTAAGGTCAGAAACCCAGGATTCAGGCTCTTGACTTTGGAGATAGTGAAACAACTTAGCACCTTCCTATTTAAACAAATAATTTAATTAATGTGAAGACAAACAATATAATAAATCAAGTTTAAAACAAAGTGAGCGGGTCAAATGGATGATATCACCGTATAATCATCATGTATATACACACATATATACATAGTCTATACTCTCAGCATCAAACTATAATAACTATATTTTATATAGTTTTTAACTAAGTTGAACTGAGTTCACTTTCATTACGTAATCGAGATTAATAAACATTATAGAAGATGGGCATAAGTCATACTATACGTATTATTTTTTATATCTTACATTGTTGACTTTACTAGACGTGTCCATGTGTACGTATATCTTAGTTTATACCCAATTGTATTATTATAACATACGTATAACTACTGTATACGTGTACACACGTGTATGATGACGTGTATAGGAGCTAGCATGTATATATAATGTTGTATGTATAGCTGTAAACCGTAGTGTATGTACAAGCTGTTAACCAGCAGTTGACTAATGTAGAAAACAGTAATGTTGGTATCAGTCTGTTTGAATTCTTGATTTTGGAGAGTGTAATCTATATTTGACTTTTAACTTATAGAATTATGTAGTTTAATAATGATATATTTTATATGGTTTTAAACATTGTATGATTATATATGATCATAACTAGAATGGACTTTTCAACAGCAAGGGTTTGGTAAACCTTTCCCTATTCTGAGAGCATAGATTTTCAGGAGGGAAAAAATAAAATATAAAATATAAAATTAGGGCTTGACCATAACCTACCAAGGTTTGACCCTCCCTCCACGTGGCAGAGGGATGTTGACACGTGTCATCGGCTGACACCTTCCAAATATTCCTGACGAATTACTGACGGGCGCCCGTCATCAAGGAGCTCTTTACACACATGTGCCCCTTTGTTCGCGCCGGCTGCCCGTCAGATGAGGTCAACCTTGACGTTTCGTTTTTTATTTTGATTTTATTATTTTTTTTTTTTCCTTCTGCATCTGCCTCTTTTGTCGGTGCATGAAAATGACGACGGGTGGTTTTTAGGGTTAGGTAAGACCTATATACCACACGCGCGAAATTTTAAATTTAAATTCAAAAACTAGCCTAATTCATACTTGGGGTTTAGTTAGGTGATACTTCAACATGTGGACCTGCCTTGGATTGTCAATATACACATTATGTGTGAGTGAGACCAAACTTAGTTAAGTTATATAGTTAAAACTACATAATATATTATATTTAATTAGAGAATTAAGAGAAATGTAGACTTAGAAAGACTCATGTTCTAGTGAACTTAATAAAATGCTATATAGCATGTTGTTGGTGGCAAATCTAATCTTATAAGGTCAACCACAATATATAAAATGCCGGGTTTGGTGGCTCCTTGTCTCGTGGCATGTTTATCATCTCCGCGATCCTTGATAATCGTTATCAGTCAACTGCTTAATTTATATCAAAAATCTCACCTTAGTCAACATTATCATCATTCGCATATTTCCTCTCATCCTCCGTACACCGTTCGTACATCATTAGATATCAGATATATATTAAATACTTATATATATTAAAACAATATAATTGAAGTGAAGGGTAAAAATTTTACAATGCATATAATGAATCATTTCGGCATTTCTCTCATGAATGCACTAGAGAAGACATTACACGCCGTCAGATGGCGCGTACGAGCGGATGAGATGTTGCCAGCTCAGCGCATTAGAAATCACTTGGCACCGAAAGCACACAGCCCGCGTATTCCATGACTAAAAAGC
Organism: Selaginella tamariscina; assembly: GCA_003024785.1. Lineage (NCBI taxonomy): Eukaryota > Viridiplantae > Streptophyta > Lycopodiopsida > Selaginellales > Selaginellaceae > Selaginella > Selaginella tamariscina. The sequence continues at coordinate 34,850 of PUQB01000751.1, read as the reverse complement.
GCCACCCGTCGTACAGTACGACAGAGTTTTGGGCCCCACACGGTTGGGCCATGTACATACATTATATCTCATGGTCCCATGGAGTCATCAAGCTTAATTAATCCAAGGTTTAACCATGTGTATACATCACATGATAACACGCTGTTCCCTAGTGTAGCCTCTCTTTTATACCCTTGAAAAGTAGACGTTAATTAGAAATTAATTACTTGTTAAACTCCGTTTTTAATCCACTGTGGTGTGTCTGAATCTCATACGTATACAGTACACTTGTGTGTGATTCTCCTGAAGAACAGTTTGCCTTACGTGACCTGCAAGGCAGTGGTTCCTTCTTAATTAATCATTTCTTAAACATCTTGTTAATTACATACCTCCATTTGAAGCAAAGGTAGGAGGACACAGCCTTTTGTCGGCTGCATATATATCATCAGAGAGCTTCTTATGATGAAATAGTTACTAGCAGGATCGATGAATTGTGCGGTTCACATTCCACAATGGGGACAGTGCATCGAGTGTAGTGTAGAGAGAAAATATATATATATTTTTCTTACATATATACTAGTCGTAGACTTATGCATAGAATCAGGTGTTTCTGGAATGCATTTGTGAGCATTTCCCAGTTCAATGTGGCAGCAGAACGTTTCTCTGGATTCTAGACTGCACAGTATAGATTACTGCGAGCCTCTGCCACAGAGGCTGTTCCTGTGGGAGTGTGCAGCGGGCCTTGTACAGAGCCCGGCGAGTACAAATCTGAGAGCAGCTCTACTTCCACTCCTGATCAATGTCCGACTTCTCCAGCACTCACCTTCTGTGAAATGTAAGTGTGGCAATTTCAGTGTCCATCGCTATATCTTCTTGTATTTCTCAGGCGGAATGGAAATTCTATGAGACCGACTTCAATGTGGAGCTCAGTTAAATCTTCTTCTCCTGACAGGGAAAACACCATATGGAATCCAATTCTGTAAGTGGCAGATGAATTTCATTCAGGTCTTTAAGAATCTCATTTATTGCACTGCAGTAACTCATTGTTTGAAACGTGCAGGAATCAACCGAGTGCAAGCTACAATTCAGTGTCGCCGAAGCTACCCAGCAGCGATTATTTCACATACCCAGTAGAGAATTTAAAGCAGGAGCAGCAACAGGAGGAGTATTTCCTGGGAGGACGAAACGGGCGAGTGATAGACGAGAGTGTCATCGCACTGCAGGCATCCAGGAACTCATCGCAGCGGCGCATCGAAAATTGGGAACTTCATGAACCTGTTAAGGCAATCTGACAGGCCGAACACGACTGTACAACGGCAGCCGCAAGTTGCAGTCATCTCAGCCAGCTCTTAACTTCGCAGGAAGCCCCGGAGATGTGGATTGCGCACTCTAGCAGGCTGCCGGCTATGTTGTCCGAGGTTTTACCAGGGAAATCTAGCGAACCCGAGCACAGGCATAAGAGGAAGCTTTTAGAGGATGTTGATAGTGTGTCTACTGTTACCAAGGCGAGTAAATACGTAAAATAGTATAATATTGCATTCCATTAGTATAATGTTTTACTAACATGTGCAGTGCAGGAAGAGGAAGAGGCTTTGAGTAGTGAGAAGGCAACCAATGATTCTGAGCTGTTCTCGAAAAGAACCAAGTTTGAAAATAGCAACACGTTCCCTTTCAAGGTAGGTGCCTCAGATAGACTCCTGAACATCTCATTAACTGCTTGGGGAATCCTGCCTGTACCACTTGACTAATTAACTTGTCCTAGATGACTACTTTCTTATTAAATACACCTACACATACACATGTATACACATATCACGTGGAATGTATGTGTGTGTAGATGCAAGTGAGGAAAGAGAAACTTGGAGAGAGAATATCTGCATTGCAGCAGCTGTCCCCATTTGGAAAGGTACTTAAGTGTGTGTATTGCTTCTATTGGAGTTTAAAACTAACCAGGATGGTGCTTACAGACTGATACTGCGTCTGTCTTGCTAGAGGCGATTGGATACATTAAGTTCCTGCACGAGCAAGTTCAGGTACGTGTGTGTGTGTGTGTGTGTGTGTCCCCCATACACATATTAATATTGTGTATACAATCTATCACGTGTTTGATGCTTACTATACACACTGTACTTCTAAAGGTTCACGTGCATTCTTTTATTAGATTAAATTACTTATAAAATCTAATTATTGATTAATTATTACACTTGAATTATAGTTTATTATAATCTACCTAATATTCTAAATAATTTAACAATAAAGTAGTGTTCATAACTCCAATAAAACTATGAACAATAGTTTATTCATAAACTTATAAGCTATATTTATATAATTCATATATAAACCTGCAGAAATAAATAAAAATTAGTTTTTTTGCAAGTGTGATTTTTATATATGAATATATAAATTTAAATAGGAATAGACATACGCAAACCATTATATATAAATATGTATTCTTTTTTATACCATCTACGAATTTGGATTTAAAACTAATATAATAAGTGTCCTTATTAACATGTGAAGGTGTTGAGCTCTCCGTACATGAAGTCCCCAGGCACGAGTAGCGGAAGGCATATTAATGTAAGTACAACAGAAGTTTTTTTTTCATATATATACACATCAATGCACACACGCACACGCGCACACACACATCGATGCTCTCTCAATACACTCAGACACACACATGGACATCTCTATCTCTCTCTCAACACACTCACACACATGGACATCTCTCAACACACACACACATGGACACCTCTCTCTCTGTCTCTCAACACACACACACACACACCTATGGACATCTCTCTCTCTCTCAACACACACACACACACACATATGGACATCTCTTCTCTCTCTCTCAACACACACACACACACACATATGGACATCTCTCTCTCTCTCTGAACACACACACACACACATATGGACATCTCTCTCTCTCTCTGAACACACACACACACACACACACATATGGACATCTTTCTCTCTCTCTCAACACACACACACACACACACACACATATGGACATAACACACACACAGACACATCCATACCTTTTTTCTCTCTATCTCTATCTCGCTCAACACACACACCCACAGAGACATCTCTCTTTCTCTCTCAACACACACACACACACACACACACTTCCATACATCTTTCTCTCTCTCTCTCTCAACACGCACCACACACACACATATGGACATCTCTCTCTCTCTCAACTCACACACACATATGGACATAACACACACACACACACTTCCATACATCTTTCTCTCTCTCTCTCTATCTCTCTCTATCTCTCAACACACACACACATGGACATCTCTCTCTCTCTCTCTCTCTCAACACGCACATACACACACACACACATATGGACATCTCTCTATCTCAAAACACACACACACGTCCATACATCTTTCTCTTTCTATCTCTCTCCAACACACACACATCCATACATACATCTCACAACGACAGTTCTCTCTCTCAACACATACACACGCACACACATATGGACATCTCTCTCTCTCACAAGCACCCACGCACACACATGTGTAATATTCATATTTGGACTTACAGGAGGCGGGAAAAGAGACAAAGCAAGATTTGAGAAGCAGGGGATTATGTTTTAGTACCAATATCATGCACACTCCAGGTGGCGAACGACAACGGGCAGATTACTGGACGCCTAGTCTTCATAGTGGACTCAAGTAGAAAAGAGTACATGACAACCTCAAAAAAAAGATAATTTTTTTGAGAGGGAAGTTTAAAAGAAGATTAAGCAAAACTATGTACAGATGTTTTAATATCTGTGAGAGCCTAACTTAAAACTATGCTGTAATTAACTCACTACACATGACATCTTGTAAACCAGTTAATTGAATAAAAACTGACCATTAATTCTATCAAAAGTCCCTGTTAACACACACACACACACACACACTCATATTATAGATATAATTTGAATATATATATTATTATATATTAGTGAGCAATATATTAAAATATTAAAGTAAAGTGAGCTAGCGATCTACAGAAGATTGATTTCGGTATGTATGTACATAATCTTTTAAGATTAATATTTTAATTTATCATAATTTATATGAATTACGTTTTTGTATTTATAAATATATACATTAGTTATATAGTTTCTCTTTCTAATATTATGTGTTACTAATTTAAAATAACGATGTTTACATATGTTCTGCGTTAGCTGATGCATGTATATATTTGAATTTTATTTTAAGATATATAATTTTTCTAAGAACAAATAGATCAATCTTAGCCATTCATCGAGATATATAATTAATCTATGAATTTAAATTTGGACGTGTAGATGTGGATTTGGAATAACGTAACATTTTTCCATATACATTCTCTAATTGTTTACACTAGAAATGAGATATACTCAAATAAATTAATATTAAACTTATTTTAAATCAATAGTTAAATCTATATATACATAATAGTGTACCTAATATAACCATTAGATGTGCCCAAATATAACACAAACAAGAAATAATATTAATGTATTCTCTTTCTATGACTATTTTTAAACATGCAATCTCTTTATATTTTTATATTTTTTAAAACATACTTAAATATTTTAATAAATATATATATCTTATATTAAAATCATATTACTAATTTAGAATTGAGTTTATAAATTATAAATTTTGAATCTTAATTTTAAAATCAATAATGAGATTTTCATCTTTAAACATAAATCCCATGATTTTACATTAAAATTAAAATGTCGAGTTTTAATTCGAAGGGCTAACACATGATTACCAAGTGGCCTTCCGGTGCCATCACCTTATATGAGTAACGAAAAGTCCCCAAAGTGATCCCAAGAGTCAGACTCAAATGCCTAATTAGATTAAAGACTTAGATCCTTACCTTAAGTTCTGTAAAATGATTTTATCCCCTGAACCCTAAAGAATAATCCGAATAGACTTTAGGATCAGACCTAGATAAGCTCATGCTCTAACCTAATAGAGAAGATGTGTCTCACACATACTCTTATGACAAAGTTAAAGCATTGTCACTTAACCCTTGAGGAATCACTCTAATTCGAGAGTACAACCCCTTCATGGCAACAAAGGGTACCTTGAACCATGACTAACCCCTAAGAGTTTGAGTGGCCAAGTCATACCACCATGACAAGGTTTAAGTGACCAAGTCATACCCTAGACCTAAGGCTAGTACTTAGTGAGGATACGAATGTGTGCCATAAGTAGACACGAGTGTCTTATTAAGCAAACTTCTTAAAGACTAGGTTTGAATAATCTTAAATACATGACCTTGTGAATGCCTCACAAAAGGGCTCTTATTAACAAGCCTAGGTTGTTCAACCCCTAGATTTTAAGGAAAACACTCCCCTAGCAAAGTGTGCCAAAGCACACCTAGTTATAAGACCTAACATCACCCAAGGTTTTAACACCCTAGTGCAAGCACAATTTGCTAGAGCTTGGCGGCAAACCCATGACACAACCCCAAAGGGCGTGCCTCGGGCTTATATTGTTGACGTCTAGCCCAATGTCACATCTTTATGTGACATTGCCTTTCACGATGTGCTATCATGTCATAGCCCCCTTAGATTTAAGAGTTGCACCAAGTGTCACAAATGTGGCTCTTAAATGCCAACTCTATAACCTTTTAGTGAACCCTCAGGAATTGGGTAATGTGAACATGTCAAACAATGAAGGAGAAGGTTGGAGACAATTCTCAACCTTTGCCTCTTAGAACGTGCATTTTGACAAGACCTTTTAAGCATGAATTCAGCAATGTTAATGGTAAGTTACTTCAAAAGTAAGACATACCCCTATTATCTAGAAGTTAGGCAGCACAACAGAGAGTTGTATCTTAACGACACAAGCTAAAGTTTGCACCAGTAGAAAAGTAACGAACTCACTCATAAACCCAAGAGTTCTTCTACATGTATTACTTAATATATCCTCCCCTCATAAACATAAGTGGGCTGGCACAGAATCTCATTCCCAAAGGAAATATACTTGGTGAGTTAACTTAATGATTCATCGACCCCTAAACCTAACCTATCAAACCTAGGGGTATTTTTTAAACATATATAACATGTCGAACTCACTGGAACTAACCATTAACCCAATCAGGACACAAAAAATCAGGGTAAGAGTTTTATAGAAGGTAAGTTCTATAATTTTTTGCAAATCCTTAATGACACCCACCTAAGTGCACTAAACAGGCATGTTTCCTACTACATTTAGAACTTATTAATATAATTCGGTAAAAACAACAATCAACATCCAAAATAAAAAGAAATCATAATAAAAACTATGACACAAACTCATTTTATGTGTGAATTATACATTGACACATCATTATTTGACACATCCACCAACCCTAATTTGAAGGGTGAGTTTCTAAAAGGTAATCCACCTTTACCTAATTTTTTTTAAGTATTTAGTGATAACTGAAATCTATAGAATGTTAAGAGGCACTTGTTTAACTAATAATATACATTTACCACTATATGGGTAATGGGACTTGTATGTGCACAACATATAAAATCTTTAAAAAGATTTTAGATCTTTATAAAATGGTAAAGTTCATCTTGAAGTAATTAAGGTTTGTAAGTTGGCAATTAACATATTATATTATTTTATTAATAATTAACAATTGGCAATTTATTCCATCTTTTTAAATGCATATGAACATGCTAAAGATCATTGAAAATGAATTTGCAAGAAATGTAATTTGTAATTCTATATTGCACCTTTAATATTCTCATGCATTGGAGAGAATTCTTAAATGTGAATATAAGTTTTACATCAAAAATAATTTCATTTGTGACCTTAAGGATTACTTTCAATATATTATGTAGCCTTTTGTGAAATAAAATATTGTTAAATGAAGATGAAGAGTGAGATTTTATATTACATTTAATAAGTTTATGATTAGTAAATATTAAACTTAATTAAAATTCTCTAATTATATATGTACTAGATATAGTGGATTGATATATAAGTATGCCTACCTTTGTACTCTTGAAACTTAAAAAGATATAAGGTATAATTATTAAATATGACAATAGGTTAAAGTTTAATTGTGTGGAGGAAAAATCTTTTAATATGCATGAGGTAAGCACATGGATGCAATGATGATCTCAAGCTAGAACTACGCAAAGAATATGGATATATTAAAGTAATGAAAAGGTAAGATTAATTAATTTAAGAATGAAAACAATGGATTTTTTTATTTAACAACATCATAAATTAGGTCACACATAGATATAACAATTAGATATGAAATAAATATAATGAAACATTATATATAATCACAAATTCTAAATAAGTACATTTTTTTAATTAGTTATTATTAAAAATTATAAGGTTTTAAATTATGAGTTGAATTTTAAAAGGTCAATGATAAATAATGATTTATTATTTATTGAGGAGTGCAATAAGGAACATCATTAAACAAATAGATAAATAATAAAAAAGCCAAGCTAGGGTGTGGGATTAAGTCAACTTTATTTGTGTTCATAACCATACTTGATATATAGAACTATTTAAGAATTTCAATATGAACTTGTATGTTTGATACAAAAAAAAAAAAGATTTTAGCAAAAAAGAAAGTTCTATGTACCTTCTCTAAAGTTTTTTAATGATAACTTCATATGACTAAAGCATGTCTAATGTAATAAACTTCATATGACTAAGCATGTCTAATGTAATGATAACTTCATATGACTAAAGCATGTCTAATGTAGTGAAAAAAAGCCCATGTTTACTACATTTTAAGTCTGAATTAAAAAAAAGTCATAATAAAATTATAATAATGATAGTGTTAGAGTACTATCCTTTTTCCTTTTAATCAATAAGAGTTCACTTATTGTAAATCATGTGCGTACATAACATAAGCCCTTGAATTAGACCCCCACTTATACTTACACACAAAATTTCACTTACAGAATGACCCTCATAATACTTAAATATTTGAAGTAAATTAAGTTGACCCCTAAACTGAATATTTACAAGTATTTTTATTAAAACTATATAAAAACTAGTTCTATCGAGCCCAATAGGGTCAATGTTTAAAGTTTAATCTCGAAAGGCCAACACATGATAACATAAGGTTGTTAAGTGGTTGTTTAACATTAATACCATATATGAGCAACGCTAAGTCTTTTAAGACAACCTTAAGAGTTTAACTTAAATGCCTATAAAGCATGAGATTTAGAATTTAACTCTAAATCCTTTAGAATGATTATCCCCCAAATTTTAAAGGATAATCTGAATAGACTTTAAGGTTTTGCCAAAAGACATATACATATTTATGCGCACTCCCCCCCCTCTTTTTCCAGGGTTGTTGCACCCTAACTCCACCAATAAAATATGTCTCACACATACCTTGTGACAAAGCTAAGACATTGTTATTTACTTGCGGACCCTGACCCACAACTAACCCTTAAGGATTTGCAAGGCCAAGTCCTTAGTATCAACATGAGTGTGCCTAATAAATATTGTGTTAAACAAACCCTTAAAACTAGGTTTGGAGAACCCTAAATGTGCAATTACACAAGTCATAAAAGGGCTCTCACTAATGAGTTTAGATTGTTCAACTCCTTACACAACCCTAAGAAGAACACCCCTAGACAAGTGTGTTTGATAACAAACTTGGTTATGAGACTTAATCTCTCTTAAGTGAATGTCTAAAGTTTAACACCCTGATGCACAAGAGTAACTAACCCCTTAATGTTAAACCCATGATACAACCCTAAAAGGTGTGCCTTAGGCATTATACCGTGTGTCATTTAGTCTAGTGTCACATGTTCAAGTGACATTTATTTTTTTCTTTTAAAATATACTATTTCACTATACCTTTAAATTCAAGAGTTACATATAATGCTACAAACATGACTTGTAAATGCCAACTTTAAAACTATTTGTGAACCTTATGAACTTGAAAGAAATTATGTTAGCCAATACCCACAAACACAATTTAACAAAAACACAAATGTGCCCTAATTAGTTATGAGTAATGCTCTTAACTTGATATGGAGAAGACAACATGGAGACATGCTTCATCCTATGACCATTAAAACATGCATTTTGATATGACCTTCCAAAGCTACTCTTATGGTGTGATGTACCCTTATTGACTGGAATTTAAGGTGTGCCTTTATAGACTTATGTCAACGGGAGGAATGAACCAGACACTTCTAAGTTTATGACATGTTTTCTTCATATTTATTTTATTTAATATATATACAAAGGCACCTCCAATGTTTTTATGTTTTATAAAGTAAATTAGTATGAAATTTTATTCTCAATAAAAATATAAGTGGTGATTTAGTCTAATGACCTTAAGAGGGGTTTAGGGCATGGGATTAGGGTTAGGTATTTCTAAATATTTGACATTAATTTTTTCTAGATAAAAGTGCTAGCTTCACCTAAAGTTTTTTATTATTAAATATTTAAGTGCATTAAATGAATTTATTTCTTTTTATCAATATAATTCAATATGTAACAACGATAGTCATAATCAAAATTATGATAACCAATATGTCCAAGATCCCATCGTTCATTACAAGCTTAAAAAAAACGTACAATTCTATTTAATGCACATAAAACCCACAGTCTCTTTTTGATCTTCTTGTAATAATTTGATTGAAACATATCTACTTTTGGCATAACCTAGGCCTAGCTGTAACTATGAAAATACAAATTCCTAATATATCCCATGGGCTTGTACATATCTGAATAAAATACAAACAAAAACCACAGTTAATATACACTCATGGTAATACATATTTTGAACAGTAAACTCCCGTGTGGAAAATGTACATACCTCAGGTTGAAAATAGGCATAGGGTTTTAAAGGTTTATGATATAATACAACACATAGAAAATTGATATCTTCTTTACTCAATTGATTTTCATTTATTCAAACTTACATTAACGTTTTTATATTCTTTTGTTTTTCCAAGTCAGTGTGTACTAAACAACCATAAGTATAACCTTGATTATTTAAATCATAATTGAATTTTGAAATATACTAGAACTTTTTAAAAATAAAATATACTATTTTATTATGTAATAATATTATTAAAATCCTTACAACATATGTTCATATCAAAATGTGAATCGATCCGGTTGAGGCGTGGAGTGGCTTTTTTTAAATGGTAAGAAAATTTTACTTAGGTATTTATCTTAATTGGGTTATTTATTATTTATTCTAATTTAAATCATTCTAATGATTTTGTTTAAAAAAAAAAATGTAATTGTTATGGCTATTAATTTAACTTTATTCTAAAATTTTGTATTAAATTCGATTGGATATACCTTGATTAACCATATTAAGTTTTATTAAAGACATGGGTACGTGTGCATGTGTATTTATTTAAATTATATATGTTATATAACTGTTTAAGGTGAGTGCTCCTTTAGTTCATGCGGAATAAATGTGTTTCAATATTTAAATTTTTACTATGAATATATATATATATATATATATATATATATATAATATATATATATATAATAAATATATTAAACATAAATGACATCTTATCCATCTTCATTGTAATAGTATTGTCCATCTGCACATTACTTATCAACATTTAAGATTTGAAAAGTTACTTGCCAATGCAAACATGTATAAATGAATAACAATAGAAAGCATATATACATATACATATATATATGGATAAAAATGTATATGTGTAATAAATACAAAGTATATACTTACCATCAGGGTCGCAGGTACTATGGTTTTTCTAGCCGTCTTCTAAAGGCATATTCGGTTCAAATACATAAATATATATGCACGTATACTCGATGTATCCATCATAACACACACACATATAGAGAGAGAGAGGCATATAAAATTAAATATAATAATTTACTTCATTAATTAAAATCTAATTAAATTAAACAAATATCCCATTTAAATATAAACAACATTTAAATATAAAATAATAAAGTACAAAAAGCTTGACCCAAGGGATCCATACTTCATTTACACGTATTCATATATATATTTTTTATATATTTGCATTTAATTTAAAAACGCTATCGTGCATATAGAAATGCAAGAACTAATGTTTGAATACCTATTTGTATATGCATACAATCTTCACATTCTTTTTAATTTTCCTTCATCACAATTGAGAATTGCATACTAGCATATGGAGATGCTTGTAATATGCTTATACATACGGTGAGATGTATAATATATGTATTATTAGTTCACATTATAAACTACATTATTAATATAGCAATATACTTACTCACAAGGAATACAGTAACCTGGCTATATAAGGGAAAAGGTTCCTAAATAAAGAGTATATCCAATATACACCGTGATTAACCTCCATATTTACCGTGGTTACTATTATATCCAAGTAGTTCCATCACAAATATGACTATTCCACACTCTGTCTCTAGCGTGCACGCTCACGCACACGCACACGCACACAAAGAGTACTGGGTTAAAATTATCTATTTGGTATAAGATCAATCACATATTAGAAAAAGTCACTCACTCTTTGGAGCGCAACCAGCATGATATGCAGCATCGGCATCCATCTTTGAACCATCGAATCCACGAAACGCTCTAAACGTAGGAGGAAGCAGCATATTAGATGCCGTATCCAGTGCCAAAACCTTATTGCACTGCCTGCACACACACACATACACACATCACAGCTGTATGTGTATATATATGTATATTACGTGTATGCACCGACACGGTTTACCTGCACGGCTTAGAATAAAGCGTCCTGTAGAAAGAGAGCCAGTGCTGCACAATAACATAACATTTATGGTTATACAGTGTTAAATATATAGTCTACATTAACATTATTATCCTCTCTCTCTCACACACACACATAAACACAAACGTTGTGCTTAGCCAGAGATTAATCACTAACAACATACAGAAAGCGTATTAAGTACAAAACAATGGACATTTGAAATACGTACCAACAGCGGCATCAACGCAGATGACTTATTAGTGCGTGTGAAGTAGTCTAACGCGTTGGACGCACATTCCTGTGCAAAAGCATGCACACACTCTATATATATATATATATAATGACAAGCTTACAGAAATCTTTTGGTAGGATTGGTAAGATGACGATTCCCAGGCATCATTAAATTGTACCTGAAAATCATACAGAATAATATATAGCGCCCATGCACAACATGTATATGTAAGATTTCTAATGTGTATAAAAGAGCTTTGTGATCAGAATTAATAGAAGTATGTGTATGCTTCACTTATAAATAAAATGTACGCACGCACGCACGCACACACACACACACACACACCTCATTAGGAGAATATACGGCAATAGCATCAGGATTGGTAGAACCCACCGGTAAAACTGAAATAACCGCACGTAAAACATCGGGAATAATAACTTTCACCAATGCAGCAGTATGTGAGACAACTTTCTCCCGTTTACAGCGCGCACACACCACTACCAACATGCCGGGAAAATGCTCCTGAACATGCTTAGGAATATCCAGAAGAGGAACAGTCTCGGTCCTTGATCTCACTGATCTTTTAGAATCTGTCTCGAATTCGATGTGTAAGAAACGCTTCTTTTGCTCACAAAAAGCTTTGAGAGCTAATCTGGTTCTGTCCACCGCAGATGCAGCTGCCTGTATATGCATATATAATAATACAGAAGGACGGAGAAGTAATATGCATGTAACACACGCACGCACACGCACACGCACACACATACTTGTCCGGCGATTTGGCGTTTCCAGGAATATGCTACAACTGCCCCATCTGGGCATACAAGGGGCATATGCAATCCCCACGTTGGTTATCTTGGTATCTTTGTTGCGCACCGATTAACACACCCGAGGCTTCCAGTTCCTTGGCTGTAAGTGAAAACCATGTTAAAACGTGTGTGAGTGCGTGTGTAAACTACAAGTTAGAGCAGATCAAGGCATATTATATTAGTAATCGGTACATTGAGATATGTAAAAATGTGTTGATATGTATGAAGCTTAATCAGATATATATGTATATGAGTTTTGTAAACATGTCAAGCTCATCTGATATTTCATTGTGTCTATAGTATGTCGATGTAAATATGCTTATGTCTGTGTGTGACTGTAAAGAGGAGCTTAAGCTGCCGGTTCTCCACAAGGCATATATAAATCCTATGTTAACGCGCACACACACACACACACACACACACGTGTAAACTAGTGCAAGACATACTAGAAGCTACTGGGTATTGTATATTTAGGATGTATGTTCCAAATATGTATGTGTCAGTAAATCTGTACACACACACACACACACCACACACACACACACTATATATATATATTATATATATATATATATTATAGAGGTCATGTGTGTGTATGTGGGTATGTGAAAAATGTATATATATTGATTATACCTGTAGAACGGAGCTGATCGAATGTGCGCCTGACAGATTCTACAGAATGTGCCACAATCTGTGCCGGCTTATTGGGATCCTCATTCGTTAGCACACCGCCACTCTCTATCGCCTCCAACAATCGCTCCCCACCGGACCGCACATCCCCAATTAGTGTAATAGCCCTGTTCAGCCCCTCCAACGCATTCGCCAATTGCTTCGGTGGAGCCTCGTTCATCCCAAAACAGGGGAAAATGATGAACCCTAAAACAGGGAATAGATTTTGGCAATTAGGTTAGGTTGATGTGAAAATGGCGGTCTGTTTGCTCTCAAGGATGGAGATGGTGGGCGATCCAGCGCCGGCGGAGGATGCTCCTCACAGAAGCTATGGCTGCCTGGCGTTTGCGAGATCGGATGCGCATCATGGATTTCTGTACAATTTGATCATGCTCCTCCCTGTGCTCGCCTTCACGGGGTTTCTTGTTGCTCGGGCTCGCCATAGCTGAGGAAGCTATCTCAGAATCAGTCGCCCATTATGGCTACTTACTATGCTTTTCTATGGATCATCTCCGTTCTCAACATAATTTGGTGCATTCTTGAGGTATGTATTATATGACACGTTTGGGTATATCCCATGAATAGATAACTTCTGCAAATATGACTTGGTCTGCACACACACGTGTGTGTGTGTGTGTATACATACATAGATAATGTTTCTTACAGATGAAGCATTCAAGCAGCACGCCTTGGAATTTAATATCACTAATAACAAGGTTTGGTATGGTACTATTGGAGGTCAGTGTTGTGGTATTTCTATCACAAGGATACCTTACAAGTACATGGGATGCTTTGGTTCGAACCTTAGGCTTCTCAGGAGTTGTTGCTACATTCGATGCTCTCATAAAGGTGCATTGTCATTAAAAGTTTCATAATTTATGTTTTTAATTGATTGTTATTTGGCTAATCTGTAGGCTTTTATCATATTCCGGGTGGGTGTACCTTTGTTCGTAACTGGGGATGATGCAGGAACTGGGCTAAATGGAGCTTTTGGCTTATCCATGCTGTCATATTCGCTGGAATATACTTTTTCATCCTCATCCTTCCGTTTACTAGATGGCGTGATCATCTTCCTGGTAAAGTCTATGTGTGTGTGTGTTGGTGGTGTGTGTGTGTGGTGTGTGGTGTGTGTGAGAGAGAGAGAGAGAGAGAGAGAGAGAGAGAGAGAGAGAGAGAGAGAGAGAGAGAGAGAGAGAGAGAGAGAGAGAGATCCTTTTGTACCGTCCTGATTTATATTTACGTAAATATTATGTATAGTAAGACTACTTGAACTATTGTTTATAATATATTAATTATTTTCGTTTACTTATTGTAGCCAGACCAGCATTTTACAACTATGTGCTAGCGTTGTTTGTGCTGAACATAACTAATGCTTTGGGAAGCTTTATAGGCTGTGGAGCAGAGTTTGGCTATTGGTATTATTTCTTACTACACACACACACACACACACACATATATATATGCAGTGTGTATCTATCTATCTATCTATATATAACATGTTAACAATAATTAGTTTAAAGTACTACAATGAATCATATACTTAATGTAAAAACATCAGAACTTTGTGGACTTACGTTGTGTATGTGGACTACAGCATTTACAGCTTTACGAACTATGCATATTACGCATTGTATCCTCCACTGTTATATGTTACCTTCCTGGCCGACTATTTCAAAGTAAGTTCAATATATAACGAAACACTCACTTTATAGATATGTTTAACGTTTCCTTGTGATTACAGGAAGAAGCTTTCCAGCTTGAAGATGTATACTACTCAGAAATGAAAGATGCGGGATATTTTGATGCTGATTGGGATTAAGGTCAGAGTAATTAAAAGCTAATATTAACACCACATTTTGTGATCATTAAATCAATTATTATTATTAGGATTAATAACATATTGAATACTCAATCATCTTCTAATAGTAACGAAAGTAATTTAGTCGTTTAACTCTCGGTGAGATATTCATGCGATTTAATCTTTTAAACAAGCCTTTTTCCTTAATCTATTGCATTCGATACTGGGGTAGTCACGTGTCATCGTGTTTTACCTGTTCAAACAATGCTACAGTGTGAATCCCATTTGTTCTTATATCCTTACAACTTTGTTGAAGAGTTGTAGGGAGAAATGATGGGCTAGATAAGAGAGGTAATACGTGTGTGTGTATATGTATGTTTATGTAGGCATGTTAAACAACTACAATGAAGTATATATTTATTATATAAACACCATAATTTATATGTATTACTCTTTATAACCAGAAGCTTTCCAGGTTGAACATGCGGAAAGACGTGGGATATTTTGATGCTGCTCAGGACTAAGGTTAGATTAATGTACCTGTAAATCATACTTTGTAGTCGTTAAATCGACATATGCTGGGTATATTCGTAAATACTTAACATCCATAATAACATCTGAAGTTTTAAATATGCTTCTGCTAGTGAATAACAGTAATAAATTATTACTGTTATTATTATTAAACCCAAAACCGTTAAATATCTCCAATAACCATGTGTGTGTGTGTGTGCGCATGCAGCGCGCGTTCATATTTAAACATTGTGTTCACCATCAAAATAAATATACATATGTACATGCATACATTTAATATTTTAAATATAAAATGTGTGCTGCGCTTCCAATATGTTATATTAAATTCTTTTAGAAAATAACAACCTTATGAAAATATATAATAATAATAATTTAATTTTAAACACACATGTTATGTATATACGGTAAACACGAAGTTTTAAACAGCTTGTTTAGGATTAAGATTAACTTGTAAACAAAACCTGTAATTGTTAAATCAGCTATGGTACATTTATACAAACGTATACATTACATAAACTTTAAATATATGACAGGTTTAAATTAAAACATATGATATAATATATATAGTACATTTAACATATATATATAATATAATTCTTAATCATATTAATTTTGAAAACATTATTATTTACGTGCTTATTCAAATTATTGGCAAGTATATATACAGATATATAATTAAAACTGAAATTGTAAACACTAACACAATTTGGATATCAGTACCCAAAATCAACTTTTCAAAAGCTTTTTCCGGCGTCCCGGCTGCTGGTTTAATTGTTATGGTTTTGAAATATTAAATTTTTAAAATTTTGGTAAGTTATACAAACTTATTATAAAACACTGTGTATTTATATAAATTAATTAGAAATGTAAATAATAATAATACTAATCATATAGATAAATGCATATGGAAAATTTACAACTTAATATTAAGAAATTATGCTATGCACATGGGAATATATGTGTATAGCACCACATTTATAATTTTAAAATATACAAAATAAAAATAATATAAAATATTTAAATTATGAAAACATGCATTATGAAATAAATATATTCTAATTTAACCTTTAATTCGATATGATATCATTCAAAATGTATGCACATGTGTATCTCTCTCTCTCTCTCTCTCTCACACACACACACACCACACACACACACACGAAAACAATGCTGATTGATTTTAAGTTAAATGATTTAAATGGGAAAATCAATTCTGTTATTTATAATGATAATATTAATTAATAAATTTAAACATAGTAATTACTGTTCAAAACATGAACCTGGGTAGGGAGGTGAAACCCGGCCAAGCTCATCTAGAGGAGCCGCTGGAATTCCTCTCATGTTAAGAAGACACCTAAATGCACTCAGCCTCTTATGTGCCTGTGAAGACCCTTCATCTGTATAACTCCTTGGACTCCACAAGCGTTCTATATTAGTAAGAACATATGAGTGCGTGTGTGTGTGTGTGTGTGTGTGAGAGAGAGAGAGAGAGAGAGAGAGAGAGTTGGTTTAAGGTTTGTGTTTAGCTATATATTTGAATACATACAGATCTCTCTCACTCTCTCTCGCACACTCACAAATATATACATACAGAAGCAAACACATCTCTCTCTCTCTCTCTCTCTCACACACACACACACACTCTCTCTCTCTCTCTCTCAATATATATACATACAGAAGCAAACACATCTCTCTCTCTCTCTCACACACACACACACACACACTCAAATATATATATATATATATATATATATATTATATATATATATATATATATATATATATATATACATACAGAAGCTCTCTCTCTCACACACACACACATTCTCAAATATATACATACAGAAGCAAACACATCTCTCTCTCTCTCTCACCCCCCTTTCTCTAATATTATATAAGAAACCACACATCCATACACCCACGCGAGTGCAGTAACCACACACACGCACGCGCACGCACGCACGCACCTGCGGCAGCAGCTGCACGTGGCCAGATGGTCTGGTGTATATCACTGGCATCCACAGTTTCACCCCACATACAGACCTCTCCTCCTATGATTAACTTCTGGTGTTGAGCTCCTGTTATGTTTGTAAGTGGCTCGTTTTCATAGAAACTCTGCCATGGAACATCCAGATGGTCCAAATACCACACGTCCTGGTCACTTACTATACATCTGAAACCTGCTTCAACCACCAGCGGTGCTAAACCAGGGCCTATCCTGTTAATTAATTAAACTACTAATTATTAATTATTAATTTAAAAGAGTTTAATCTTACCAATTATGAACGATAGTCTGGTTATTTAATTTCTTTCCAAAGTTGTTGAATGTCTCCTCCCTGAGTATTATTAATAATTTATATGTAAACATTAATGTAATTAGTATATACCAGTTTACTGGAGTATATCCATATTTTAAAGCAATCTCCTGTCCCCGAAGAACAAAATATTCATAAGCATTCTTTACTGTGAGATTGTTATGTGCAAGCCTGCAGTTATCAATACACACACATATAGTATATATTATATTGATTTATATAATTTACCATCTATTTATATGGCGCGTAGTCTTCCAGCAACCTAATAAAATATTTAAATACGAAAATTAGTAATATTATTTAAAATATTTAATATATTAAATCTTACTTGTGTCGACTTCATCGCCACCAAGATGAATAAACTTAAACGGGAAAGCTTTCGAAAAATCTGCATGAAAAGTTAAACTAATAAAATTTAGCTAATTAAAAAATTAATTACTAATTATTTAAATTAAAAAAATATAAAATAAAACTTGCCTGAAATAATGCCTTCAACAACCTCAAATGTGAAGTTGCTACTCACGTCTAGAGGCTGTGTGCAATTCTTAGAAGGCCATAATTCCGGGTAACCAACACCCTGTATATATATGTCTCTCTCTCTCTCTCTCTCTCTCTCTCTCTCTTCTCTCTCTCTCTCTCTCTCTCTCTCTCTCTCTCTCTCTCTATATATATATATATATATATATATATCTGTGTGTGTGTGTGTGTGTACTTACCAGGAAGCGGCGTGACCAGGAATATCCAGCTCTGGCATTACATTTTATTCCCCTCAGTCTTGCATACCTGCGGTATTAATTAGTTTTTAATAATAATTAAACTTATTTAATAATTATTTAAATATTTAACTTACTCAACAACTTCCTTGGCATCTTCTAATGTGTAACGTTCGGCCCCGGAGTATGCCCCTTCCCACAAGTATGGATATGAAGGTATCTCGATAGGGAAAGACTGTGTGTCCACTATGTGCCAGTGTAAAACGTTCTGTTAAAATTAATTAAAATTAGTAAAAAATAATTAAAATTATTAAAAATTATTAAAACTATTAAACTTTTAAGAATTTTCAAAATTAATAAATTGTTTTAAGTTTTTCTTACAAGCTTGGCATATGCCATGGAATCGATCACGCTTCTCACAATCTTCAGAGGCTCGTAATGCCTTGAAGTGTCTATATACATACATACATACATACACACACACACACACACACACACATATATATTAAATCGTTAGTTAAACATAATTATATTTTAACGTAAAATAAATAAATACCAATTAAAAGGCCCCTGTATTCGAACCTCGGCTGGTCAATAATATTCAATGGAACCTGCCTCACTTCTGTATGCTTTGTGGTGAAGTTGTACCCACAAAGCTGGCTAAACGTCTGTTAAACCAAGCTAATTAATATATTTTTTATTAAATTAATTACATTTTATTAAAAATAATTCATTTTATTAATAATAATTACATTTTATTAATAATAGTTACATTTTAAAGTTTACCTCAAGTCCATGCAAAGCTCATATACAGTAGCTGCCTGCATTTAATTATTAAAATAAGTGGTTAATTAATTGTTAATTAAGTAGTTAATTACCGATAATAGTCCTGTATTGGCATTGTCTGGGTCTGGAATCTGCAGCTGGTATGACTTCATCCACCCCCATTTGCAACTGTGAATAAACTGATAAACACCATAAGGAAATCTATGCATAGTTTAATTAATAATTACTAGTTTATTTATAAATTATATCAATATCAACATTTATCTAAATAACCATGAAAGTATTTATCAATATCAAAATTTACTGTTATACATTATTAACTAACCATGAAAGTATTATCAATATCATAATTTTACTGTTATACATTTATTTAACTAACCATGAAAGAATATCAAATTTTACTGTTATACATTTATTTAACTAACCATGAAAGTAATTATCAATATCAAAATTTTACTGTTATACATTATTTAACTAACCATGAAAGTAATATATATATATATATATATATATATGAATAATGCATCTGTATACAATGATACCTCAATAATTACAAGTATACGCTAACACATGATGTGTATGTGTGTGTGTGTGTGTGTGTGAGAGAGAGAGAGAGAGAGAGAGAGAGATTCACGTTCTCATCTGAGGAGGAGACTCGAACTGTGAGAGACTGTAAACCGTAGGATGCAGATCTACGGTTGAGAAACAAGCTATGGTGAAGAAATATAGTTTCATAGTATCTCTCAAATGCCTGTGTGAGTGTATGCAGCTCCTTCTCTCCTTTGAATGTGAAATTCTCGGACAAAGGAATTGAACCGTGCCAATTTCAATAATCTTTTCTGGCATCGGCCATACATTGATCTCCCCATGAATCCCAACAAGAACCTGCAACATAGATATGTGTATACACGCGCACGCACGCACGCACGCACACACACACGCGCAGGAAATGTATATATAATTCACTACCTCACAGAGGAGAAGAAGAACTGTAGCTTTACAGAACGTCATCGTGTTTGCTGCAATACTTTGATATGCCTATATTTATACGTGATTACCCTTTGTTACCCTTTTGGCATGATTAGGTGAAAAAGGGCTTTCATGAAGGACAATCATGTTAAACCTCATCTTGCACGTACACACACACACACACACACATCATATACACCGTATAATGTATAAAATATCACGGGAAGAGGACAGACTGCGTACAGCCAATATGTTTGATTCGTTTGGATTGGAATATTCCCACGAGGGGATATTCCTACCTTGATTCGTGGTAAACCTTGTTTAAACTTGTGCGGGCATATGCCTCAGCCACTGATAACTGATCGTGTGCGTCCAATGCGGCTATCTCGGAGTATTCTTTCAACTCCTTTTGGGTATTTACAAGTGCAATATATTGTTTCTTTGCCTCCCTGTATTATATATATATGTGTGTGTGTGTGTGTGTGTTGTGTTATGAAAATTTTAAAAGTACACTTACGATAAAAGAAGTTGACCTTGTGATAAATCTCGCTCTAATCTCTGTCTTGCTTGCTCTAGCTTCATTATGACCTGTTTATTCGTTACATTCATATACATCACATGTGTGTGCGTGTGCGAAAGAGAGAGAGAGAGAGAGAGAGAGAGAGAGAGAGAACCTCGTTTAGTTCTGCATTAGCAGACCCATGTAAAGCTCGAGCTTCTTTAATAATTTCTTCAGGCATGCCAAGCCTGGCTGCAATATTGAGAGCATTCGACCGACCTGTATTCATAATACTATATATATATATATATATATATATATATATATGGAGAGAGAGAGAGAGAGAAAGAGAGAGTTAGTTGTGTGTGTGTATGTGTTTCTTACCTGGAATTCCCCACAGTAGTCGATAGGTTGGCTTAAGATTCTCTTCATCAAACTCTACAGATGCATTCTCAAACCTCTCATCACTAAAAAGATATATAATACCAATAACAAAAATGTAAAACTGTCTCTCTCTCTCTCTCTCTCTCTCTCTCTCTCTCTCTCTCTCTCTCTCTCTCTCTCTCTCTCTCTCTCTCTATATATATATATATATATATATTATTATATATGATATGTATATATGTTTAAATACACTAAACCCACCTGTATTTTAGCATTTTAAGCTCTCCATGGTGTGTAGTTGCCAAAGTAAGTAAACTCGATTCCGCAAGCGATTCTAACATTGCCATCCCCAAAGCTGCTCCCTCCACAAAGTCCGTGCCAGTTCCGACCTTAATAATTAAAAAAATGAATAATTAAGAGAATAGGTAATTAATATTTAGATTAGTTAATTAAAGTAAATTATAAAATATGAACCTCGTCTACAAGAACCAGTGATGAATAGTTGTCTCCTCTGAATTTGCTGCACATATACCATTGTAAACTTTATATTTTAATTTGTGATTAGTTATTTATTTACTGATAAACATTATTAAATATTGTTTTACCTTAATTCTTAACAAATGTCCTGAAATGTAGATAGCGATTGGCTTAGTGACTGTTGATCACCAATATCAGCCAGGACTTTGTCGAACCATGGAAGCAATGCTGGTTCTTTTGCAAGCACGTATAATCCTGTTTAAGAACACTGTTTTAATATGATTAATGTGCGTGCGTGCGTGCGTGCGTGCGTGTGTGTGTGTTGTATTTTAGCGCTTATAGATAGCGAGTGTTATGGTCCTCATCAATTACTCAGTGGTCCACGTATATAGACTTCCATCTTGTCACGTCTATATAGATATATACACATATACGTACGTATTAAAATAATAATACTAACCTGATCTTGCCATTAAGACAGCTAACCCAAGTGTTTTAATAGCTGCAGTTTTGCCTCCAGTGTTTGGGCCCGTTATTGTAACACATTTGGTCTTTTTCTTTATTAGAAATTCAATTGGAACAGGTGTTGAAGCCTCCAGTTCTTCAATCTATATAAAAGTAAGCAAAGGCCGATATATTGTGTGTGTGTGTGTGTGTGTAATGCATACACACATATTATACATATGTATGTATGTATATGTATATGTATATGCAGATATGTAAATAAATATATACACCTTTGATTGTGTTTCAGCTATGGCTTCTTCTGTTGCTTTGAAATCTGTGGTGTTAGTAAATGCTCTGGACTTCATTCTGTTTAGTGCCTGTCAAAACAGTGAAGTGTTGGTTGTGCGTGTGCGTGTGTGTGTGTGTGTGAGAAGAGAGAGAGAGAGAGACATATATATAAGACGAACCTTTTGTTTAGAATGTAAGTTAGACTTAGCATCTCGTAAACTTTGCCTGTGTTGTTCTACAAGTAGAGGGTGTTTAGCACCTTCTAAAAAGCACTAAAAAGTCACTTAGTGTGGATTCCTCGGTATTTAGTGAACTTGTTATATCAACAATGAAGGCCTTGTAGCACCAATTGATGAACTGTATCTGCCACGCGCTAACACCTTCATCAAATAAATTATAGTATTACTAGATATTATTATAGATATCATAAATATTAAGTCAATTATAAATATGCAATAAATAAGAAGCTAGACGGTATTATAAATATTGTTGACTTATGCTATTTATATATTATATATAACTGTATCACTAGAGAGAGAGAGAGAGAGAGAGAGACTTATGCTATTTATATATGATATATAACTGTATCACTAGAGAGAGAGAGAGAGAGAGAGAGAGAGAGGGAGAGCTCACCACGTCAAAATCCACAATGATTTCCAGTGCCTGTTTAAAACTACTAAGAAGAGGTCGTAGCTGAAACACAAAAAGAGATATCAACATAAACGTACACACGTATAGATGACATATGTCTATTATACATGTGGACACACACACACACCTTGGTTGTAAGGTTGTAAAGCGCACGATATTCGGCCTGTGCAGCTTCAGCTCTAGCCTGTGATAAAGCATTGTTTAATGGAACAGCTACTGACGGTTCAATATAAGAAACCATTCCACCAAAAGAGCTGTAAAAAATCAATAATATTAATTATTAAATAGTAATATTTCTTCAATATAAGGTAATTAATATTAAAACCTTTGTAAGAGGAGACCTGGTACTTTAGAACTGTTATCAGTAGAAACTGCTATACAAAGTCTTCCATCTAAACTCACAACCTAAAAATAAACAAAATTTAAGCTTAGTAACTTAAACAATGATTAAATAATAATAATTGTAACAAACCTGACCATTGGGATCATCTGCTAACTTTTCGGTAACCAGCCTTCTCATAAGCTCTTGCAACTGTTTAGAAATATCTTTACTCTCTCTCTCTCTCTCTCTCTCTCTCTCTCTCTCTCTATATATATATATATATATGTGTGTGTGTGTGTGTGTGTGTGTGTGTGTGTGTGTGTGTGTTATTATTAAGACATACCTTTCTCTCCGCTGTAATTTCCTCCATTCTAGCATTCCTTAATTCTGAACTCTAAAAATATAAGTAATTACATAATATGATCATAGTTAATTAAATATGAAGTATTATGGAATATACCGCAGAGTCTTTCACAGAACCATCTTCATTTACTACATTCCATATAGTCTTCACACTGTCTGCGTCCACTTCTATAGAACTCAACTGGACAGAAGCTCATGTAAACTTATTATTCATAATTAAACTATTAAAACATTATAACATCAATAACTTATCTATATAATAATTTACTATATATTTATAAACAGACTTAAGCATAAATAATAAATTAAAAATGAAAACTTACCAAATCATATATAGGGCGTAGAATCTCTTGTTTTTTCTTTATTTTCTTGTAAAGAAGAAACTGCAGCATTTCTGAGGGAGCGGGCAGCATCTAACATAATAGCAACTGCTGCAGCTTCATTCCCTGCGAGAGCTGCACCTTTGCTTGCACGCTCAATACCAAGTTTAACCTTTAAAAAAATAGTTAAATATATAATCATAAATAATAATATATTTAAGCAAGGTGTGTGTGTGTGTGTGTGTGTGTGTTTTATATACCACATCTGTTTGAATTGCTCCAATATCACATGAACCTCCTCGAAGTGATTCGAACTCTAAACCAGCATATGTTTCTGAGAGAAGAAGTTCACTTGCTCTCTTACTTGTTGGCAGTTTAAGCAACTGCAAAGCATTGCACACACCCACCCACACATTAATACATATGTGTGTGTATGTATCTCTCTCTCTCTATCTATCATCCATCTCTCTCTCTCTCTCTCTCTCTCTCTCTCTCTCTCTCTCTCTCTCTCTCTATATATATATAATATATATATATAATAGAGAGAGAGAGAGAGAGAGAGAGTATACACATATATACAACACACACACACACACACACACACACACACACAGATATGTATGTATGTGTGAGTGTATGGAGACAAGACAAGCATACAAGCGGTGTTATACACACACATACGTATACAGATGCATGACTTGCCTGGAGACGTTCTTTTCCTAATGAAGTGCTTGCAAAACTTGAGACAGCAGTTGAGAGTCTACTCCACTCTAATAAATCAAGAGTTTGATGTGCTGCGTTATTATTAACTGCCTTTATAACAATTCTTTGGTATCTAATACAAAATATATACACATTAATAGATTTTTTAATTTTTTAATTTTTAATTTTTTTAATTTTTTAATTTTTTCATTAGAAAATGCAATATATTGTTTATAATAAATGTAAATTACAATCTCAAACCTTGTGATGCTGCTCCTGTAGCCACACGACTGCATTGGCATAGCAGCCATAGCCATATTGTCATACGTTAGGGTTCTGATCAATCACATTTTAATTTAATTATTATTTAGAATTTCCTGGATTTATTAATCAATAATTAAATATATAATCAAAATATGCTTCTTAGATCAATACACGTATATGTATGTACGGTGGACCGTATATATGTGCAGATTTATGTGTTTTGAAAAGTCAATTAATATTTATATAATTAATATATTGATCAGAAATATTTTTTAAAACAGCTCTATTCATATTTATATTATATATATAAAAGAATTGTTTTTTTAATTCTTAAATTCGGTCTGTTGAATTTTTTGTAACTGATTTACATTTAAAAAATTTGAATACTATTTTTAAAATTCATAAAAAGAATAAATGCTTAAACCCTAACAAAGCCCTAGAAGGTTAGGGTTATTGAATGGCGAGGGATGCTCCGGCAAGAGCTGCAGTGCCGGAAATGTCCCGCCTAGGGCATTCTTCAAGACACGGATCGATGCGGCGTCGCGATCTGCAGTCGGCGTCCTCACTGTGGAGTCCGGCGATCTCCTTCTCCGTGCTTCTTGCTCCGATGATACGTTCGTCAACGGACCGTCCCTCCAGGGGCTCTCTGTCGGCCTAGAGAAGCCGGGTTCTTTCTCTTTTGATTACGATCTCTCCTCCAATGCGCCCAAATTCCAGTTTTTCAGCTCCGCCAAGGTAAGTGTTAAATATGCATGTTCATATATCAATTACAATTGATGAATAAGCATCAAAGCCTATACAGAGTATATATATATATATATATATATATATAGACACACACACACACACACAGGGAGGAGGGCCTATGTGTATGAATTGCCCACATAATGTGTCAAATATATGCAATTTTATATCTTTTCATATAACTCATATAGATACGTGTACAAAATACAAGTATTCTGTTTCGATTATAATAAATTAGACTAAATCTACATAGATACATTAATGTATGTACATTGGTGATATAAGTAATGCAGGACTCAATATAATAATGCATGTACATCCCTGAAAGTCTTATGTGTTATATATAGAACTGCCTGTGTATGTGTGTATACGGAGTTCGTATGTGTGCAACTAGTGTTGAATATACATATATATAAATGTTTTGAAATATGTCCATCTTTTCATATAATATATAATTCAGTAATAGATGGTTTTCGAACCAAGGCTAAAACTACATAGAAATACATGTGCATTGTTCTAAGCAGTAACGTATATACATTTGTGATATAAGTAATCTTAGACTACTTCTGAAACTTCATGTACATTACGAAGTTTGAAACTCTTCTCTGTGTGTTGATATATATTCGTTATAGATGTGCATTACAGTTCAGTAGCCAAGAAGCGAAGGTGTGTGTGTACAGAGTACATCATACATATATGCAGAATTATGCGTATACATGTGTGTATGTGTATGTCTGTGCACATCACATACATATGTTAATATGCGGATATATGTAATGTGCATCTACTACTGGCACGTCTTTATGCAACTCCTTTGCTACGTAGATAATGGGCTCCAAAACCTTTAACCTCTGCTACACTCATCACCAAAAGGACCCTGCATCAACCAATGTGGAAACAGCACTCACCATTGATGGCCACAACAAGGTTGCATGCAGCTATGACTTCTCATCACAATCTGGTGGCATCAAGTACGCATACTCTCGTGATGATGGTACAATTCTTGAGCCAGCTTTCCACCTAGTAAGTATATATATTTGTTTGTGCGTGCGTGTATATACCTGTGTACATTGTTTAGTAAGTATATGTGTACATATACGTGTTTGTATATGTGTGTACCATGGAATGATCAAAGTACTATGTCTGATGCTGGATATCACTGTGTTTTCACCACTCTTTAGTAAACTACCTGTGTATGTGTGTGTGTGTTTATACGGGCATTATATATAGTCGGTATACATGTGTGCGCACGTAGTGAAGTTATCTCTCTCTCTCTCTACACACACACGCACACGTGTCTTACAAGGGATACAGGGGAGCAAGACATGGGATTTTGCTGTGTCACGAAAGGTGACGAAGGATGACAGTTTTAAGGGCATATATAAGGGCATGGAGAAGAGCGTTGGGTTGGAATGGATAAGGGCAAGTAGAGACGGGAGTGGACCTTTTAAGATAAGTGCAGATGTGCCGATTGGGGATGCAAGCAAGCCTCCTAAGTTGATGATGGAGAAGACTTGGAGCTACTAAGGTAATTTTTTTGCTGTTGAGTTTTCTTTCATGCGAGGTCATTTTTGTTCATAAAATGTTTAAGCTCTTTCCTTTTCACTTTGTATGTGTATGTGTATGTGTCTGTTGTCTCTCTCTCTCTCTCTCTCTCTCTCTCTCTCCTCTCTCTCTTTATATATATATATCACGATTTGGTATCCAACAACAATATATTCCCAGATGTCTCTCTCTCTCTCTCTTCTCTCACACACACACACACACACACACGCGTTTTGGAAATACAAACCAAATATTGAAAATATACAACATTTTGATTTACTGATGACACCCTTTATATGCCGTTTTAAGATCAGTTAATGAATCTGTGTTGAAGGATTAAATTATATTGTTGTATTTGTTATATAATTTTTAAACACTGGACATGGGAGCTAATTAGGGCACACAAAATGGACAATTACAAGCACTTAAAAGGAGTTATTAAGGGGCACTTTTACATAGGAACAAGGTTGCAAAGGAGTGTGGATGGGAAAACATATTTAAATATTACACTCTAATTTCAAGGAATAGTTATACAAAATCTAAAAATTAGGTTTGAAGAAGCAAATATCTTTAAGAATTTCAAAATTTGAGCCTTTTATAAATGTTAATATTTAATAAAGGATTGAAAGAGTATTCATGAGAAGATAAACAAGCTTATCAAGAAAAGCAAGTATAAAAGACATATCCTTGGTGATAAATTAGACCAAAGGCTACCACCTCCAAGGTTCACACTTGTCTTGGCTTCTTATTAATTGCCCAAAGGCAAGCAACCATTACTCATATACACACCATGTATTCCCAATGTGTGTGTCTCTTCATATGATGTAATAACCAAAGATATTCATTTGTCCCGCAAAAATGTCAATGTTCTTTTGAGGCTCCATCTACACCCTTGACAAACCTTCACATTTCTATGCTATATAGTGTGCCCTTCGCAAGAAGAACCATTACTTGAAACATTTTGGCTCCTCCATCATCTCCATAACTCTTTCAAATCAAACACTAGTTGTGTATCCCCTATTGCATAAACTTACCACTAGCCTTTGGACCAAGGATATTATTCTATACCATATTGACTTGGCCATTCTACAATCCCACAAGTCTACACATGTCATACATGCTTGCATTGGTAGCCCCCAAACATTTGCACGTACTACTAGAGTATCTTAAAGAAAAAACCACTTAAAAACCATGATTTCACCCGCCATTGACTTGGCCATAGCTCCCGCCCCATGTTTTGTGTATAAAACAAAGGATGGTCATTTAACATCATTTAATGCAAAATCTTTAGGGCTAGGCTCAAATGCCTATGTTCAAATGCCCAAATTAAGGATCTTCCTTAAGTTAACTACTCACAATAGAACCACAAGAAGACTAATGACCTAACCTGATGAACAACCCTAGCCATACACACCCTGAAATGAACATTTATAATTAAGTGTGCTAGCAAAAACACCTACTTACAAGACCTAACCTCCCTTAGCAAATGCCCACGTGTTAGAGTTCTAATTTGGTGCATGCGGAGTGTTGCCAAGTAAGCACCAAGTAAAACTTATTCAATTCACTTTCTTATTAAAAATTGAATAAAGAATTAAACTTTGAACAATCCAACAAACCCTTAAAAGACCTTTATGAAAAACATGTTCCTGGTTTGATTCACTTTCATATTAGAAACCCCTAAGGTCTCTAAGGAAAGTGAATCAACCCTAATGTCTGTATTTTAATGAAACTAACTAATAAGGAATTTAGTTTAGACCATCCTAAAGGTTCTGAACTCAATAATTTGAATCATTCAACAAATTCTAAGGTTTTCAAATAAAAAATTGAACTTAGTAATTTGGACCATCCAACAAATCCTTAAAGTTTTCAAATAAGGAACTAAATTCGGTAATAACAAACCCTTAAAGTTTTTAAATAAGTAAATGACTCAATAGTTTAGACCATTAACAAAACCCTTAAGATTTTTGTTTATATGTGAATATGTATTAAACATTCAATCATATTATTATTTATTTGTCATTGAATTATATCATTTCTAAAGCACGAAATACGTGTGTGTTTGTCATAGTCATGTTTTGATTTATGTGCCATTGATTACACACTTGAATCTATATTAAGCTAATATTTGTTATTCAACAAGTTAATGAAGTATTAAACATTAAAATTATATCTCTAATGGATAATATCAGAGCCAGGTTTCGGATCCTGGGACCTATGGTTATGTGTTCTGCTGCGCCACTCTGATTACACATTTAAACATAACAATATAAATCTCTATTTCAAAAAATTTCCCTTTATACGGTTTTATGGAGGGGAAGGAACCTTAAAATTAAAATAAAATTGCATAGTAAGTCTTACTTTTGCCCTTCTTGCAGGGCAAAAGTGCCTCAGGTCTTCAAATGTATGCACTGATTTGAACTATTGTGATTTTAATACAATTGTCAATACAAATTGTAAGTTTTATACAAAAACAGTTATACCCTCGATTATTAACCTCTTTGATTAACTTCAGTCTTGGGTTTAGAAGCAGCAGCAGCAACATGGCAAGAAAATCAATAATAACTTCCAAAGGCATCCCCTTCGTCTCAGGAACTTTCAAGAAAGTAAACACCCACGCTGTTAACACCAATATTGCAAAACACCGAAAATCCCAGCAACCCCATCTTTACAAGCAACGTTGGAAACAAGTTGGTAAGCAATATATTGCAACTCCACATCGTAACTAACGTTCAACATTAGCTTTATGTGTGTGAGTGCGTGCGTGCGTGCGCGTGTCTGTAGAGAGAGAGAGAGAGTATACCTGGCATATACCAATGCAAACCCCACGGACTCGAGTTGGGAATATTTCAGAAGCCAAGATGTTGGGAATGGGACCAAACCCCATCCCAAACGTAGACATATAAAGAATAACACCTGCTAATGAGATTGTCGACTGTGCAGCTCCCGCTGGAAGTATACCATTCGAAACTATCATTATTATTTGAAACGAACAGTAGTGGTAGTGTTGTCAGCAACATTTCCTGCAAAAACAACAGTAATCTCTCTCTTTCTCTCTCTCTCTCTCTCTCTCTCTCTCAACAACAAACCTTCTGCCCGTGTGGTCCATAAGACGCATAGCCACTACAATGGAAGGAAGCATGAACAAACAAGCAAGTCCACTACCAAGTATCGAAGCCGAGTCGGCATCGAAACCGGCCTTAGAAAGTGTAAAGCAGCACCGGATTGTTGAAGTATTGTGGTACATAATATAAAACTGCATTGATTCCACTTAGCTGTAATAAAAACTAGTATTAACACACGCACGCGCGCCACGCACGCACACCTGTTGGAGGACTTGTAAAACAACACCGACAACAAGTGCTCGACGAACACCTCCTTCGAGAAGCTCGGACCAAGCAGGTCCCTTAACAGCAGTTTCAACAGGGTGCATCATAGCCGGACCGACAATGCGACTTCCGGCAAGCGCGTTAACTGACGACTGAGCCGGTTGCCCCACCAAAAGCAGCAGCCTGAATAGATTCTCCGGCTGCCGGTAGTGATATAGTTGAACCCCCATAAGTCTCCTGTGTGTATATATATATATATACACATGAAACACACACACACACACACACACATGTACCTGGAGTAGAAAGACTCGTTTAAGGCTGCCTTCTTTCTTCCCTTGTTGTTCTTCCATTGCCAACCTAATTGCCAGCCACCGCCTATTCCCACACTCGGTATCACAGATTGGTCACCATGGTGATAACTTCCGTAGTTTACGAACTTCCCATTTTGTTTCAGGCCCTTTGATAGCACTTCAGTGCTATCCGGACTAATACACAAAGTGTCAACACATCTCTCTCTCTCACACACACACACACACGCTTACATGTTCTCGTTGGTAGTCTCAGTGGATTTTCTACGTAAAAGAGGAGCTTTGAGCTGATCCTCATCAAACTCTCCAATGAGACTCTCATCAAAGTCGCAGTTACTACTACTGTTATGATGCTGGTCAGGCTCAGCGAAATCTTCATTCTGTAAGCTCTCATGTGCGGATCGAACACTCCCACAGAGCATAACAACAGGATCGACCAGCGAACCGATTGTGGTGCATCTGCCGTGGTTTGCCTGGATAATGTAGTCGTTATAGCTTGTGACTCGTCCGAGACCGGCTTGGCTATCCACGACACGTTTGAGTCTTGGTCCGGTCCGAGTATGCTTAATACTGAGCTTTTCCTCGAGTAGGAAGACTCTGCCCGTTCTAGTACCCATTCTTGTAGTGATGTCTCAGCTCCCACCCCTAGTCCTTCCACCAGAAGTGCCAACTCCGCTGCAAACACAAGTTTAGTTGCGTGTGTGTGTGCGTGTGTGTATGTGTGTGTGTGTGTGAGAGAGAGAGAGAGAGCACACACACATGCGTTTCACGTCCTATCAAATGAAACAGTAAGGCTTACGAGTCACGTCTTGTCTATTCCGGAGTTGCTGTAGAACGTCCCTGGCCTGTAGCATCTTCCCCTTGCTAACAAGCCACCGAGGCGACTCCGGCAAGAAGAACAAGCCAGAAACCAAGAAAGCCACGGATGGCAACAAGAGAACAGACAGCATGAACCTCCAGTGAGGAGTGTTGACAAGAGAGAAACAAAAGCACACGACATACGATAGAAACAAGCCACCAGATCCCATAAACTGCGGTAAGGTAGATAGCTGCCCGCGTATCTCCGCAGGCGCAATCTCAGCTATGTATATAGGAACTATGGTTACCGCTATACCGACTCCGACTCCTACCAACAGCCTGGCTGCAATAAGAACTGGTACATTGGGTGACCACAGCATGACGCACGACGCGAGTGTGTAGAAAACTGCTGAGATGCACAGTATGGATCTCCTTCCTATCCAATCTGCAGCCGGACCCGAACAAACTGTGCTTATCCATGCTCCTATGAGTGAAGACGCTACCAGAAATCCCTCACAGATGGTTTCCTCTCTAATGAAAACTCTGGCTTCAGGTAGAGCAGCGCACCTATGAAAACATCGCCATGTTGAGAGAGAGAGAGAGAGAGATTATGGAAAGAACACTGGGATCAAGTACCATGAATTCATATAGTTTTATGTGAGAATGAATGAACTGCAATTGCAGCATTGTCCCATCCTTGAAGGAGGTTACCGAGTGCAGCAGCGATGGCAACGGAGCGAGCAGATGGCATTTGCCCTTAATTGGATTGAAGCATATCCAAAAGGGTGAAAAGGGTGAGTATAGCTCCCCCCATCTGAGTCAGCAATTGCCGTGCAAATAAAGTGGACAGCTCATATGCCTCGTTCTGTGGTCCTCTTATACTTGTTAAGACCTCTATTGGTGCCACGTAGCCATGCAAGTTGGTATAGCGGTGCCACGTATTATCAGCTTTGCGTCATTGTTATGATTAATCAAGGTTTTAATTCACATATAATATAATAAAATTATGAACACATAATTTTATGTTTAAATAAATCATTTAATTAAAATATATATAGATGTCCCGATTACAACAAGTGATTGTATGCGAACACTCTTTGTTTTAAGTCCTAATGAAGGCCCCAAAGCTCTTAAGATTTCCAAATGCAATCTGCAGCAAATCCACAATTTGTTTTTCAACCATCACGCGCACACACACACACACACACACACAACACACATACGTAGTATATGGACCTGTTCTATGTCCATATATAAGATAACTTGTGTATAAAATGTACAAGATGCATCCTCTCTCTCTAAACACACATTGCGTAACGTACACATACACACAGACACACACATACACACATAGATATGTAATTGCGTGTCATACCTTCTGGAATCGCTGGCTGTCGTCTCTTTCCCAAGGGGCCTTTACAGAAACAGCTCTCTGGTTCTGTAATTACATAAACAAACAAACAATTTATTAAATATAAAAATACAAATTCAAAAATATTATATAATTAATTCCTTTTTAAGTAAGAAATATATATGGACACACCTGCACAGGAACATTGTGGGCAGTGCCAAAAGGGGCGGTCTTCGTAGATCCAGGGGAATCATTCTTGAGAGGGGTATATTCCACTCGAGCCACTGTTCTGGTCTTCTCTGGAGGGGTATACTCTGCTCGAGCCGCTGATCTTCGTGAACACGTGGTTCTCTGTGAAATCTCGGCTGTCGGAGGTGCAGTTTGGTCCTTGTTAGATTGCACATTCTTTGAATTGCTGCCCACATTCGAAAGAGGACTCCTCTGTAAATACATATATACATACACATACAGAGAGTGTGTGTGTGTGTGTGCGTGAGAGAGAGAGAGAGAGAGAGACCTTGACTGTTTCTTTCTCCCATGGAGCTGGATCGACGGACTTGATAATCTTTTGCTTGGGCTGATTATGCATCGTTCCGAAGGGGGCCTTAGAAGAAGCCATGTACAGATCTGAATAAGCAACACAGAGGGAAGATGTACAGACCCGTGAAGAACAGCGCACTTTTATGACGTGCGGAGGGAATTTGAATTTGGTATATTGTGGAATATTCGTATGTCACGTCGAGCGTATGAATTTTATTAGTATAGTTTATAGTATCTCTGATACCAACGGTAACTGGCACACACAAACGGAATAAATTAACTTTGTTGACTGACTGTTATATTGTTTTATAATGTTATATTTTAAATATTTACGTATTTAGGTACATGTGCCACGATAACTATATAACAGTATTTGGAATATGCTAGTATTATAATGGTAAGCTGTTGACTTGTGAAATATAAAATAATAAATTATAAATTATATAAATATACATGTAATTATATAAATACATGCATATACATAGAAACGTGCTCTTGCAAGAAGTTCAACAATATGAATATTATAATAAAAGTTTGGTCATTATTTATTTTCCAAACAAATACTTATCACGTTCTAAGTGTACATGATCTGGAGGTGGTGTGTGTGTCTGTGTGTGTGTGTGTGTGTGTGTGTGTGAGAGAGAGAGAGAGAGAGAGAGAGATTGATATACATTAATTCTGTGTTTGACACTGAAACTAAGTTTACATTTTAAGCATCTAATAAAGAATCTTTGGTCATAATATTCATAATGGAAGCTCAAGCAAAATTTGATATAGATGTACATACTATTTTATAAATTATATACTATATAATGTAATAATAAAAATTATTTCAGATTTAATCGGTAAACCATCAGCTAGTCGGATGTTTGAGAGACATTAAACTCGAAAGGAAGAGAATGTGATAAATAGTTAAATAACAAATGTGAAACCATGAATTTATTATTTTAAAATATAAATTAAATCACAAAATACATTTGATTAAA
>PUQB01000750.1:0-105832 GCA_003024785.1 Selaginella tamariscina | reverse complement strand
CTGATATAATTATGATTTCTTGACTTAGTGCATTTTGAGCCATTGCATCATTTGAAATCTGCTTCACCAAAATACTTTTGTTTCACATGAATATTTTTTTCTTCATGAATTGGTTATATTTAAATCTTTTGGTATATTCTTTAATTCTTGCCATGATCCAAAATATACTCAGGATGTCGGAGATGGATTTTATTTCTTTTTTTGTTTGTGTATTATCTTGTGATAAATACATAGAATTCCTTTCTTTTACTGTGAGGAATGCTTATTTATGACATTTTCTTTTTTTTGAACAAAAACAATCCATATCCACGACCTTCAACTTTCGTTGATAAGCTAGCAAATCAACAATAGTTGTATCCCAAACATGCTTCCTCTTCAACTTTTCAAGAGTTTTTTTTTTTGGGTATAGAATGGTGCAAACTGGTTAGCTTCCTTTTGATTTTCTTCTTAGCTTCCATACGAGTTTCTAGGGAGCAGTCTGACCCATGCGTATCTCCTTCGCTGTGACCACTTTTGAAGCCTTCTTCGACAATTCCAAAGTTCCAGAAGATACACTAGGGTGTGGAAGTCGATCCCAGAAAAACTAAACCTGGATTGTAGCAACACCCCCACTTCCTCAAACTGTGTTGCCCTCGATATTATCACCGCTTTGCCGGAGCCAGTCGCTCACGAAAACCATCGCTGATCCTAAAACCCTAGAGTTGACATACAACTCTCTCCTATAACAGCATATTAAACAAACACCTCACACACTTACATATATGCAATGTGGCCATGGCACTGCTGTACTGTATAGAGCTGCACTGAGAACATGTATCACGGAGACATAAGCATGAGAAACCGGGTTTGAAACAAGGACACGATGCCCTTCACAGCACTGGGCACATGCACAAATCAAAATCCATGTGGCAGTATTCGTCGGATGCGGCCACGTGGCATACCTCACGGATGACCTTTGAACAATGTTTCATAGCACTATTAAATCTCCTGCAAAGCTTACCTAGTCATCTCAAATGCCATAAAATGCGCAGAATTAAAATCTGCCCATGCACTTGCACTATACATATGAATACTTATTGATAACATGAAATCTCACATTCCGGTGGTTGCCATGGAGGTATACCAAACCCATTGCACTCTCAAACCAAAATCTCGGTTCACACAAACCATGGCACTTTGTGCAATCTGTCGGGCAGCTACAGTGGACCCTAAACTAGTGTGTTTTATTTTAGGCCCTACATTTTGGAGCAGGGGAATATTCATAAATTAGAATATTCATAATTACATGGTGAAATTATATATGTCATTTTTCAAGGCCAATTCACAATATAAAGCAAATGAATAAATTTAATATACCCATTATGTAAAACAATAACTTACTTAAAAAAGTTATTAGTTTAACATCTATTTTCATTTATTATTACATTACTATTATTTCAGTAATAGTAATAATAATTAATAAATTATTTAGAGTTGCCTTTTATACTATAATAATAAATATACCACAAACTACACTCTTAAATTTTATGAACTAACAAATAGTTCTGACTTGGGATAACTTAATCCAATTTAAATTAATATGGATACACAACTTAGCCATTACTAGAAAGTTTCATAATAACTAGTAAATAAGGCTTATTATTATTATATTATTATTAATTAATTTAATTTAAACTAATAAACTTTATTTAAAAGCTATAGTTTAATTTAATGGGTATAATAAATGTTATTCCTTTTGAAAATGACTTAAAAAACACGATAAGTCAGTTTATACAAAGAAAAGCATTATAAAAAATAATTAAATACACCAAAACTTCACTCTCATGTTATATGAACTAATTAATAGTTCTTACTTGGGAAAATATATTAAGCTATTAAATAATCCAATTTAAAATAATATGGATAATAGCTTATGCCTTTACTTGAAGATTTTGTGATATATATGGTACTTGAATATTTATATATATGGTACTTAAACCAAACTAAGAGAGGAGTATACAATTTCATTGTCAAATTTAAACTCGTTTTATGAATTTCCATAAGTCAAGCTATTATTAGTGTCTTTATGGCGAAATGAGATTCACAAAAGAAGTTTGTTAAATAAACATAACTCCTAATATTTAGTTTATTTTTTCTTAACGCCCTATTAAGAATACACATTATTTTTGTCAGTAATTTTTCTTTAAAAAAATTTACAATCAGACAATATTATATCTCATGTGAAGTTTGTATAAAACAAACTCTCTGATATTATATTTATCTTCTTTTAGCTATATGTTTAAGTTTCCAAAACTAGCCTTAATAAAAATGCATAAATATTTCCCATAAATATTTGTTATATTAATAAATTTATGTTAAAGTTATTGTATATCATTCTGTTAACTTAACTAAAGTTTTTACTTTTGTTTTAGGAGAAGAAACCAAATCATTATTATCTGGAATATTTTAAACCAATAGATTCCTTAATGTGAAAGAAAGTATACAGGGAAAATCTACTGGTTTTTGAATTTAAACTAGAACATGCTTACTCAGATTAAGGAATCTAACCTTACGTGAATATTTAACTAATATTTACACCAAAATATACCAAAATATACTTACATACACCCCTTAGGTTTACTTTTGGTAAGACAAAACATACCAGCATTTTTTTATATATATTTAAAAAAAAATGCATGGCTAGAATGTTTCTATGTTCTATAAACAGTAGTTACTCAAAACTGTACAAACATATCTTTTATACAAATAAGATATGCTTGTAAATACCAACATCTCTACCACATTATCATCCTTTTCTAAGGTTTATCACAATGGCAGTTTACTCACAATGGCAGGCATATCAAATCAAGTATTCTCTTGTTAACTCAGCTTGCATTGGTTTCTAAGTCATTGAAACCCTCACCTCTCCTACAGCCAGTTAATATATATGTTTTTGTACAATTAAAATATATGTCAAGTTCATATATGCATCAAGCAATTGACAAGTATATATGACAAGCTTGTGTATACTAGTCCTCAACATGACTTGGTTTAACTTGTATAAAAGGTTGCCACATGAAGTTACTGTGGTCACTCCGGTTATCAAGTGGCAGTTTGTTCAAAGTCTATACAAACAGACTTTGTTAATATGATGTTATAGGAGAGAGTTTGTATGATATAAAGCAAGTATCATTGTCACCAACATACATCTCATCATGTGATTCATGAAGCAACAAGAATGTAGATTTTAGCACCTGAATGAGTGCCTTTTGATGCAACATGTATTCTGTGTGTAGGATATCCTTCAGGAGATTTGCATCATTCCTCATAACAATCATATCATGGCCAAAAGGGGTTTCAACATTGCTCTGGAAGATGTCACTTGTAAGTTAATTTCCTTTTCATTTAGGAGCAGGGGAAGGTAGAAGCCCAATATGGATGTCCTAGGGGATCTGGTAGAAGTGTAGACAAGAGCAGGTTTGAAAGTAAGTTTTGTTGTCAAGCAATGTCGAGAGGGGTAGTAGACTTACAGTGGTTGGAAGAATGTCCTTTGAATGGCGAATAGTGTTGGTGCCCGCTACAATTCAACAAAATACCGAGCAAAGCTAGTCAAAAGTAGAGCATTTTCTACTATGTGACAAGACAGAGGAAGGATATGTGCAGTGGAATCGGATGATGTCATTAGTTGTAAAAGATTTGCTTTGCAGTGATTATTTTTATGGTTCAAAGGCGGAAAGTTCAAGTTTGAGTGTACAAGAAAAGTGCAACTCACTGGTACAGTCGATCACGATGAGATAACTTTTGATGGATAATGAATAAATAGTATCACATGAATATGAATAGTCACTAGAATATGATAGCCACATTTAAAAACCACATTATACACCATTGTTTTGATCACATTTTAATTTATAGCCATTTATCATTATAATTGCCACATATTATCCCATACAACTAGTTATAACACATAATATAGTACATTTGTCATTGTTACAACCAAAACCACTCCAGTAACCATAACAAAAAACCATATGCAAAGATAAACCACTATAAAATACCACAATGCGTCTACAAAAGTCACTTTACATTAATACCACTCAAAAAACAATTATGTTAAATATCTTTGGCTCATTGTGAGCCCACTTACACAAATACAAAAAGAGGGGGGCGGAGGGCTCTGTCACATAAATAAGGTAGAGTATAGGTAGTAAGAATTCCTACATTCAAAGAGAGTTTGTTATTTTCCTACTGGTGCAAGCTTTAGTTTATGTCATCAAAGCACAACCCTCTGTTGTGCTGCCTTAACTTTTAAACGATAAGGGTACGTCTCACATTTGGGTTGTCTACTCTTAACATTGGCAAGATTACGCCCTTGTGATCAAGTACGCTGCATCGAGGAGTTAGCTAATTCCTCTTGTCCGATAACCTATTTGCAAGTTTAAAAAGCATTGCCCAAGTTCACGTTTCATAAGAATAGTGGTTAAGGCGTTGCTCTAGCCGCCTCATCCATGCCAAGCTAGAAACAATACTTACCACTCGACTAACCATGCATCCTGATTCACGAGGTGAGCATTGTCTATGAACTTGGCCAATTAAAGGTGTGAGTTTCTAGGAGACGGGTTTCTAACATGGATTACTTTACTAGATTTTATGGGTTTTCCAGAGAGGTTTTCAAGTTGACATCTGGCGAGTCATGTTTGTGGCACCAAGTAAAAACTTTGACATACACATCCTTATCCATTCACTTAAGTTTCCTCCACATGAACAAGAAAATCCATCCCTTGCCTCGGATACCCTAACCCTAATTTAGCTTTTTACACCATGTTCTACCTTACACATATAGTACAAATTTAATAGTAAAAAGAACCCTTTGGGTGCACACAGATACTACATACCCATCTCAAATGTGAACTCCCTGTGGGGCCTAGAAGGGTAGGAAGGGCTCAATAGTTTTTTTTTTCGTTAAAAGGTTGGGAGGACTAAAAGTGGGTAATAGACAAAGAGTGATTTGCTATTTATTGGTGCTGCTTATGCTAACAAATTGGGTTGGTACAAAATAAAGACCCATGGGAATGACCTAGCCACCTATGAGGGATTGACATGGATATCTACTAAATGATGACTTGGGTACCTAATTGCTATCATGGGAAGCTTATGTTGTTCATTGGAGTCGGCACCAAATGAAATATGACTCAAAGAGCTTATGTTGTTCACTGGAGTTGGTTTTAAATGAAGTACAACAAAGATCACTTGTCAATTAAATTGAGGATGACTTGGTTACCAAATCTATGTCTATTTTGTGACAAAAACTTATTCTACCACTAGTGCCGATTAAAAGAACTTATATTAACTATTTGAGTGAATTAAAAGAACTTATATTAACCATTTGAGGATTGAACCTATATCTATGTTGTAATGTTTAGTGTCGACTGGGGAAGTTATGCCAACCACCTAAGTCGACAAGCTCATGCATGGGAATCAAACATGCATCTACTATGTGACAAAACTTTGTATTACCACTAGTGTTGAATAGGGAAGATATTGCCAACCACATGAGTTGGCAAACTGAACTGACATAATATGTGAAAAAGTTCATGCATGGGAATCAAACTTGGGTCTACTATGTGGTAACAATTATTATACACTACTAGGATTTTCCTTCTTTTATGTAGAAAATATTGGGTACATCAATGTTCCTCCCAACATTCCAGGGAAAAGTGTCATATTAGACATTCTCGATGGCTTTCTTTACGACCTTCCCTGCACTATCACAGAAACTTCCATGAGATCCTCCTTTATGTCTACTAGGAAATCCTCTTGTTAAAGTTTTTACATGGTGCCACGAAGGCAGCTTGCTAGATGCCAACCCTGGAATCCCCTCTTTAGAAACCCCCACGGAATCTGGTAAAGTAACCCATATTAGGAACTCATCCCCTAGGAACTTAAATCCCCAGCTGACTAAGTCCACGAACAAGGCTCACCTCGTGAATTAGGATACATGGACTAGCCGAGCTACATGTATTGTTCTAGCTTGGCGTGGTTGAAGCAGTCGGAGCAAGGCCTCAATCACTAGTTTTGCAAAATGTGAACTCGGGCAATGCCTTTGAGCTTGCGAATAGGTTTTTGGACCAAGGAATTTGACTAATTCCATAGAAGTGATGTACCCGGTCACAAAGGCGAGATCTTGCTAACGATAAGGATAATCTACCCAAAGGTGAGACGTACCCTTGTCGTGTGGAAGTTGGGGCGGCACAATGGAGAGTTGTGCCTTGACAACACAAGTTTAGCTTGCACCGGTAGGAGGTTAACGAGCTCTCTTTTGAACCCAAGAAATCTCACTACATACACTCTACATTAATTATGTGACGGCCCTGTTTTCCTAAATGAGGAACGAAAATGCCAACCCTTTATGAAAAAAGATGCCTAACCTAACCCTAGGGGGGTATTAGGGCAACCCTAGGTTTTAGGTCAACCCTAGGGGTGTCCCTAACCCTTTTTTGACAAGCTATACTTTGCAAAAAACCTAACTTAGAATGTCAAACCGGGGGAGAGTTTTCTAAATGGAAGTGCTAGCTTTGCTTAAAGTTTTTTGTAAATACCTAACGTCACCCGACCGAACCATCATTAAATACCCAAGTGCACTATGTGGGCCTGTTCCTTCTACATCTGGGGTTTGTCACACAACTCAATAGGTAACAACAGTCAAAACCCAAAGTAAAGGGTCGAGTCATAATCTAGGGTTCATCACACAACTCACCCCAAAGTAAAGGGTTGAGTCATAGTAAAAACTATGACACACGAGAAGCGAAACTGGGTCTATTGTGTGGCAAAACTTTGCACTACCTGGTTGACAATGGTTTGACCACTGTCAAACTGTTAGCCGGCGTAAACGAGCGACGGGACGGAGCGCTGAGCAATGAAGGTACTGCAAGTACGGACTGACGGCGACATTTGTCAGGCGGCGCTTAACCAGGCGTAGATCCAATCGTTTGGATCAACTACCCATGGTACTCAGGACAGCACGCGTAAGGGCACATAAATGTGACAGGTAGGACTTTGTCACATGGCGGCAAACCAGTGAGAAAGTGCCACCTGTACTTAGGGTCTAGCGCTAGCCGACCCACTATATAAGGAGGAAGGCTGGTAATGGGTCGGGTTCTTTTAGTCTAGTTTTCGTTTTGTATCTTGCTCCACCTTCCTGAGGCAGCTTGTGCTCAGGCAGGCATATATATATAAATACATGTTCCTTTTGTTCACCATCTCTCCGGTGATTCTCCTCTCACTCCGCTCCTAGGCCAACAACGTACTCAGCTACCAAGCTGTAGCATTGCTTTAGGAGAACTCCCCCACCCATGTACACAGACCCTCGCAGTGTCCAAGTAGAGGCCATTCAGCACCTTCAAGTACTCCTAAGGTAAGGCCAGCTTACCGACGTGGACCCCAGGGATTGGACGCTATCTACAGTGTCCTGGCGACCACCGAGGCTTCATAGCAAGCACCACTGTGGAGTCCCCGATGACCACTACCACTAGTGTCAATTGGGGAAGCTATTGCCAACTGCCTGAGTCATCATAATATGTTACAAAGTGCATGCATGGGAATTAAACTTGGGTCTATTGTTTCTACCACTAATGCCAATTAGGAATTGATGGACTGACGGACTGGGAGGAGGTACCAGTAAGGGGCCCACACAGTGGCCACTCTAGGCAAGGGACGAGGGGATTCTGTCCAAAATCTGCCCGAGCGACCAAGACTGTATCGACCCCTTGAGGGAAATCCGCAAGGGCGCACGGCAAAGCCGCAATCACCACGAGATGAGGGGATACCGTCTCAGGCGAGGAGGATCCGCCCCATCAACCACGACCGTCTCGACGCCGCGAGGGGATTTCGTGCACGGTCCTACAAAGCCACCCACTAAATGAGGGAATACCGTCTAGCCGAGGTATGCCGTGCCACTAGCCATCAAGTTGGTCCCGTGAAGGGGGGCCCTGAGGGATAGCCGGGAGGATCCTGTCCTCGTCACCCACCCTCAACAAGAGGGCAGGAGTGCGAGGAAGGAGAAAGGTACCTGCAAAATACCGGGACGTAGACTACAACACGTCCGAAGTGGAGGGTTCGGATCGGAGCACTTCTCAGGCTCAATGGGATGCCATGGGAATTGATCCGATGACCTTACTAGCCCGCATGCTCAATCGGATGTAGGAGAGCACCGTAATAGTGCCCTTACTCGCATTCCGTGGAGCGAAGGGTGAAGACGCAAACTAGCATGTGCACAAGTTCGAACTGTATGCAAATTGAGAAGCATAAGCGACAACCATAAGAAGCTAAGTGCATTCGCATGCACTCTAGACAAAAAGGCACACATTTGGTGGATGCGATTCCACGAGGCAAACAAAGGAGCTTGCTGGAAACCGCACGAAGGGCGTTTCTGGATACCTTCTAAGAGGAAAAGAGTGAGGAAGAGGTAATCCATAAGTTAACGAGCTTGAAACAGAAAGTGGGGAGTCGGTTGACAAATAAACGGTCTACATGATGGGTACATCGCCCGATTAGGGATGCCCCAGTCGACTTGACCAAGAAAATGTGGTACCGGAAGGGACTGCGGCCGGAGATCCATAAGTGGATCGGCCTAAACGACAATCGGATGTTTGACAAGTTACTCAGGTATGCTAAGAAGGCTGAGGCGGAAGCTGAGAGACAGCAGGAGAGGAAGACGCAGGACAAATCAGATGCCGAGGGAGCAAAACAACACCACCAAGACAAAGAAAATCTCTAAGATGTCCCAAAACTTGCCAGGAAGGTGAGACGAGCGGGAGCTAGGGAGCACGAGCAATCACAACGAAGGGAGACCCACAGGCGGCAACACGGCAGGGACCTAATGACAACTCTTGCTCAGTTAGGATACACTGCGCATAGGGATAAATATTGCAAAGTGTGTAATGTCCATGGGTCCCACAACACGGATGATTGTTACCGGCTAACCGAGCTCTTAAATAACACGCTACCCTAGGTAGCTGCCTGGGCCGTCGAGCAACAGGAGGCAGACCACATGGGAGACCAACGGTATGGGGGCCGCGGCGATGGCCAACCTCGCATAGATCGCGATCAGGAGACCGCAACCAGAGGTCACACTCCTGGGAGCACCAACGGAATTGACCAAGGTACAACGACATGAACAGACGGCCGGAACGCCGAGAGTTAATCTGCATGCTGTGCAGCGAACACCATCCACTATTTGATGCTCTTGGATCGCGATGCTCAAGCCCATGCTAGAAGCGCACGTACCAAGGCCACAGGGGTGGCCAAAGGACTAGCCCCACGGTAACACCAGGCCTCGCACCACAAGCCCACCATGTAGAAATGTCGGGCAATCACGAGATCGCAAGCCCAACAGACAAGACTACCAATTGACTTGGAGGAGGAAGACAATGGGGAGTCTAGTGAGAGGAAGTGGTAGCCGAACTTGGGGAACCAAGTTAGTGGGAGCAAAGGCACACCGAGGTGGAGGCTGCTGCAAAATAGGTAAGACTGGCGCAAGGTCCAGGGGCCAGAGGCACGATGGAGTGCACGAGGTCCTCGTCGGGAAGGTGCGAGAAACCTAGGTGTTGGTAACCTTAGGAGAGCTACTACGGTTATCTCCAGGATTGTATGAAGTCCTCACCCGGGAGCTGCACGAGCCCACAGCAACGCCCCCAAGGGTTGCACACAACAACAGTAGACTTTGTGGATGATGTATTGGCTATACCCATCCAAATGGCGGGCCGCATAGTCCACAACGTGATCATAGACGGGGGATCAGGCGTAAATATCATGTCCACGGAACTCCATCAAGAGTTGGGGATGCCGCCCCGAAGCCCTCACCCTTCCTCATGCGTATGGCGAACCAAGCCAAGGTGGCACCCAAGGGCATCATGAGGAAGGTAGGGATCAAGATCCAAAGCGTCAAGTTCCTGATAA
This sequence comes from Selaginella tamariscina, assembly GCA_003024785.1. Taxonomy (NCBI): domain Eukaryota; kingdom Viridiplantae; phylum Streptophyta; class Lycopodiopsida; order Selaginellales; family Selaginellaceae; genus Selaginella; species Selaginella tamariscina. The sequence continues at coordinate 95,896 of PUQB01000750.1, read as the reverse complement.
ACGTGGTCGTTCTCGACATGCACGCAAAAGGGGGGTTTGACTTACTCATGGGCCAGCCGTGGCTCATGGGCACGAGGTATAGCACGACTGGGAGAATCAACAGGTCTGTTTCCCCGTCAAGAGGGACTCATATCCGTTACTACGAAACAAGTCTTGGCACCACCATCAGAATCCCGACCCTAGGAATACCACCTCCCAGATTGGAGTGAGGGACTAGATGATGAGGAAGAAGCAGCTATCCTGGCATGCTTGCCAGATCTATTCATCATAGGGGAGGTAGACCCTCGGCAGGAAGTATGGGAGTCTGCCGCCGCATACCTAATGACTCGGCTAAAGGCCGAAGCGGACACCTCAAAAGCCCAAATCCTGAGGTGGCCCGTTCTGTGGAAGGAAATGCGGAGTGTCGCCCCGTCGGCCAAGAGGAGTACCGTGGCAAGCCAATGTATGGGTGGAACATGACTCCCAAAGCAGCAATCAACAAGTCAACATAGGCACTGACGAACACCCCCGGCTAGTAATGTTAATGCTCACATAGGATCAGAGTTAAGAGCAGATTGCCAACTGTCTCCGTAGGCACAGGGAAGTATTCGCATGGACCTACCACGACCTAAGGGGAGTACCGCCGGAGTTGTGCCAGCACAAAATTAAGCTAAAACCTGACATCCGACCCAGCCGCCAACAACAGTACCGCATCAACCCAAACTATGCCCGAAGGCTAACATAAGATTGACAAGTGGCTCAAAGCGGACTTCGTCTACCCTATCGAGAACCCAGAATGGTAGTCACCAATCGTCATCGTACCTAAGAAGGACGGGCGGCTAAGATCTGCATAGACTACCGACGACTGAATGCCGCCATGGAGGACCCGTTCCCCATCCCATTTACGGAGGCCATCCTAGAAGACGTAGTGGGTCATGAGATTGTACTCATTCATAGACGACTTCAACGGATACAACTAGGTGACGATCGCAATGAAAGACCAAGCCAAGGTTGCGTTCATCACGGATTGGGAAGCATACACGTTCAGAGTTATGCCATTCGGACTCTGCAATGCTCCAGCCACATTTCAGAGATTGGTCCAGCTTGTATTCTTGGGCATTCCTATACGACTTCATAGCTTATAGACCAGCAGAGGACCACATGACACGTCTGGAATGGGTGTTCCAGCGCTGCCAGGAATACAAGATATCTCTTAACCCCTCAAAATGTGTATTTGGCATGATTGCAGGGAAGCTATTAGGGCACATCGTCTCCAAGGAAGCATCACGGTGGACCCAGATCAATATGAGCACTGGTGAAATGCCACCCCCATAGAATGTCATAGAACTCTGGCGGTTCCTAGGGAAAGTAGGGTTTTACCATAAGTTTATCTGACAGTATGCCGATAAGGCCCAACCTATGACCAAATTACTCACTAAGGAGACACTGTATGAATGGACTGCCAACTGACAGGCTGCCTTCGAGGACATCAAGCACCAGCTGGTGGAAGCACCTATCCTCATTCTATCATATTGGAATTGAATAGTTCCACTTACAAACAGATGGCTCCAGCGTAGCGGCAGGTGTGGTCCTATCCCAGGAGGACGACGAACGGATGCTCTAAAATCATCATGTTAATTTTTAAGACTCCCGACAACAAGCCCAACTACTCACAATATCATCACGCCCGACAATAAGCCCAACTACTCGCAGCAAGGGAACAAGAGTTACAGCACTCGCGCAAACGAGTCCAAGAGTTGGAGGCTCAAGTAAAACATGCGCAGGAACAGCAGGAGGCAGGTTCCAGAGGGAGCTACAGAAGGCTACCAAGTTACAGAATGCAATGATCACAACCTGAAGCAGAAGCTAGCTACAGTGGAAACGAAGCCACTACCTACCGCGACCACTCGAGCACAACATAGGTGAAGGGAGCACATGACCCAAGGACGTGCCAATGAATAAGTCTGGGCATCTGGTTGATGGTGGTTTGACCATCGTCAAACTGCCAATCAGCACAAACGAGCGACGGGATGGAGCGCCAAGCAATGAAGGTACCACAAGTACAAACTGACGGCGACAGCTGTCAGGCGCACTTAACCAGGCGTAGATCTAATCGTCCGGCTCAACTACCCAGGGTACTCAGAATAGCATGCGTAAAAGAGGTGAATAAATGTGACAGGCAGGACTTTCACATGGCAGCAGACCAGTGAGAGAGTGCCACATGTACCTAGGGTCTAGCGCTAGCCGACCCACTATATAAGCAAAAAGGCTGGTAGTGGGTCGGGTCCTTCTAGTCTAGTTTTCGTCTTGTACCTTATTCCACCTTCTAGGGCAGCTTGTACTCAGGCAGGCAATACATATATATTAATACATGTTCCTTCTGCTCACCACCTCTCTTGTGACTCTCCTCTCGCTCCGCTCCTAGGCCAACAACGTACTCAGGTAATGAGCGATAGCACTACTCTAGGAGAACTCCTCCATCCCTGTACACGGACTCTCGCGGCGTCTGGGTAGAGGCCATTCAGCACCTTCTAGTACTCCCGAGGTAAGACAGGCTTACTGGCGGGACCCCCGGGACTGGACGCTATTCACAACGTCCTAGCGACCACCGAGATTTCATAACAAACACCATATTTGGCATGCGGAGTCCCCGACGACAATAATATGTTAGAAAAGTGCACTACATGGGAATCAATTATGATTGTTTTGTGGCAAACAACTACGTTTGTTTTGTGGCACTAGTAGTAATTGTGTTCATGACTTTGAATGTTAATATGTTTACACTTAACAAACTTTACATCTATTTTATTTATACTAAAAACTATACTATATTATATCTAAGGATGTGCAAGTTTTGAGTTTGCTACATCAACTAATGTTCATGTTTGAAGCGTGCGCATAACATCTACTCAAAAAAACAACAAGACAATCTGCACTTACACACATGCATGACATCCATTATGCGGAGTAGGTCATTCCAAACTTGAAGAGGAGATTTTATGAGGTTGAAGAAAGAGAGGTACACACTAAGAACTGGGCAATTAAAAAAGAATTTGGGAAGTCGAGTCAAGTGAAGTGCTTGGGCCTTATAAAAGGGAGGGACTCTTTGCGGGTTATCCTCAATTTGTTCTAGCTTTGGGATTCTTTGGCACAATGAGGTATACAACACCATCAAGAACTTGGAACATGTGCAATAGATGATGTGGTTTTGTCCATGTTCTTCAACATGTTACAGTCATCCTTATGTAAGGATTCTTCAAAAGAGTGTTGCCCAAATGACTGACGTGTGGCCTATTAAAAAGAAATAGACTTAATAACAAAGAAGGTGAAAGTTCTCTAGGAAGCAAGTTTCAAGCTAAGGGAGTTGAATAAACACTAGTTTGTCCTTTTGTCACACTTACGGAAAAGACTTTGTCACCATCAAGAGGAGTGGGATCAGTGCATGTGCCTAATTACAATGGATCCTCCAACAAGATTTCAAAGAACAAAAGAGGAACTACAACCAACCAAAATAGTCCAAGGCCATATTACCGGGGTTGAGGTGGTTCAATGGGGAAGGCCTTAAACATTTATTGTGTCATTCAGAATCTTATATTGAATCTTAGAGTAGTTGACATGTATCTACTTAGCCTTCATAACAACTCAACATGTTTTCTTATCTTATAGAAATGAATGGTAGGATTCACTTGCGTTGGCATATTTTTGTATAGTTTATTAAATGATGTCTCTCATTACTTTAGGCTCAATGCGGCAAATAGAAATCTAAGTTGGCAAATATGAATTCAATTACATTCACTAATATACACCAACTTTTTAAGGAATATACTAGAATATGCTCTAAGCCTCATGTAAGAAGCCTCCTTTTTGCAAAGACCTGTTGAGATGTAATACAGATGTTTACCCTATGATTCGTAGACATCTTTCGCCAAACTAGCTATGCCAAAAGAGCTTGTCAATTTCTGAGATGAAACCACTTTATCCAACAGAGTGGGTTATAGACAACTTGCATTAAGCATTATCCATTTCATCCTTATCCAACTATACCAATAATCTATAACAACATTAATATCTTATATTAAATATTTATCTAATAAATAAGACATAATAAAAACTTAAAACGTTTACCTTATTAAAGTTCTTATCTACTCCCATTGTTTGGGTTATAGTAAGTTCTTACTTATATATTAAACAAAGGTAATTTTGACAAATAATTCAGATTAAAGTTCTTTGAGTGGAAAGTGTTAACTTCATTTAAATATTATATTTGATGAGTAGTTCACAATTCCAAACTAGAGGTAGAAATACCAACTATTAGTAATTGTTTAAGTAGCATATCAGAGACTGAAGATTAGAGGATGTGATACTCTCAAAACTACCTCTACTTATGAGGAGAAGTACATTGAGAAACCCTTGAATTTGTTGAAGCTAAAGAGCTAGTTGCATTTGACATTCACCATGGCAATTAGGCAGCATATGCATATTGTTTGATGTCTAAGGCAAGTGTGTTAAAAGCTGCTATAGTTGGTTATGAGATTGTTATTGTTGCAAATAACGAGGCAATGGTTGGTAGTTTGTTCTATAGAGTATCCCTAACTTTGACGCCCGCATTCCCTCTCATGAAGCAGGAGAATCAACAAGTTCTTCCATGCTGGAATTGCACAATGCCAACGCCTTGCTCATGTTTGAATTTATGGCTAAGAACCCTAAAACTAATTTTGGCTTACTCCAACACTCCCCTGTAAGCCAAACATCAATGCAAGCCAAGCTTAATCTTGAACAATAGGAACTTGTCAGGGCCTAGAGGCTTGGTGAAGATATCAACCAGCATCTCCCATGTAGGCATGTAACGGATGCCTACAAGTCCAGCTTCCGTTACATGCCTACAAGTCCAGCTTCCACTTGCTCTCGCACATAACGGATGCCTTCCACTTGCTCTCGCACATAGTGGAATTGGACACAAGGATATATTTGCTACAACCCAAATCCTCCATCAAACTCTTGAGCCATACAAGTTCCACTTGCAACCTGTTTCAGGTATTATGGGTGTTTTTTGCCTTTCATAGACTTGAACTCGAGACCTTTTGACTAACAACACATGTGTTAACCAACTGGTCCGTATGATCCTGATGCTGAACTACACCATCAACAGCAAGGCGTATATTCATACGCATGTTCCAGACCAGTGTGGACCACACATTCCAGACCAGTTGTGGATCACACATTCCAGACCAGTTGTGGACCATACAATCCTCAGGACCTCAGATATATAAACAGGGTTCCAAGTTCCAGGTTTCTCAGAATCATTCAACACCAGTCTTCGGCTTTGTGTTTCATTTTGTATTCATTCTTTTGAATACAATCTCCTCCTTTCAAGGTTCCACCCTTGTTCTAAAGGTTTCGCCCTTTGCACAAGGTCGTGACAGTTTGAATGATTCTGCGGTAGTGACAAGCTTCTGTTTCCGCTTGTCATCGATCCCTTTTCTTTCTTTTCTCTTTTCTTTCTTTTCTGATTTTCTTTTCTTTTTTCTTTTTGATTTTTCTTCTTCGACTCATCATGTCCGAGCATGCTCTTCATGAGCAAGTTGCTGCCCTCCAGCAGCAGCTCAAACAACTACACCTGGAGAATGATCAGCTCCGACAGCGTGCGAATTCTCCAGAGCCGAAGATCAGCATGCCCGAAAAGTTCGATGGTACCCGATCGAAGTTCCGAGGTTTTCTCAATCAAGTTCGTTGCGGATCGTGATGCAGCCGAGGCGCTACAGCACAGAACCCATTAAGGTTGGATTGATCGGGTCGCTGCTTTCTGGTTCTGCTCTTTCATGGTTCTCAGCCTTGCTGGAGAACAATGATCCGATCCTTGGGAATTTTGACGAGTTTGTGGAACGGTTCACGGCGATGTTCAGTGACGTGGATCGTGAGAGTGCTGCCATCACCAAACTCCGTCAGCTTCACCAAGGGGGTATGTCGGTAGCAGAGTACGCATCGAAGTTTCAACTTCTTGCTTGTGATGTCACATGGGGAGATCGTGCTCTCAAGGAGGTTTTCCGGTCGGGGTTGCAGGACGAGGTCAAAGACATGTTGCTGAATTTTGCGGTTCCGAAACCCTCACCAGCATGATCGAGTTGGCAATTCGTTGTGACAACCGGTTGATCGAGCGGAAACAAGAACGTCGGCATCCTTTCTTTCTTCTTGGTGCCGTCTTCTTCCATTTCTGCAGTCCCTGTTCCCTCATCTGCTGATTCATCATCTTCCTCAGTAGAACCATCCCCGATGGAATTAGGGCGATCACGCCGAGGCAAGTTTTGCAACCGAACGTTAAAAGCGGATTCAGTACAAGCTTTGTTTGTACTGTGGGGACCCGTACCACAAGTTGGAGAATTGTCATCGACGTCCAAAACAAGCTCGTGAAGTGGCCCTTGCTGTGCTGCCGGAAACGAGAAGATCCAGCCCGAATAGGAGCCGTCCGGCTGGATTGCCGTGGAACAACTCATGTTCCTCAAGGCTCTTCACTCATAACATCTTCCCTTCCTCATCTTGGATCCATTCCATTCCACGAAGGTGTGCAAGCCGTTCCATGTTCCGGTGCAGCTGAAGACACCAGAGGTGGAGTTCTCTGGTAAAGCTTTGGTGGATAGCGGAGCGAACGCAAATTTCATCGACAAGAATTTTGCTGTCAGCACGGGATCCGTCTACATCCTTTGAAGACTCCTGGTTCTGTACGGGTCGTTGATGGACGAGATATCAAATCTGGAGCGGTAATAAATGACACGGAGTTCGTTGAGGTCGTTGCTTGCGGTGCTGTGTGCAACATCTCCTTCAGTGTTGTTTCTATTCCAGACTCTACGATTATCCTTGGTTTGCCGTGGATCGAGTTGGTGGATCCTGGTTGGAGAGAACGTTTCATGAACAGTTTCCCAGCTGTTTCAACTCCAGCCACACTCTTTGATTCCGATCCTGTTCCAGTTCCTCCTCCACTTCGAGTCTCGCATATCACCTTGAAGCAGTTCAAGAAAGATAGCCGACATGACCCAGCATCCGTGTTCGCGATCAAAGTCTATCCCTGCTCTGCTAAGGATGTTTCTGTTCCTCCTGCCTTACCAAAGCAGTATGCCGATTTCGCAGACGTCTTCGACAAAAAGAAAGCTTCTGCCTTGCCACCGCACCGTGAGTACGACTGTCCTATCGATCTCGTTGAGGGTAAGCAGCCGTCCTCCGGTCCCATTTACGGTCTCTCACCAACAGAGTTGGAGACATTGAGGAAATACATTGAGGAGAATCTTGTCACCGGATTTATCCGTCATTCGCGATCACCGGCTGGTGCTCCAGTATTCTTTGTTTCCAAGAAGGATGGAAGTCTCCGGCTCGTGGTGGACAGAGATCTGAATAAGGTCACCATTCCAAACAAGTATCCTCTCCCGCTCGTCTCCGACATGCTCGAACGTCTTTCTGGTGCCCGTACTTCACAAAGATCGATTTAAGAGGAGCGTACAATCTCATCCGAATTCGAGAAGGGGACGAGTGGAAAACAGCTTTCCGTACACGCTACGGACATTTCGAGTACGTAGTAATGCCGTTCGGCCTGACAAATGCACCTGCTGTGTTCCAGCACATGGCTAACGATATTTTCGGGACTTCTTGGATTTGTTTGTCATCATGTACCTAGACGACATCCTGATATTTTCCAAGACTCGAGAAGAACACGAACGGCATGTACGGTTAGTCTTGGAGAGGCTCCGGAAGCACCACTTGTTTGCCAAGTTGGAGAAGTGCTCTTTCAGTCAGCAGTCTGTCGAGTTCCTGGGGTACATCATTTCAGCTGAAGGTGTTCACATGGATCCTGCAAAAGTCCGGACTGTATTGGAGTGGGAGAGACCATCAAATGTTCGTGATGTTCGATGTTTCCTCGGGTTTGCGAACTTCTATCGACGTTTCGTTCGGGATTTCTCCAAGATTGCATTGCCATTGACGAAGTTGACTGGCAAGGATGTTCCATTTGTCTGGTCCTCTGAGGCTGAGGAGGCGTTCGAGTTCCTAAAGAAGGCGTTCACCTCGGCACCTGTTCTTATCCATCCTGACCCTGCGAAGCCATATTTCGTGGAAGCTGATGCCTCTGACTTCGCCATTGGTGGAGTGTTGTCCCAGGAAGGTCCAGATCATCTTCTCCATCCCATTGCTTTCCATTCCCGCAAGTTCACTGCACCTGAGATCAACTACGATGTCTACAACAAGGAGCTGCTGGCGATCGTCGATGCCTTTGAGGAGTGGCGCAGATTCCTTGAAGGTTCCCCGCATGTGGTTAAGGTGTATTGTGATCACAAGAACCTCCAGTACTGGGCAACAGCACGAGTTCTCAATCGACGTCAGGCGCGATGGGCACAGTCTTTGTCCCGGTTCCGATACGAGATTATTCATCGTCCCGGTCGTCTAAATGGCAAAGCAGATGCCTTATCTCGTCGCAGTTACCTAGCTCCAGTACCAGGTGAAATCCGATTTGATCAACAAGAACAAGTCATCCTGAGCTCCGACCAGTTGTTGGAAACGCGCTTTCCCGTTCTTCTGCTCCAGTTGACACTTCGTTTTTGGATCTAATCCGAGAAAATCTCCCTCAAGACGAGTTTGCTCGTGATGTCCTTGCACATGTTCGACGAGTTCAGCCATTGTCTTCAGGGTCACAACTACGAGATTATGCTGCTTTCCATCTTCATAATGGGTTGCTGTACCACCACATCCAAATCTATGTTCCGGACGGAGAACTGAGGTTGCGAGCTGTCCAACACTGCCATGACAACACAGCTGCAGGACATTTTGGCATTCGAAGACGATCGAGCTGGTACAACGGGTGTTCTGGTGGCCTCGGCTTCGCGTGTATGTTGAGAGATTTGTGCGATCTTGTGACACGTGCCAGCGTACAAAGCTTCCTCGTCATCGACCGGTTGGACTACTACAGCCTCTTCCTATTGCTCAGCGGCCATGGTCATCCATCACCATGGATTTCCTCACGGATTTACCGCCTTCTAGAGGGTTTGATGCTGTCCTAGTCATTGTTGATCGGTTCTCTAAGATGGCGCACTTTGTTCCCTGCAACAAGACATGTTCGGGTCCTGATGCTGCAGATCTGGTGTACCGGGAGGTGTTCCGTCTTCATGGTCTTCCTGATGAACTTGTCAGATCGAGGTCCCCAGTTCACTTCGGCATTCTGGCGGAGATTCCTAGATCGGCTACGTATCACCGGGAAGCTGTCTACTGCACATCATCCTGAAACAGATGGACAATCGGAGCGCACGATTCAGACTCTGGAACAATATCTCCGGTGTTTCATTTCTCATCTGCAAGATGATTGGGTCGATCTCCTTCCTGCTGCCGAGTTCGCGTACAACAACACGGCACACTCATCCATAGGTGTGTCGCCATTTTTCGCGTTCTCTGGTGTTCATCCTCGCTGGTCCTACAGCTTGCCCGTGGTTCCTGGCCTCACCACTGCTGCCGATGATCGTGTTGAGCATCTCCGACAGGTCCATGAGAAGTGCAGCATCATCTTCAACGCGCTCGGGATTTGCAACAACAAGCTGCTGATCGTTCCCGTTCCTCTCCTCCAGCATTCACAATTGGTGACCAAGTGTGGCTCCTCCGGCGTCATTGGCCAACCACACGTCCCTGTGACAAGCTGGACTATCAACGCTTGGGGCCATTTCGCATCATCGACAAACTCTCTGATGTGACGTTTCGTCTCGAGCTTCCGCCAACCATCCGGATCCATCCCGTGTTCCATGTTTCCTTGTTGGAGCCTTATCCTGGCCGACTTCTTCCACCACCTCCTGTGAACCTGAGTTTGAGGTTGCTGCAATTCTTGACTCCAAACTTGTTCGTGGTCACTTCACTATTTCGTGGATTGGATCGGTTATCCACCTGGCGAACACTTGGAGCCTGCTACTCATCTTGTTCATGCTCCTGATCTTATTGCCAAGTTGGGAGCCTGCTAATCTTGTTCGTGGTCAGCTTCACTATTTCGTGGATTAGATCGGTTATCCACCTGGCGAACGCACTTGGGAGCTTGCTACTCATCTTGGGAGCCTGCTACTCATCTTGTTCATGCTCCTGATCTTGTTGCCGAGTTGGGAGCCTGCTACTCATCTTGTTCATCCTGCAAAACCTGGACCAGGTTGCCGAGTTGGGAGCCTGCTACTCATCTTACTCATCCTGCAAAACCTGGACCAGGTTGCCGAGTTGGGAGCACTCATCTTGTTCATCCTGCAAAACTGGACTAGGTGCCGAGTTGGGAGCCTGCTACTCATCTTTGCCGAGTTGGGAGCCTGCTACTCATCTTGTTCATCCAGGTTGCCGAGTTGGGAGCACTCATCTTGTTCATCCTGCAAAACCTGGACTAGGTTGCCCCTGGACTAGGTTGCCGAGTTGGGAGCCTGCTACTCATCTTTGCCGAGTTGGGAGCCTGCTACTCATCTTGTTCATCCTGCAAAACCTGGACAATGACGAGCACCGCTATCGAAGGGGGAGATAGTGTAAGGATCATGGGTCATTTTTTAACTTTCACAGGACTTGAACTCGAGACCTTTTGGCTAAGGCACACATGTGTTAACCAACTAGTCCGTATGATTCTGGATGCTGAACTACACCATCAACAGCAAGGTGTATATTCATACGCATGTTCCAGACCAGTGTGGACCACACATTCCAGACCAGTTGTGGATCACACATTCCAGATCAGTTGTGGACCATACAATCCTCAGGACCTCAGATATATAAACAGGGTTCTAGTTCCAGGTTTTTCAGAATCATTCAACACTAGTCTTCGGCCTTGTGTTTCATTTTGTATTCATTTCTTTCTTGAATACAATCTCCTCCTTTCAAGGTTCCACCCTTGTTCTAAAGGTTTCGCCTTTGCACAAGGTTGTGACAGTACCAAGTCTTAGTTCCATGAATTCATGAACCAAGTCAGCTTGGTTATCCAAATAATCCTAGTCATTACTCTAAAGACCAATCAAATGTAGGCTTGGTCAATTTAGTGCTTACCAACATTGCACGATCATGGTTCCACCCATTGCTGAACAATTTTGATGTATTCATTCTGGAATTTAAGAACTGCTTTGGTGACACCAACAATGTTCACAAGATAATTTATGCATTAAAGTTCCATCTCTTGGTGTGTGATGTACAATGATATGAGGAAGCCTTGATGCACCAATTTCAACAAGAACTACACAATGATATCAAAGATCTCCTCATAACATTCCACAAGGAACCGAAGTCCTTATCAAAACTATTAATCATGTTGTATTATGCAATAATTAGTTATTTGAGCATTGCTTGGAGCTATTCTAGGTATCTCAACTAAGGATGAGTACACTTATGCGTAGTAGTAGCATCACCACTAGTGATGCAAATGATAACTTATGCCCCAATATTGGTGGAGGTGCAGTTCCCATGGAGTGTGAGGCAGTTCATGCTCAACACTATAAACCCTTAATTATAATTGAGAAGCAATGCCATAGGACTATTGGTTTGTGTCTCTATTGTGGTGGCCATGGCCAACATCATGATCAACTGCCTCAACAAGTCGAGGCAAATGGTCAACACATATGTCTTAAAAGTTCCAAGCCATTAAGTAGGAGCAACAACTTGTCACGACCCAATACAGGATGCAGGATACATGATAAGGGTTACAGGATATGCTTATAAAATATACTTACAGGATATGCCTGCATGATATTCCTACAGGATATACTTACAGGATATTCCTACAGGATATGCCTATAGGATATTCCTATAGGATATACCTACAGGATATGCTATAGGATATTCCTACAAGATATGCCTATAAGATATACTACATGATATACCTAGAGGATAAGGGTCACTATTTTTAACTCATGACCAGATTAGCTTGGAGCTGTGAGCATAAAAGCTCCGACCTAATTGTTGTACAATTAGTTATTATCAACACTAGTCTTTCTACGATCAATCTTGTCTTATCTTGTTCTTGTCTTGTCTTACTCCTTGCCTCCTGCTCTTGTCTTGTTTTTGGTTCCTAGTTACTGTCCTGCTCCAGTTCCTGTCATGTTCCATGTCCTGCTCATTGTCCTGCTTCTGAGTCAAGCTTCCTTATTCTCGGAATCCTGCTCACTTCCTTGTTCTCGAAATCCTGTTCACTTCCTTGTTCTCAGAATCCTGCTTACTTCCTTGTTCCTGGATCGTGGCTTGACACAATTTTGAAGTCATTAACAAGCTTAGCAAAGATTTAAATGTGTAAGTTTAGCCAAAGTTAGAGTTGTTTGGTTAGACAATCCCAAGCATAAAGAGTCCCTATAAACATTTGGCTTCATTTTGTTTTCTTGAGTTAGTAAGTCTTTTGTCACACAAGTTGAGCTCTATAAGGCAAATTGTTGCAAAGTAATAACCTTGATTCTAAAGCCAGTGCTTGTTTCATGGATCATAATTTTGCTCATCATCATATAATCACCTTAAAGAAGCTTTCCTATAAGGTCCCAATTTCGGTCGTGGATTTTTGACTAGTTGTACCACGTGCCATTATTGGGGAGTCTGAACTTGTATAAGTCACACTGGAAGATAGTTTTTACATAATCCTCTTCAATATGATCAATAGCCCTGAGTACCTCATTATCTTTGGCATGCTGTGGTTTGAGTTACACAACCCAAGTGTTGATTGGCGGAAGTGGTGTTTTGATCCATCAAAAGGAGTCGGATTTCGAGCCTTGAGCCTCCATTTCAATACCTTTGCAAATCAACATGATTTCCCTAGAGGAACTTGATTAAGGTGTTGGAGTAATGATATCACGACAAAGATAGACAAAGGATCTTGCTCACCTTCTTGAATGAGTTCCAATACACATGTTTCTCAACTCCCAGCCAAGTACACCAACTTTAACAATGTGTTCAACAAGATCAAGGTGAGTAAGCTTCTAGAACATTGTTCTTATGACTATTCATTGATTTCGTTGAAGGAGCCCAGCCGCCCTAGGGTCCAATTTACACATTCTTTTTAAAGGAGTTGGAGGCCTTACGAATATATATTGAGAAAAAACATGTTCAATAAGTTCATTTGACATTTCAAGTTGCAGCAAGTGCCCATGTCTTCTTCATTAAGAATAAACATGGCTCATTACACATGGTTGTGGATTACCGTGGACTCAATAAAATCATTATACGCAATTGGTACCCTTTATCATTGATGTTCAGTCTCTCTTTAGAACTAAGTACTTCACCAAGATTGATCTTCAAGGTGCATGCAATTTGGTTAGAATCTGCTTAGGAGATGACTGGAAGACCATGTTTTGTACAAAGTATAAACATTTCAAATACATAGTGATGCCATTTAGTCTCACCAATGCATTAGCTATCTTTTACAAAATGGTCAATGACATTTTCTATGAGTTTTTGAATCTATGAGACTTTACAAGATCATGATCTTTACTCCAAGCTAAAGAAGTGTACTTTTGAGCAAGATCTTGGGGTACATCGTTTTGCATGAGGGGTTTTCATGGACCCAACTAAAGTCAGAATTGTGCTAGATTGACAAGCTCCACGCTAGTAGTATGTGCAATGTGTTCTTGGTTTTGCCAACTTTTACCGCAAATTCATCAAAAACTACTCTAAGATCAAGTTGCCAGTCACCAAACTTACATAAGAACAAGTTGTTTGCAGCATTCCAAGATCTCAAGCATATTTTCACTTCAGCTTGGATCCTTACTTGAGCAACCTTCTATTATCAAAATTGATGCATAAGACTTTGCACATCGTAATGTTCTCTCTCAAGTAAAAAAAAAAGGGATAATTTCACCATGTGACTTTCTACTCTCACAAGTACTTGTTGTTAGAGATCAACTATGAGGTACATAATAAAAATTTTATCTATTATGAACTCGTTCGAAGAGTGAAGACATTTCTTAAAGGCTTTTCACAAAGTCGTGGTTTACAATGACCACAAGATAGCTTGGGTGTTGAGTCGTTAATAGTTCCATTGGGCTCAATTCTTAACTTGGTTCAACTTTGACATCACATATTATCTAAGTTCTCAATAAGATAAAACAAATGCTTTGTCTCAACGTTTCTACCTTATTCCCCGACTAAGTGATCTAGTATTTGATCAACAACAACATGTTATTTGGGATCATACCTTCTAAAGATGATGGTTGTTGAGGTAAAACCAACCTTAGTGAACACTAGCATTTTGGACATGGTTTGCGCAGTGTTACTAATGATGCCTTTGCATATGATGTCTTAAATCATATTGTTCTTGATTGAGCTTTAAGTTTCAGTTCCAGTTTTGATCATGGTGATTACAAACTATTCAAGGTTTGAGATGACATGTTCTTCTACAATGGATTACTGTACATACTAGAATGTCCTTCTTGTCTCCAAGTATTATAGTCTTATCATGATGCCACTATTGCTAGATATTTGAGGCTTGCAAAACACTTGAGCTTGTTACTCGTGAGTATTGTTGGCCTCAACTTCGTAAGTATGTAGTCGACTTTGTATAAACTTGTGGCAATGTATTCATGGTCCAAGGTTATTCATCATCACCTATATGAATTGCTCAAGCCATTGTCAATCCTAAGTTTCTCTTATAAGTTGATTTTCATAGACTTTATCATCAATCTTTTTAGCTCTAACTCAACCTTGCTTATGATGGATAAGTTTTCCAAAATGGCTCATTTCATATCATACATTAAGTTTATTACAAGTGAAGAGATTGCCCATCTAGTGATACGAGAGGTGTTTCGGTTAATGGCTTCCCGAAGGACATTATCGATAATCGCAAAGCTCAATTTGTTTGTAAAGTTTTAAAAACGGTTGCTCGAGATTCTTAACATTAAGCACAAGTTTTTCTCAGGTTACCATCCACAAACCGACGATTAGAATGAACATACCATTTAGACCTTTGAGCAATACCTTCGGTGTTTTAGTATTTACCAACAAGACAATTGAGTTAATGTCTTGCTCATTCCCAAGTTTGCATATAACAACTCGGTGCAGGTCAATCACCATCACTTGTCAGCATCCATGTTGGTTGCTACATGCTTGCACCAACGTCTCTATCATCTACACTGTATTCAAGAGGAGCTAGCTACCTTCATCATGCCCAAGCTTCCAATTGTTGATCGACATTAGTGTGCTACTCATGTTTTCCAAATTGATGATCGTGTTTGACTTTTTTGATACAATCTCAAGAACACTAGGCCATGTGATAAGCTAGATTACCAACGACTTGAACCATTTTTCATTATTGATAAGATCAATGATGTCGCCTTCCACCTAAAATTCCTCATTTTTCATGAAGGTCCACGATTCTATGTATCTGTGTTAGAACCTTCTACGGTGAATACATTAACTAATCATACAATCCCACCACCATCACTAATTGAGCTTGATGGTACACTAGAGTACAAGGTTGTTGCTATAATAGATTCCAAATTTCTTTGTGATAAATTGTACTATCTCGTCGATTGGGTTGGTTACTCTTTTAGTGATAGAACTTAAAAGCCAGTAGAAAATCTTATTCATGCACAAGAGGTTATTGCTACTTTTCATCATTCTTATCTTCACAAACCACATCAAAGCCATGGTGTCGCTCGTGAAACTCGCTGCTAAAGAGGGGATCATGAACCACCAAAATATTATGCTGATATCAATGCTAAAATATGCCTTATAATATATTGATAGGATGTTGATGTTTATATCAAGATATGCCTTAGAATATCTTAAAGAAATATACTATAATATTTGAGAATTAATTGTATGGGGATTGGTAGTTCATTAGTTTCTAGATTATACAATGCTGAAAATATTCCAAGTTAAGATCTTAGTAGGCTAAAATTAGATTTTAAGTATTTTAATTTAACATAAGTTATGGGTTGTTTTATTGTTTTAGTTAACCTTATTATATTTTTTTTCTCTTTAATTCATAAATATTCAATACTCTGATTCATATTATGTTCTTAACTTCTTGGCCTTGACAATTGCTCCATAAAAACAGTATTAATGTTAAGCTTTATATATACAAAGAGAAGGTATATTCCTCATTATATTTAGGTTGTCCTATCAACCAAATATAGGTTGTCTTGATTTTAAAATTAGTCACTCTGTAAATAACTCTTAGTAACTTCCAAAATATATCATGGTTAACCTTTATATTTACCATGTTGCCACACACACACATATATATTCTACTTGCACATATGCTATAAAGAAGATGTTAAATCTTAATTAACCTTTACCACCATGCAATAAAGTATACGAAGCAGTTTACAAGGTCAAGAAGTACTCATTTATTTAACATACACAACTCTTATTTAGCACCATTATTACAAACTTTGTCAAATTGTGGTTGATGGTCTATTTAAATAAACTTTTCAAATGCAAATCATGTATTGGATTTGACAAATTCTGTAAGAAGATTTGTTCACCTTTAATACATCTTAACAAGTTCCATAAACATGGCATAACACTATTCAACCTTAAAAGGCGTTCTATTTCATAATTCAAATAGATTTTGTTAAAATTTTAACTTGGAGGGTTAACACGTGGCAACATGTGGTTGTCAAGTGGCCTTCCAGCGTCAATAATTCCATGTGTGAGCAACGTCAAGTCTTCCAAGATAACACCTAAGGCCTAACTCATATGCCCAAATAGGTACAAGACTTAGGGTTATACCCTAAGTCCTCTAGAATGACTATTAAAGGATATTTCGAGTAGACTTTAGAATCCTTCCCCAATAGACCTAGACAGACTTATGGCCCAATCCCACTAAAGAGACATGCTTAGCATTACCCTTGTGATAGAGCCAAGGCATTGTGACTTACCCATAAGGAATCACCTCATTGGGGAGTACAACCCCTTTAGAGTGACAAGGGTGCCTTGAACCACGACTAACCCCTAAGGGTTTGAATGGTCAAGTTATACCTTAGTCCTAACACGAGTGTGCATTGTAGGTAAACATGAGTGTTTTACTAAGCAAACTCCCCTATGTTAGGTTTGGATAACCCTAAGTATATAACTCCACAAGTGCATCATAAAAGGGCTCTTACTAATGAGCTTAGGTTGTTCAACCCCTACATCCTAAGGAGAACACCCCCTACCCAAGTGTGCCATTGGCACACCTAGTTACGAGATCTAACCACCCTTGAGCCGATGCCCAAGGCTTAACACTCTAATGTGAGCATAAATATGCTTGCTTATTAGAGTATCTAACCCTCATCGTTAACCCCATGAGACAACCCCAAACGGTGTGCCTTAGGCATTGTACTATATAACTTAATGTTACATCTTCATGTAACACTATTTCCTCTATCATGCCATAACCCCTTAGATTCAAGAGTTGCACCAAGTGTCACAAATGTGGCTTTCAAATGCCAACTCTAAAACCCCTATGTTATCCTTAGGAACACAATAAGGAAGACCTATTAACCAAAATCCCACGACCATAGTTGAACAAGGACATGAACGTGCCTACTTAGTTGTAAGTGTTCCTTTTAGCTTGACGTGGATGAGGAGCCTCAACCTTTGCCTCTTGGAATGTATAATCTGACAAGACCTCCTAGGCATGAATTCACAAACGTTAAGGGTAGGCTCCCTGAAGGTGGGATGTACCCTTATTGTTTAAAAGTTGAAGTGACACAACAAAGAGTTGTGTCTTGACGACACAAGCTAAAACTTCATGGATAAAAGTATAATGAACTCTCGTTAGGAACTCTCCTACATATACCCTACCTTACATGTAAGCGGGCTAACATGAAATGCCAACCCTTAATTAAATGAAATGAGTTTAACTTAACTTAATTCCTACCCTAAACCCTACCGAGGGTTAGGGAAACCCTAGGGTTAGGTCAACCCTAAGGGTGTTCCTAACCCTATTTATTAACATGCCGAACTAACCAAAAAACCTAACTGGGACATTAAAATCGGGAGAGAGTTATATGAAAGTGCTAGCTTCACTTAGAGTTTCATGTAAATACCTAATAACACCTGGCTAGACCATCACTAAATACCCAAGTGCACTAAGCAAGCATGTTTCTTCTACACCTAAGGCTTATCACATAATCCAATATGTAATAACAATCAACCTTCGAAGTAAAGGGTGGAGTCATACTAAAACTTATGATATATTTCTTAAACATGAATAAGATTATTTAAATTCTTGATTGACCTTAAAAGTATAATTTAAATAAATTTCTTAAGATTATTTAGTTCAATATATCGAATTAAAATATATTAATATTCATTTTGGACATTTAATATTTATACCTTAAAAATATTATATTTAAAAATCTCTTTTATCTTCAACTTAGATATCTAAAACCTCTTTTATCCTTATATAACTTAATAAATTGGAATTGTGTGTTGAAATTACAACATTAAAGCATATAATTCCACCAAGTGTTACACCAAATTTGTTTGTCTTACATCATACTATTGTAGTCGTGATTAAGTTGCAATATTACATATATTAATAAATATTTATTAAACAACCTCGTGATTAATGTATCAATCGTCTTTAAGTTGTAAAGTCAAATTAACATATTGATATGAGAATAACTATGTGATTAATATACCAATCTCATTTGAGATGGTAAGATTAACGTTAATAAATAGCTATTCAAATTAACATGTTCATACAAAAAAAAGCTATGTAATCAATGTATGTATTGCCTCTAAGTTAGTTAAATTAACTTGTTGAGACAAGAATAACCATGTAATTAATGTATCAATTGCCTCTAAGTTAGTTAGTGTGTTGGTTGGATTGACATGTTGATAGTGATTAACATATGAATCACTTAAGTTGGCCAGCCATATTTACATGTTAATACAATTAACATATTGATCACATTTGAATTGGTTAGATTGACATTTTGCCATATTTACATGTTAATACAAGAATAATAATGTGAACATATCAATTGGACTTAAGTTGGCCAATGTATCGGTCGAATCAATACAAGAATAATCATTTAATTAACGTGTTAATACAAAAATAATTATGCAATCCATATACCAATCGCTTATAAACAATGCTTGTGTCAAAATAATAATCAAATTCTTAAATTTATAAATAAGACATTCACTCTTTTAAAAGGGTGGTGACTGTGAGGTTCTTACTTGGCAAGAATCACTTAAATAAATTATACATAATTTGTACATAACCTTCTTAGTAAACTAATTAATCATATACCTTTGAGATTAAAAAATACTTTCATAATAGTTGTTTATCTATTTATACCCTAATTTCTTTCCATTTCCCTAATATTTACCCTAATCTCTTCTTTTACGATTGCTTGGTTTCATTAGTTAAAGGTTTCAACAAGTAAAGGTTGTGTGTATAGGGTATCCTAGTAAAAGACATGGTGAAGCTCTTATTACAGCGACAGGTAGCAACAGCCGCTATTGCTTATTTAGTTAAAGATGAGCAGATCTATGCACCGAGGCAGAGCAACCACCGTTTATCCCACCACCCCACCACCCAAACCCGTGCAGGATGCAAGTAACAATGCTTAGGCTAGACATGTTAGTCATTAAATGATAATGTTTTAAGTAATAGAAAATGAAATAGTGCCTAAATAAACAAAACATTTATGCAAAATATTGGGCGTGTGTGTGTGAGTGGAAATGTATAAGAAAACTCTTTGTAGTGTATGTACGTATACATCACATACACTATAAAGAGGGGCATAAATACTTGAACACACATTTGTATATGATAATAATATATTGGACAAGTTAAAAGGTTTGATTAATTATACATTAAGCTGTACAGTATCCATTTAATATTTTACCTATTGTTTCTGAGCAACTTCATCATGAGCAAGTATTTAGAGCCTGGTAAACCCTTTGGCTGAGGCCATTTAGCATTAACTGGGACCTTAATCACCTTGTAACCTTGGCTTAAGTATAGAGATACTGCCCCGGGATTGTTGGAATCGCAGTGAAGAGTATGGATCGACAACCCCAAGATATCGCGCAAATCTTTCTGATGCTCTTAATAGTTTCTTTGCTATTCCTCTCCTTCGTCTCTCGTGACGAACTGCCACGTTTGATATGTACGCTACACTAGTTCTGCAAACAAAGATTCATTACACACACATCTATATACATATATGTGCATGTGTTATATGCATGTATTTCATAAGTATTGATACATATGTATAGTAATGTACGGGACCACTATTCTTATATAATATATAATCAATATATGATTTCAGGCACAATGTATGAGATTTTGTTCATAGGAACGTATGTATATTCAACACACATACAAATATATACATAAATCTATGCGCACGCGCACACACGCACACACACACACACCGTCTATTGCCTGACTTTCTGCGAGGTAGGAACTCGCCAACATGGTCAACTGTTAGATTCCTGAGACTTGAACGTGGCTGATTGGATAAACTAACGTTAATAAGTCATTAGTGCTAATCTCTTCCTGTTTTGCCTCTTCAACAGCAACCAGGCATTTCTTGTGCTGCAGCGGAAGGCTCCCTAACACTGCCATCATCCTATACAATATATCCACGATAATTCACCTAGATCTCTCTCTCTCTCTCTCTCTTTCGATAGATATATATATATACATAGATAGAGAGAGAGAGAGAGAGATATGTGTTGTTGAGCATGCAGTCGTTTATGAGCATTATTATATAATAAATGAGTAAATAATGCTGGTGGTGTGTGTGTGTGTGTGTGTGGTGTACCTGTCGAGCCTAAGGCGAAGTCCATGAGTAGTCCTTGGTTAGGCATGAAGGTGGCACAATGTGTATCTGCAACATGCCATGCATCTTCAGCTCTGGCTTCTCTTATGCTACATGTAAAATGTGGGGAGCTCCCTAATTGGTGTTGCTGCTGCTGCTGCTGTTCGAACTTGCTTCCAGGAGAACTTGCAATCTCACATTGCACAAATATTTTAGCCCCTGATAAATAATCCATCATATATATATATATATATATATTAGAGAGAGAGAGAGAGAGAGAGAGAGAGAGTTGACACTATATATTATATTCTTAAATCTATAACCTCTAATATTTTATTATTTTTAAATCCATCTAGTTCGTTCTACGATATATTAATTTATGATTTCTAATACTTAATAATTTATACTCAACTAAGAATTTTCTTATTAATTTAAAATTATAAAGAGACCTTAGTAAATTTATTAAAAATCTAAAGAAATAATTAAAAGATATATTATTACTATTAAAGTGAGAACTTAAGAATTTATAACACAAGTTTAATATATATTGTTGTATAATTAGTGAACTATATATCAAAATATTAAATATTATGTATGCAGCATTTGAACAAAACCTTTTTTATATAATGAAAAAAAATTAATTATTAAAGAATTTATAACTTAATAACTCTATAAATTTATTAAGATTTGGTCCACCACAAATATAAATTATTAGTGTCAATATATATATAAATCACACAACGGACATTGGAATATATATATCCCGCTACATATGTCGTATATGTTGTTTTATGTATACATACGATATACTTGTGTGTGTGTGTGAAATATTAAAGGTATTATACACATGTGTTGTACGTATATATGTACAGAACAGTGGAAACAGATCGAAGTGTGGGAGAGAAATGTAATTTTGAATTTGAATATGGTGAATTTTGAATTTTGAATTGATTGATGTACCAAGAGATTGGGCTGTGGTATGTGACCATTGCCTTTGTCGAATTCGAAACAGATTATCTTCAGTGTTGCAGTAATCCACATGAATGGCCATTAAGCAACATAGTGGGGATATCATTCCTTGCATTCTGAGGAAACCTCAACAGTGAAGAAACTTAGAACACGCAATTATATAAGCTGTGATCTTCAAGCAATCATTATTGTTAACCACCATTTTTTAATTATTTATTGTTAATTAACTAGTGTATACGCGTATGTAAAATGAACTCACTCTCTCTCACACACACACAGTACGTGTACGTGTTTGTGTGTGTAAACGAATATCTAACATAATTTTTTTTCTACAAAACAGTGATTAACTTAAATTCGTTTGAGTTTTTATTACAGAATGACAAGTTTAAGAGCTCTTCATGAACCTGAGAGCAAATAAGATACTAATGGGCAGTAAAATGAGTATAGCAGGACTAAATGAAAACTGCAGAGGAGGGGGAGGAGGAGGTAATTCCACTTCGATTAATTTATCTTCAATGCTGGCAGTAAAATACCATGGAACCAGCAATATGAGCAACACAATAATGAGAACGAGTAATGGTATTACTGGTGATGGACCTGTAGCCATTTTTCTCCCCATAACTGTAATTATTTATTTTTATATTATTTTCTATAAAACTCTCTTTCTTATTTTGATATTCTTTCCTAGAAACCTACCTATGTTTGATTGCCCGCCATAGCCGGAGTACATTTGGTTGTTGTTGTCTACTAGCTCTCACAGATCTCAAGTTCGACACTCCCCACATCAAGCATATTCGATAGTATATTTCTTGGTTTTCACTTTTTTTAAATGAATCTAAATAAAAAGTTAAAATATTTATATAAAAGTCTTTTCAAACTTTCTAACATTTAAAGGTTACCCAGCAATTCTATGACTTATATGAAATGGAATTACAGCAAATATAAATAAATATAAATTTTAAATTAATATTTAATAAGGAAAATTATTAAACTGATACTCTCAGGTAGTTTTGAAAATATCCAAATTGGCCTTGAGTCAAATTCACCATTACTCAAACTTAATAAGACATATATTATTGGGTATATAAGGTAAATGGTATATAATATATAAAGCAAGTTGAAACCATTCTCTTTAACTACATTTGATAAATTATGACTGCAATTGTAGTGACCGCAGTATACTTCCCTTTTGCTCGCTCGCCAAGAGAGATTGGGAACATACAGTAACCTCTCTACCCATGATACACACACACACACACACACACACACACACACGCACATATATATATATATATATATATATATATATATATATTAGAGAGAGAGAGAGAGAGAGAGAGAGAGAGAGAGGAGAGAGACGTTTATAACATAAGTTCTGTATTTTAAAAATTATAATACAAATTCTAAGTTTGTTCTATTTCTGTACTTGGAAGGCAACGAAGGTGTTTTCTGATCATATACTGGTCCTGAGCAGCTGGACGTCTAGTGGTAAAGAAACCCTGTATCATTCTATTTAACCTGGCTACATGTTGAGCCAGTGTATACAGTTTATCCTCAGGCTTAAACTCAGCTGTATTAAGGGCAGTAATACGCCGTAAACCTCTATCCTTCCTCGATGGAAGCTATAGAATAATTATGATTTAATTATTTAATAAAAATGATTATTAATAAC
The DNA here is from genome assembly GCA_003024785.1 of Selaginella tamariscina. Classification (NCBI taxonomy): domain Eukaryota; kingdom Viridiplantae; phylum Streptophyta; class Lycopodiopsida; order Selaginellales; family Selaginellaceae; genus Selaginella; species Selaginella tamariscina. The sequence continues at coordinate 72,550 of PUQB01000750.1, read as the reverse complement.
AAAATATAAAGTTACCTGGTTTACGGTCTCTTCAGCGATTATTATGGCTTTCTTTGCATTTGACAACCATGCTTGTTCAAATAGAAATCCCACTTTGTTCTCGTATGCACCTTCCTTGATTTGTTTCTGTTTCATGATATTCACCTAAAATCACAATAACGTCAAGAGAAATAATTACTGATTTATAGATGGATAGAGAAAGATTCTCTGTGGTTACATCATATACACGTTCCTACAAATACAAATACATATATACATGTACCTTGCATCTTCGACGTTTTTCCATGTCTCTTGCAGCATTTCTGACCATATCTGGAGTTTCACATGAGATTTCAATCCCAAGGAACTTTGGAGAGTCCATAATTATGTTGTCATATTGTGTATGGACCTCCAGTTTCAATGTTTTGTAATATAGTCACTTATGTGGTCTCTAAGGTGTCGAACCAGTTCCTGTGGACCCTCGATCCCCAGCAAAAGCTGATCCAAATATCTGTTGGATGTATATGCCAAAGGTGTGTATACATACATATACGTGTGTACACACGTGTGTGTAGAACCTTCAAATGTCTCTTACCTGATATATTTGATGTTGTGAATATTCTCATTTCCAAGCCGGTCTGCTCTTGGGGTGCTGTTAACTTGTGTAACCCTTTGTACTACTTTGTCGAGATAGTTCAAATATATATTGCAAAGAAGAGAAGTGAGTATATTTCGACGAATACCCTTGTCCGTGTCCGGATAGTAAGACATCTGCTTTATAAGCTCCAACAATCTCTGGTCCCTAGAATCTGTATATTAGCATATGTATATGTGTGTGTATGAATATACACGTAATATCACATTATCACAAACAGCGCATGTGTGCGTATGTACACATGTACCTGATTCTGCCCGTGAGGCTCTTGGTGAGCATTATGTGATTGACAGTGTGTACACAATGCAGAATCTGGAATTGCAGATACCTATCAATATGAAAAAATAAAATAAAAAATTAATTAGTTTTCACTTGAATATATGTAGAACACATAAGCTATCAAGTGTGTGTCCGCAAGTGTAGTTTTGGATTATGAACACATGCATGCAACATGTCTGTACAGATGTGAATATATATGGATTGTTGATAAGTTACGTAAGTTCATCCCATGTTATATATATATAGACACACACACAGATGTATGTATACATGGATATTTAAGTATATGTATGTGTATTCCCAATTGGTTTCTAAGTGTGTGTGTGTGGATGGGGGAGTACTAAATAAATGTAAATAAGCCATATTACGCAGTGTATCAAATGCAGCAGATATTACCATTCAATACCATTCCAAGTGCTCTTAATTTGTCTAAAAACAAGCTGTCGCCCAGTTCCCGGTCTACAGCCGAGAGATTGATCAGAAAATCGAGCCTCATAAAGCCTTTCTACAACCATTCGGACTGCTTCCTGGATTATCTTATCGGATTGTGCACAAATCTCGATTTGCCTACATTTTCTAACCTTGAATCTGGCCAATGTCGCCTTGCCGTAGTCGAATGCGCACTCCGGATTGCTCACAAAGCTACGGAACACGAACGTGAGTGCGCCTACTTGTCCCCTTCCAACATGAACCCTAAACCACAAACCCTAGGGTTTCGTCACATTTAAAAAAAATGAAACGTCTATATAATATTTGTGAATTAGATTATCAACGTTATAAAGAGTTTGATCTTAGTTGTTAACGGCTACAGAGAATTTAATATCCATCGTTAATAAACTTAAACTAATTTAAAAGTTAAATTCAATGATTTTATACGATATGTTTGACAATGCATGTAAATAAACCGTTAAAATAATTAAGATTAACGTAATATGATGTATAATTATATAAGATCGGTGATAAATAACTGCACTAGTAATGCTATATTATTGAACAGCGGATAAAGCCAGCTCTATTAGAGTAATGCAATATACAGACTATATAAGTAGTCTATAAACAGAAGTTCCGCTGGAACGGGAACTGTAAAACAATGGCTTGTGTATGGTGCCTACTAAAACGCGGACATATAATAAATGAACAAAGTATACCTCTCTGAACAAAATTAATTAACTCCTGTTCTTCAAGTAAATGTAATATTCTGTCTGTAATTCCGCTCCTGCAAAGCGGGCATTCCGTGCATGCGATTGCACATGACTTGCACACTATGAAAAACTCAGTTAACTTATATGTCATCTCAGAAAGCTGCTGAAAGTTTAAAAGACAAGCAAACACGCACGCGTACACACACACACACACACACTTACAGCAAAATGTCGGCAAGGAAGAAGTACAGCAGCTGTTGGAGCTTCAAAACAAACTTTACACACGTGACCATTTCTTTCTTCCTCGAGAAGTAAGTGTTGCACTCCAATGCTGGCTAACGAGTCTGCTTTTGCTCTCTCTTCCATTCTCCTCTTCTCCCTTTCAAGCCTCTCTTGTGCTTTGGTCTGAGGTCAATGTATTAGTTATGTATATGTATAAATCACCATATTGATGATAATTGTCTATAATGTACTTCAAGTTAAGATCAAACCTTAGCCTGGCAGAGTTTTGTGAGAGCTTCCACATGCAGATTTTGGAGAGTTTCAAGAGCTGATAAATCCAATACATCTAGGTCCTCACCCTGCAAGTATAAAGATATTTAGAAAGTAAACAAAACATTACTGGCATGAAATGTAAACGTTTGTTAGAGTTTACCTTAAGTTGAGAATTACCACGCTCCAACTCTGCAACTCTGTGCTTCTCTGCATCAAGCTCTCTTTTCAGTTGCTCAATCTCTTCTGCATCTACTTTGGAGTTAATCCGGCCCAAGTCAAGATCATTAGTATTAGTCCTCATTGTTTCCTCCTCATGCTTGAGCTTTGCAACGAGCACCCACATACCAGCCAGGTCGTTCTCCAGATCAGCCTCCCTCTTCTTACTTTCCTCGACCTTCCTGTTCAGGTTATGTTCGTTCTGCTCTTTCTGCTCCAGGGAGCTCTCTAAAGAGCTTATCCTAGACTTTAGATGCTGGATCAAATCTGTTGATGAGTTATCTTCTTGGGCCGGCTTTGAGCAGGCAACTTGGAGTTCACTTGCTAGCTTTGTGTTCTGTGCAGATAGCCTGGTTACCTCCTCGGCTAAACTCTTCAGCTCCACAGCAGCAGCTGTTGCCAGCTCCTTTGCATATGAGGCCTCATCCATCAGCTTCTGTGTTTTTATCTCCAGTGAGCTTTTCTCCTCTTGCCACCTCGTCTTCTCCAACTTAAGTTTCTCAATCTCATTTGCCTGCGTGATAGACTTAAATAAGAAACACGTTTCTACGTAATTACAGCTAATATAATATGCACACACAGATGTGGAGTATATACTTAGTAGCTTATCCGTGAACTAGTTAATATCCAAGTTATTAGGTTGCTCGTGCTACTGCTGAATTTTATCATTATGAATTAACTGTGATCTATAAAGTTAATTCTCTATGTCCTTAAAAATAAATAAATGATATTTTACCTGTGTAACATCTGGGACTGAATAAAACCATCTTTGGAGAGGACCTTCTGTGTAAATCCATGTGAAACCAGCCCAGTGACTTCAGGTTCCACCCTCAACCATGCGCAGTTCTTTAGAGAGATCGACATCGTTCAACCAATCACTTGTTTCCTCTGTGTCGAAGAAACTGTGTCTCTTCTTGTTGTGGCTGTCAGAGAACGAGCTCCCTTTCTGGTGTGCTACAGAGTTCTTTTCCATGACTGCCTGTTCAAATTGCTGCTTTAGAGACTTTATTGCTTCCTGCAGCTCAGTATTCTCCGCATTCTGAAACATCACGCTTTTAATCATATAAACCAATAACATACGATATAATATATTCAAGGACATGCATAGTATGAGTATGATCACGCACATATACATGTATGACTACAGACAGGAGTCTGTATATGTATCTCTTCTAACACCACACAACCACACAACCACACACATGTTCACACACACATATGGAGAAAGTTACCTTTGCCTGCAATTGTTCTTGCAATATACGATTGTCAGCAGTTTTTATCTAAACAAGAAGTACAAAAGTATCAGCATTAGAGAAGCAATGTATCAGAAGGCTACATGCATACCTCTAGTTCAAAGGATTTCTCATTCAGTTGACTTGTAAGTTTCATGATTGTCTACAAAATAGTGCCCACGATTAGAACATATTAAATCTATATTATATACTTGTGTGTGTGTGTGTACATTTTGTACGTACTTGTGACGTTTGAGGAGTAGCACTTGGAGTATTTTCTAGGTTGCCCAGAATTCTTCTTTCTAGAACCTGCATTTGCTGTTTCTTCGTATGAATCTCATCCTTCAGTCTCTTCATTTGAGCCTACAAAGTTTCTTTAAGAACGTATCGATTGTGTGTGTATGTTGTGGTGTGTGTGTTCACACATTTTTCAGAGGTCACAAAGGCAAACTCAATAACTATTTTTTTTAAACGAGCACAATAAAGAATATCCATTAGAGTATTATATGCACACTTGTCAAAATATGTGTGGGTATGTGTGAGCAATCCATATACAGGCATCATACGCACGGATAGAAGTAAATAATATCTTAATGCCAAGCACAATACAGGATGTGATAAATGCACAATTAAAGGAGTAAGACTATTCTGGTATCTTGTCAAACATGCACATTGATAGGATTAAAAATATACATAAATGATAAGCACAATAACGACTGCAATAACTACACAATTAAGGAGATACGTCGACTGTCCAACGTATGCATGAGTACATGCATCGTGCATTGGTAGAAGTAAAATAATACCTGGATGTCTTTATCATTGGGATTAACAGCAACCTGTTCTGAAAGCCTCTTTAGTGAGCTTGTGCTAAAGGCAACCTCACCAGCTAACATCTTCACTTGCTCTTTCAAAAGATCCATTTGGTCTGCCATAGTACTCCCGGACTGTTATGTAAATATCATTAATAATTAGTCATAATCGATAGTATCAATGCTAAACTAAACATGCATATCAGGTAAATTAAGCCCCTCCAGATTTTATATAATTCGGGATAAATATGTGCATAGACTACATTCCACTGTGTGTGTGCGTGTGTGTGTGAGAGAGAGAGAGTACCGGTGGGGGCCTGCGTCCGTGAACTGCAGCACTGAAAAGCTCCCCAGCTTGAGTAGGAGCAGGAAAAGCATCTGCTAGTTCATCAGTTTTCTTCTCGGAGGCTTTCTTTTGGAACTCTTACTGTCTTCTACATGTCCAGTTGCCGGAGGAATATCTGCATCTGTACTTGACGAAAAGCTCTGAGGCTGGTCTTGTTTCTATAATTTTCATGACATTAATATAACTATCACATATAATATATGTCAAATGAATATAATGGTTAATTAAATTAAATACGATTAATTAAGCTTTTTACCTTAGTTTTGAACCAACCAAGCATCCCACGCTTCTTTGATTTCTTTTCTTCCTTGACCAAGTCATCTCCGTTAGCACTTTCAGCCTTTCCATCTGATGAGATGTCTGGTAAATCGATATCAAAGTCATCTTCCTCGTCCATGATAAAACCACGCCTTTTATCTGGGAGGTAAGCAAGCTGCAAGTACAAATCTAATCCTATCAGTATACAATATACATAGAAAGGATAAATGTATATACACATCAATGTATATGCAATGACATACTTAAGCGAGGAATAGATACTTATAGAATATGTGTTGCAACTATTGCGAAAAGTTATGATATATAACACTCACAAATACGCACACACACACCTCTTCTTCTCCAAAAGAATATCTGCGCCGATGAGCAGGACGATCTTGAATATCTGGAATTGTGTTCTTGGTTGAAACCAATATGAGCTTGGTGAGTCTCTGAATTCTTCCTAGTAATGCTGCTTTCGCTTGCTCTTCTTCCTCTAGGCGGGACTGTAACTTCACTTGCCCAGCTTCCAACTATCGAGAGTTGACCACATTAGAACAAACTATAGATAGACTAAAAAAGTGACAGTGTATAACTGTATATGACAACTTAACGACCAAGCTATACAAGAAACCAACAATAGTACTAGAACACACCAAGCATATCAAAAGTGATGAAAATGAAAATGAGACTAACCTGTTGACGCAATTGAATAAGGTCGTCATTGGCTGTATCTGTATGCTTTCCACCCATCCTCTTACGTAGTTGCTCAAGCTCCTGCCTCAGACTCGTTATTTCTTTTGATACTTTTTAATCAGTGATTTCTCATCAAGAATCTGGTTCATAGAAAACAGAAAACCTTCAGTAAAGATTAAGCCTTGTGTGCTCATCTATCTACCGATATCTATATACATATCAATAAATACCAAGTAGTCCAGAGAAACGTACCTTGTTTGCAGAGGAATGGAGTTCCACGTTCTTAGCTCTATGTGCAAACTTCAGAGTGTTGTGTGTTTCCTCATTGCTACTTGACGCAGGGGTGACCGTACATATTAACTGCAGAAAAATCTGTAAGTCGAATGTATGGTCATATGTTCATGTATATGCAGTATATACCACACAAAATATAGGCATGCACACACACACACACACACACACACACACACACACATATATAATGCATACCGAAACACGTCCATGACCACTCAAAGAAGATTGTAACAGCCGAGTTAATTTTGAATCTCGATACGGAATGTGAGATGACTTTCCGTCTGTCAGCTTCGAAATAACCTGCAATACATTCGATTCGATATATACATATACATACACACACACACAGATACGTACGTACGTACCTATGTATGTATGTATGTATATATATATCTCTATATATATATTGTATATAGTATTATATAGCTGAAAGACATTTGCAATATGAACGGACAACGATTTTTATCTTACAGTGCCAAGTGTTAGCAGACTTTTGTTGATATAAGAGCCCTCTTTTCTTCGTAAACCAACTGTTTCCGCTTTGGAGCTCTCAGAACCAGCCAAGTCAATAAGATTCTGTAAAGAAGATCAATGTCTTAATCTATGTCTTGTGTATGAATTTTGTAGTCTAGTCCAACTGTTTGTGTAGTGACAGACATTGAAGTTATACAATAGAACTATACAGGTAAACTTAACTATCACAATTACAGTGCATAGCAGTAACCACAGTAAACAAAGATTCTTACAAGTTGTGAGAGAGTGACTTCTTCTTCACGGCTTCCCTCTCCTCGTGCACTGCTCTCAATAGTCTGGTAAAATGCATGAGATCAAAGAACATTGAACTAAAATACAAAAGAACTTACCAAGGTAAAAATAGTGTGACTACGACTGCTCATCAAGTTAAGGTTGTTGGATCCAACATGTCGATGCTCTGTGGAATGACAAATAAGTTTGATCTACAAATTGTATAGTTTAAGCTCTATACTATACACTGTATATGAAATAGACATGTAAAGCAGAAGGATACCTTCTCCAGTGGCGATTAGAGAAAGAGCATGAGCTGGAGATAGCACCACTTCCTCCTTAATACCCTCCACGTAAGTACCCTGCAAACCACTTTGAATACCCAAATTATGTACAGTAAACCCAAGTGCAACTGATTATTCTACCACATACATGAGAATCTTCACGAACTCTCAGGTTTTTGCCCGGTTGGATTTAGAAGATCATTGATAACCTGCACAGAACAAGTCTTAGCACATACATGTGTGGTGTGTGTGTGTGTTGCGCGTGTTAACATGAGTAAATTGAAGTATTTAAGAAAGCTGTCAAAAACAACCTCGTTGTAAATCTCCAGGTATGATACTCGTAATAGGAACTCCCTTCCTGGTGTCTGTACAATGTCACCGTTCAAAGATTAAACAAGATAGAAACGAGTATTGAATACCTCTTGTATTATGTTGAAGACATCTTTCACTGAAAGTGGTATGATTCCAGGAGACTTTTGATCACCCTACACAATGAGAGACAATTTAATACTATAAAGAACTGCATTATTAGTTGATATGTTGATACACACTAGTATAGTTATGAATCTACTTACGTGCATTGTATGTGTCTTGCCACTGCTGGTTACTCCGTACGCAAACACTGTGCCTGCACAAATGAAATAATAACAATAACTAAATTATCAAAGAGAAAAATAGTATATATAAAATGCATAAATTACCATTAACGCCCTCCATTGCTCCACTAACGACGTGTTGTGCTGCAACATCATAAACTCCCTAGTCGTTGTAGCAGGTCCAAATACCTTATCTATGTCAAAACGAAAGAAAAGAGAACAAAAGTTTATGGAAGTAATCAACATATTTTCACAGAGTTAAATTATGTATGAAGAAACTTTAGCAAACGTATAGATTCAAAACTCAATTATACATGGAGAAAATGTCTATAAAAGTAAACACCAACATCATGTTGTCGTAAATAGTTAAATTAAATATGAAGAAACTTTAACAAACGTGTAGACTGAAAAATACAGTAGAATGGAAGACTTACAAATAATGTGTAGAATAAACACCATATTTTCACAAAGAATCAATTAAGTATGAAGAATGCATAAAATTCAAAATGCAATAAAAATGAACCAAGAAAATGCTGTTCAGTTTAAGATTTACCAAACGCATAAACCGTAGAAGGATTATATTCACTGCAAACAGTCGTGTCACCATCTGCATACCACGCAACCTCATCCCCCTTTGTAATTTCTCGTGCACTGGAAAAACAGAAATCATACTACCGTACAAGCATTAATGTATATATGATTCTTACTTGAGTGGTCTGAATCTGACGGTAACTGTAACATTTTCCTTATTGAACTTTGACGGATCGTTTCTGTTCTCGGATAATGAAGAGGAGCTTCCGGACGAGAAAGAGAGTGTAGAAACGGGCGTGTCCATCTTGGCCATGGCCAGCATTTTGGGAGGAGGCGCCGTGGTCGATCTCGCCAGTCCGGATCCGACATTGTAGGAAATCGGAGGCTTTCCATTCAGTGAACCGGATTTGTACCTAAGTGGCGATTTCGGCCTCACTAATGATCCCATCACGGCAGGAAGAGCCTAGATTGTCATGAAAGAAGATGGATTTTTCACAAGAACCTAGCCGATAGCGATTCCGAGTGAAAATCAGCGATTTTCTACACGAAACGCCTAGGCGATCACGGATTTTCACTTTCCTGGAGCGATTTCTACATGGAGGAGAAAAACACGAATTTGTGCGCGATCCTTCAGCTGAAATCTGTGTGGGAATGAAGAAATCCAGGGCGCATTGTGTCTGAAAACCTAGGCGATCGCGTAGAAAACCTCAAATTAGCGCTAACCTGAGCACGGATTTGCCGCTGTTGAGCTGAAATCTGTGCGGGAATGAAGAAATCCAAGGCGCATTCTGTAGAACACTGACTAGGAAATCTTCATGGCCGGCGAGAAGACCGCCAGCAAACCCAATAAGAAAAAACAAAGGAAAATAATGACCCACTCCGTTTTTGCCGTTGCGTCAAAGGCAAAACTAAAGGGTTTAAAGTGGGTTTTAATCATTTTAACACTAGTTAATCTTAATTAGCTATTATTTCGTTTTAAGGGTAGCTGTACCATATTTTTCAAATAAGGACCCTACCAAAATACTCCTGATGTCGCGCAAACGACGAGTCGATTTAAGATTTATAAAGTGTGTTACACATACTTAACAAAGAGTCCGTTATACTATTATGGATGGTATTGTTATCCATTGTATATTCTCAATTTTAAGGGAATATTTTTAATTGTTAGAATATTCGTTTTCACATTTTATGTCCTAAATGTCAGACTTTTCCTGTATATCCTTTAAACGGCCAACCATTCAGATAGTCAGAAGAGTCAGATCCACCAGCACGCACCCCAATTCAAAACCTTAGGGTGCATATATATGGATAAATTGATTTTATATATATACATAACCATACTTAAATGTGGTCACGCGCATTTTCTATTGGCCATTGAACACACCTGCAAAATTTTATCTACTATTTCAGAACAGACAATGCGTTAAGTGCGCGGGTCCGTACCAACTGTCGGACTCCGTACGTGTCAGCCCCAGGGGTTCCGCGTTCGACTCCGATTGGCATTTAGGAAACTTTCCAAATGCACGCGCCTCTTGTCGTCGTTTCTTGCCTTGGAAAAGAAGCAACACGAACGGACCGTTGCACTGCACGTAACCTTGGAGGTCCTTCATCTAATGGCCCTGTAAATGCCACCAGGCGGAATACAGACCGTCGGATTTTACACCAATGGCGGGATGGGATTACAGACGAAGAACAGTGTTCTCATTTCGAAATGGGGATTAGGGAAGAACAGGGGCGGCTATGGCGGTCCATTGCCTTCATCCTGGTTATGGCAGCTGCTGGAGTGCGAGCATTGCCTTCGAACAAGACGGCTATGATCTTGGCGCAGCGGATCAATCAGGAAGGTCCATTTCTAGGTCTTGTTGTGGCCACCAGTTTCGAAATGCAGGCACTCCGGCAACAATATCTGTTCTTGCCTCACCAATACATTCCATGGCTTGATCTAGCAGGTCAGTCCTTAATGATAATCATTATATATGTGACCACCATTTGTTTCTCATTTTAAGGAAGAAGGTTTCACATTGGGAGCATTGAAGGACACAAAGTTATACTTGTACAGTCGGCTTCTGCAATGGTGAGTGTCTATAACATACGTAACATACACAAGATAATACGTATGTATATTACTGGTAGATGTTTTTAGATGAATGCAGCTATTACTACTCAACAACTGCTTGACCTCTTTGATGTTAACGGAGTTTTACACTATGGAATTGCTGGAAGCTCTAACAATTCACTCAACATTGGCGATATTACAATCCCCAAATATTGGGCTCACACAGCCTTGTGGAATTGGCAGGTATTTAACAATTATGTATAATGTATGTGTATACATGTAGTAGTTCACACACACACACACACATATCTCGTAATTGACGATAAAACTTCCGACATCTGACATTCATGTTTTTCTGTTCTTTTCATTATAGAGGTATAATGGTTTGCTGTCATCGGGACCGAATGGAGATTACACTCGTGATTTAGGCCACATTCATTTCGGTCAATATACATTTCCGACTGGGAACGGTGACAATCTCCTGGGTGATGTATGGATTCAACCTGAAGATATGTTCACTGTTGGAGGAACTCCAGAAGTTCGTAAGCGTGCTTTCTGGCTTAAAGTTGATAAGAACTTGTACAAAGTTGCTAAGAAACTAGAGGTAATTGAATATATTGTATATATGCATGTATATCAACACGCACCCACGCATATACACAGAAGGTTCTTTTACAGGGGATGGATCTCAGGTCTTGTTTTAACGAGACTACTTGTCTTAATGTGAAACCAAAGATCGTTGTTGGTCTCAGGGGAGCAACTGCTAATATATTTGTGGATAATGCTGTTTATCGGGATTTCATGCTCACAACCTTCGGGGCTTCCTCATTAGACATGGAATCAGCTGCCATAGCCCATGTACGTTATTAATGTGTGTATACAGATTGAGATGTGTTAAAACATGGACGGTATATGTGTCACATGTTTTTGTGTGTGATGCAGACGTGTTTTATTAAATGTGTGTATGTTAAACATAGACGTTATATATATGTGTCACTGATGTTTTTGTGTAACGCAGACGTGTGTATCGAACAACGTACCTTTTCCGTTCCATATCAGATTCGGCGGGAAACTCTGAGGGTATAAACGAGGTATCTGCATTCAAATATCTAGCATCTTTAAATGCTGTCAAGGTTTTGAGAGAGTTTATCCGCTTGCTTTCAGTACCATCTCCGACTATTGATATGTAGATAAAAGGAAGTTTACGTAAAAACCCACGAAGTTTGCATAAAAAAATCTAGATATATTAAGAGTAGGCAATCTAACTGTGTATAGATATGAACACTCCATGTATACAACGCAGATATAGATAACATCAAAGCACCTAATACCCCAGACAATCTCCTGACAACGCTGGTGTTATTGAGGATGGTAGAGCTTGCTTTGTTGTGTTGGTGGGTGACGAGCACTATGGCTGCTTGGTGGATATGCTGGCAAGCTCGCTGCTGGGTGCAGGCGCTTGTAAAACTCAAGGGGATGTGGAGAAAGCAGGGCGTTTGGTGGAGATGTACTCAGCCTCGAGCCTTACAATGCCATGCCATACGCATGTATACCGAGAGCGTCGGGTCAGAGTGAAACGCCCTGTTGAGGAAGCTCATGAGGGAGAGGGGCATCCCCACATGATGTCAAGGTGACTGGATCCCGCCTTCATCTCTTGCTCGAGTGTGGGATGAGTGTCTGTTCTTAGACATTGACCACATACGGGATGACTTCGCTCATCACAATGAGATACACTAACGAGTTCTTCATCAGGAACTGGAGGGTCGTAGATTGTATAAACTGTCAAGTTTGATCTTGGAAGGGCTCAGGACCCTGATCAGGCTCACAAACTCTTATGTACCAGGCCAGGGACAAGAGGTAACCTAGAAAAGCCAAATGCGAGGCCACAAAGTACGAGGTAGGAAGCGTCCCTAGAATGTAAGGCACCAAAGCCATGACTAGGTCCACCAACATGCTCACTAGGGCAACCCCAAAGAGTTTCACCTGGAATATGGGTTGCCCAAGTTCATCAGACTCCGTTGCCTCACTCACCATGGGGTAGAGTGGTCCAGTGGTGATGCTCATGTAAGCAAGCACGAAGCAAGTGAAGAAAGCCCTCTTGCTCGTCAACTTTTTGTGCAGCCAGTAGAAGACTAAATGGACACTGAACAAGGCAGCTACGAAGATGAACACGATAGTGTCGGATGCGTAGAATTTTGGCCTGGAACTCACTGCTCTGTTCCGATCGAAGTAGTCCCCAGCCGTACGACGATGTTTGTATACGTGAGGGACCTCGCGATGCTTGCAAACATTGTGAACAATCCTGCTTGTGACTGTTAACTAACAACAACACGTTTTCTTTTTAGTTTCATACCCGAGGAGTGCAACTTGGACAGCCTTGGTGTTGCTTGCGATGGATTCAATGGATGATCCTCCATTGTAAGCAGTAGACAACAAGGAGGCCACTATTGACACTTTGAAGAGCAGGGACATGTGATGCAGGATCTGGTCCTAGAGAGGACAATGTAACCCACGAATTGTACGGTCATGATGGGCACGCCCTCGATCGAGGTGCCGAGAATGGTGAAGAGGGAGTTCATGTGCGGATTTCTCAAGTTCTCGGCCCTGCGTGAATAGTCTAGTGACCAATGAAGTTGTCATAAGAATGAATGAACTCACCCTTGAAGCTTCCAAGTCCTCCGCACCAAAGTCACTAACCTCCACAGGTGAATAAGCGGTAGAAAGTAAGCAGACCTGTACGGCCCATCTTCCTTTTTGAACTTGAACCCTGAAAATGATGGCGTTGGGTGTGAGCCGTGATCAGGAGGCCAAGGATGATGTAGAAATAGAAGGTAGCCTCGCTTGCGAGGTTATGGCAATAGTAGTCACACTTGTGCTGCTTCTTTAGGCGATGAATCTTGCGTACGGGCGTGCGTACTCGAATGCAACAGCCAAATTGCTGAAGAAATCAAGAGGTAGGTAGCTGCAGATAGGACGATCTTGCGGCTACCAAACGAGACATTGATCAAGTGGATTTCAATGCTGAGTAAATGAGAATGTATATATATTTCACATTTGCTGACTGACTCTCCGGAAGTTTCCATCGCCAAGACTTCATACGAACGAATGAAAACGTTGTCCAAGTCTGCAAAGTTTATCGGTCTTAAGTAAGTCTGAAGTCCTCAAAGTTCGCCTTCCTCCTTTTCTTCTTCTTGGGCCTCCACCACCAAAATTAGGATTTGACCAAGCGTTAGGTAAGTTTGTTTATATACAGTTGTTATAGCACTGTCGCTATATTTGTTTATATACAGTTGTTATTTACTGTCACCGTATGTCAGCAGGAACATATTTCAACACACCCGTTTCTGCTCATAATCTAAGCAATCTCAGTTCAATGCGTGAGCTGAAACACATATTCCTTGTATTACTACTTAAAGTTGAAAAATGAAATAAAGCATAAAATCAAAAATCATACCACGCTGCAAAGTCTGATGGTGATCCTTGCATAGTGACTTTGTGAGTATTAGAAGAGACAAGTACACATAAGTGGCCTTGCCCAAGGGTAAGTCTTTTAGGCTGCTTTGTTATACATACACATAAGTAACAACTGTATATAAATGATGATACATTTCAAAATGGTTGATCCATGCATACAAAATAGAGTTAGCCAATAATGCAAGAGCAGAGAAGTTATAAGGTCAGAATTAATAACGTGGATCATGCAGCAGTGATTTTACTAGCGAGTCCTTTTTATATTTAATAAATAAAAAAATATAAACATATGTTTACAACATTTTTATTTTCCATAAATCACATCATCTACCCTAAACTACAAGAATATGAATACAATATTAAATCTCTCTAGTGCCTTAAGATATCGTCCCATGTCATGAGATGCAACTTAAAAGAGTTAATTAAATTAGCTAATTTAAACACAAAATGCATATTTACAACTAATTAAGATTTTATATTATACTTGTCTAAATAAAGTAACATGAACTTAATAATACAATTAACCCAATGTTATTTGTAACTAATGTCATCAAAATAATATGAACATTAAAAATATTTCAACTATATTACATTTTTAAACTAATTGTTTAATATATTCATTATATGTTAATATATAACTTTTGTCATACCATACATCCAAGATCATAGTCTACTTGTTAATTACACTTTTAAAATATGTACTATAACGATAACTTTTTATTTTTTCAAATGTAGTATTCATTCTTATGTTTGACATGTCTCTTGTCTAAAATTAAATATGCACATTTGAACATAAGTCTTTTCGTTTGAACACCATTATTTAAATTGATATTAAATCTTAAACTAACTCAAAACTTAATGAACATTATTAAATTCTCAAATTATGTGTTAATCCATAGTCATAAACTTAAAAAAAAAATAATTTTAATAAGGTGTAGACTTAGCAAATCACATGATATACTTCACAAAACTTAGTTTGTAAGTAAAAACTAACTCACCATGGCTTTTAAATGTGTAAGATATGCAAATGTATGATAAATTAACCTTGTGTGAGTGTGATAAATTAACATGGACAATGTAAGGTAAAGTAATATGGACAATATAAGGTAAGGTACATAGAAAAAAATAACTTAGGCAAACGTGAAGTAACCTGGCATGAAACATCTTTTGAGTACTACCTTCGACATTAAATTCTAGAACCCACACTTACTTATCAAGTAAGTGTTCTTTAAAGAGTTATAGATTTTAGAATGAACTCTCTACAAAATTCATACATATTAACCAAAAATGATAAAGTACTTTAAGAATTTAAAATTAATTAAACTCTGAAATACACTATAACTTTATACAATCCTATTGACCACAGAGAATAATTTCAATATTATTATTAAAGTTTTAACCTAAAGGGTTAATATGTGGCTACCCAATGGCCATCCAACATTAACACTATGTATGAGCAATGCTAAGTCATTTAAGACGACTTTGAGAGTCTAACTCAAATGCCCATAAGTACGAGACTTATAATCATACCCTAAGTCCCATAAAATAACTATTCCCCAAACCCCAGAGAATAACCTAGTGGACTTTAATACCCTACCACATGAGACGTAGACATGTTTATTCCATAACCTCACCAAGGAGAGATGTCTCACACATACCCTTATGATAAAGTTAAAACATCATCACTTATTCTTTAAGGAATCACCCTCGTCCAGGAGTACAACCCCTTTAGGACGATAAAACCACCTAACCTAGACATAAGCTTAGTACTTAGTGATGCACCATAGGCAAACACAAGTGTTTTACTAAGTAAATTCCTTAAGACTAGGTTTAGACAATCTCAAGCACGTGATCATAAAAGTGTTTCATGAAAGGGCTTTTGCTAACAAGCTTAAGTCCTTAAACATGTTCACACCCCTAAGGAGAACACCCCTCTTAACCAAGTATGCTAATTAAAACACCCAATTATGATACCTAGCTTCCCTTGAGCAGGTGCCTAAGGCTTAACATTATGATACAAGCACAAGCATGCCCACTTGTTATAGTATCCAACCCATAACACAACCCTAAAGGGTGTACCTCAAGCGTTGTATAATGTATTATGTAATCAAGTGTCACATGTTCATTGTTTCTTAAAATATAAATTATCTTGTTATAGCTCTTTAAACTCAAGAGCTACACTTAATGTCACTTTTTTAAAATGTAGACTATATTACCATAGCTCTTCAAACTCAAGAACTACACTTGGTGTTACAAATGTGGCTTGCAGATGCCAACTTTAAAACTCTTTTATGAATAGTAAAGAGAACTCATTTAACTACTTCAACTAAACTTCCTAGGTGCGCAATTAAATTATTGAATGAAACAAGTTAACTAACCTTCTGAATGTGACATACTCATGCACAATAGTGTAGATCCGCCAATGTTAAGGGTTAAGGTATGATGTACCCCTATTGACTAAAAGTTAAAGTAACACAAAAGGTGCGCCTTAACAACATAAGCTAAACTTATACCGATATAAATAAAGGAACCAAACACTTTTTAATCTTTAACATACTTTTCTCACATTTATCCTATTTAATATATGTGATAAAGGCTCCCTCCTTTGGTTTTATGTTTTTTAAAGTGGGCTAGCATAAAATGTTATTTTAAATCAACCCTTAAACCCTAACCCATGTGGAATTAAGGCGACCCTAGGTAACTCACAAAATGGAACATTAAAACAAATAAAAAAATTTCTAAATGGAAGTGCTAACTTTGTTTAAAGTTGAATAATACATTTGCTCGTAAATAGAAAGATAAACATTATAGAAAGAGTGTATTAAGTAACAAACATAATTGAGGCAAGTAAATAAGTATTTAATAACCCAAAAAAACACATCACAACACTCATACGATGGGTATTATTTTATTTACACAAAAATTAGCATAATATACATACATATATATATATGTATGTATATAATATGGATATAAATTGGGAGAATTAAATTAAATCTAGCAAATGAAGGTAGTAAGTCCACGTGCCACAGAGAGTTTGTAAATATAAATGTGTGTATATTAACTGTAAGAGTTAGTTGATAATATAATTTTTATAAAAAATAATCCGAGATGACTCTTTAAAAAAGTATATTTGCAAATAATTAGTGGAGAAGAAGAAATGAATAATGTTAATGTTAGAATGTGGTCGACTGTGTATAAACCCTAAACCTTCTAAAATCTGCCCCTGACCTAAACACATTTCCCTATAATATACATATATTGTGTGTTTTTGTCCGTACACCTTATAATATACATACATAATGTGTTTGTGTCCATATACTATATAATATACAAACATTGTGCGTTGGTGTATATGTATATCGATATAAGTTTCATTATAATATCATTATATAATATATAAAGTATATTATAGTGTATATATATATATATATATATTCTATAATCGAAATTGATATTTAATCACATAGAGAATCAAATATATAATTTTTATTAGGTTTTTATATATATTATATAACTTTGTACACAACTTATATTATATTTAAATCGATACCCATATACACAAACACACAATGTATGTAAATTATGTATAAAATACATATACATAATACTATTTACACACTACACATATATGATATGATATATAATATATCATATTATCCATTATTACGTGATATTTTTGATATAAAATCTGCAAGCTTGGCAATTGTGGATTTTCACAAGGTTAAGTTGGAGCAACAACACCCAAAGATGGTGGGAAGGGGAGTTTAAGCCTTTGTAATAGACCTTATGGAGCCACTCATTGTACAACAAGCCTTCAACTACTATGAGACACATTAGTGGACTTTGGCAATGCAAGAGGAGTTTATGATGGATACTCAGGCCTGGGAGCTTGTTGACCTTCCACCATGCCATAGGACACCTTAGTGGACTTTGGCAATGCAAGGAAATTTAGTCCATGATGAATACTTGGGCCTGAAAGCTTGTTAACCTTCCACCAGGATGTAAGGCTATTGGCTACAAGTGGGTCTATATAGTAAAGACAAGAGATGACTTTGTGAATAGATGTCGAGCTAGACCCGTTGCCAAAGGATTCTCCTAGATGCCCAGCATCAACTTCGCAAGAGTTGTGAGTTGTTTCAGCACTGGCTGCACATGAAGATGTCAAGGAGCAGATGGACGTAAAGACTAGGAGATTTATATACAGTAGTCTCCAGGGTTTGAAGTTGCTGGATAGGGGCATAAAGTCTATCGTCTTAAGCGAGCTCTCTACAACTTGAAGCAGAGCCCGTGTGTCTGGTACCAAAAGATGGATAGTTTTCTACATAGACAGTGCTTCTACAAGTGTGTGGTCAAGTGGAATGTGTATGTTCAAGATGACAAAGACTCTCTTTCAAGTTGGTCGTGATCTACGTCGATGACTTGATTCTGGACGCTGTAAGTTGCCTGCTGGCTTGACATTGTAGCGGCATGGGGGTAGTCAGCAAGTACATGCAAAATCTTGGCTTGGGCGAGCAGTGAACAGAATTATCATATACGTCCGAGGGACAACATAAATAGGAATATTGTATGCTCTTGACTCTAACTACCCGGAAGTGAAGCTGGTGGGCTTTGTGGATGTAGGGAGGTGATCCAAATACATGAGGGTCTACCATAGGGTTCTCAATTAGGCTTCATGAGGGACAGTAACTTGGACGAGTTGCGAGCAAACAAATGTAGCACTCTCAAGATGTGACGCTGAGTTCAGTGCTAAGGTGATTTGGCTTCATTCGTTTCTGAAGAAAATTAAGTACGAGCGGGATGGCAGAATAAGTAAGCTCATGACTGATAGAGAACGGGTGCTGCACAAACGTTCAAAGAACATCACTATGCACCAGGATGGCAGCTATTCATGGAGCACATTCCAACAACTGAAATGCCAGCAGCCGCTATCCAAAGATCGGTTTGAATACCATCGCACCACAACGTGTTTCAACTCACACATTGAATTGAGACGAGGGGAGGGATTACTTAGCTTATGAGCCGAAAGGGGGTGTGCTGAAATATGTTCTGCTCGCATAATAGTGACAAAGTAATATAACAACTATATATAAACAAAGTCAAAGTAATATAACAACTATATATAAACAAAGTCAAAGTAATATAACAACTATATATAAACAAAGTCAACTCACATTTGGGTTAGGCTGTTTTATCTCAAAATCAATACGGGCACACTTTACTAGGGCTCCGACCCGGTGCCTTGGGCCAGGGCCGGCATCAGCCGAGGCCCGGCCCCGTGGCAACCTTAGCCCTAGCCCTTCTTAGGCCACGTGGTTACAACGTGAAATGCTTGCTGGCATTACCCGGTGAACGACGACGTCGTCTCTCGAAATTATTTAAAGTAGTAAGACATTTAGACAAGGGTAAGACAAAAATGATATAATAAAATTAAAATCATATATTTTACGTACGGTCAAAGCCCTAATTATTGTTGGCACGGCCCTGCGACCCGGTCGGGGCCGAATGTCAAGGCCGACACTTCACAGATTTTGACAAAGTTTGCGTTCATTTGTCTGAAGTCTTGGTGATGGAAACTCCCATAGAGCCAGCAAATGTGAGATATATATACATTCTCATTTATTTCAGCATTGAAATCACTCGATCAATGTCTTGGTGGGTAGCCACAGCAATCGTCCTATCTGCAGCTACCTACTGACAGAATGAAAGATCTTTAATCAGAAAAGAAAAGAAACAACTGTAATGCTTATTAGTTCACGCATAGCATATATCAACTCTACGTTGAAAATATCTTGGCGACTGTTGAGCCTTGAAAGCGGCCGAAGAAGCTGCCGGAGATTGAGGCTGTCATCTCCTTGATTTCAGCTCAACACTCCTCCTAAACAAGGGTGATGACTGCTGCTGCGGCTGCTTTGCATCTGTACTTTACCTCCTCCTCAGTCAAGGCCTTGCCACGACTCCAATTGCTGACCGATGCTCAATAAATAATTCTTTGGCCAGTGGCTTTGTGAAAATGTCTGCAAGCTGCTGACGTGAAGAAATGTGTTCAACTTTCAACAATCCTGCTTTTACCAAATCTCGAACATAATGATAATGCTTGGCAACATGTCGAGACTTCCAGTGTGTTACCTCACTGTTACACCAATCGATAGCTCCTTTGTTGTCAACATGAAGCTTGGTTGGTGATATTTCTGCCTCTGTAGAAGAGAGAGCAACGTGAACTTGCTTCTTGCTGCTCCATAGAACTAGACTGCTTCCAAGCTGGAAACAAAAACCTGTAGTGGACTTGTAACTGTCACGGTCATCTGCCAAGCTGCTGTCACTGTAGGCAGTTAACGTGAACATCTCGCTAGGTTGGTATAACACCCCATAACCAAGCGTCTGCTTTACATAACGCATCACCGATTTAGCCATGTCCCAATGCTTTCTACCTGGATTAGCGGAAAACTGGCTAAGAGCAATGACCACGTAGGCTAAATCAGGGCGGCTACACACCATAGCATACATTAGACTTCCAAGTAGATTTCGAAACGGTACCTTTTGCATGGCATGTTGCTCCTCCTTGCTAGAAGGACATTCAGCCTTGGTTAAGAACTTGATGTTACCAGGTTCCATAGGTACAAGAGATGGATTGCAATCAGCATAGCCATACGTCTCAAGTACTTTGGTCAAGTACTGTTGTTGAGATACATGAAGTAGACGTCGTTTCCTATCACGGTAAATCTCCAGTCCTAGAAAATACCGTGCTTCCCCAAGATCCTCCATAGCAAAAACCTTTCCAAGTTTTGCCTTAAAACACTTCAAATAATCAATGCTATTGCAAATCAAAAGTGAATCATCTACGTAAAGAGCAACTATAAGTAAAAACTTTCCTTCCCTTTTAATGTAGACGTTGGATTCTGGAGAAATGGGTGTGAAACCGTCCGCTTTGAAAAATGCATCAATTTTCTGCCACCAAGCTCGCGATGCTTGCTTAAGCCCATAAAGAGCTTTCTTGAGTTTCCATACAAGGTGCTCCTTTCCAGGAACAACATAACCTTCGGGCTGTTGGAGATAAACTTCTTCCAGTAAATCTCCATTTAAAAATGCTGTTTTAATGTCAGTATGATGAATCTCAAGATCAAAATGAGCAGCAAAAGAAAGTAAAATTCGAATGCTTATCATTTTTACCACCGGAGAGTAAGTCTCGAGATAGTCAACGCCATACTGTTGTTTGAAACCCTGTGCCACGAGCCGTGCTTTGTGACAATTGATGGAGCCATCTGCATTCAACTTAGTCTTATAGACCCAGCGGCAGCCAAGAGCTGAGGCTCCCTTTGGTAAAACTGTGACCTCAAAGGTTCCCATGCGTGATAGAGTCAATCTCCCTATCCATCGCTTCCTTCCAGTGAACATTATCCGAGCTAGCCATAGCCTCTTTAAAAGAGATTGGCTCTAGCACACAGGCAGCTGCACAAAATTCTAAGAGATTAGAGGTAAAAGCATACGAGCACTCTGCATTTTCAATGGCTTTCTTGCTTGGAATTTTCATCCGCTTTCCTCTTCCTAGCTCCTCAATTGCTGGTGTAGGATCAACTATCACTGGAGATGGAGACGTGGATTCAACTGGTTCATTATCAGCTTGGATCACTGAGTCAGCTCCTCCTTGATCAAGAGACTCTACAGCAGGATAATCATTCCAAACATCTGCATCAAGAATGTTGTCGTCCCAGAGCCACTCATGTGGAAACGTCACAAAATCAAGGTCAGGAATAGAAGCTGTCTCAAAATAAGAAGTTTCCTCAAAAAATTGTACCTCTTCCTGCCTACAGACGTGAACAGTGCTAGTCGATGGATTCATCAAACGGTAAGCATGAGGACTTGTCTCTGACATGCCTACAAACATTAGTCGTTGTCCAGAAGGTTCAAATTTTGAACGTAGATCTGAGGGAATATGTCGATAAGCAGTACACCCAAAAATACGTAGATTAGCCACATCAGGCTTAATTCCCGTAAACCGTTCTTCAGGAGTTTTCCTCTAAACTGCGACAGTGGGACGATGGTTAAGAAGAAAACTGCATACCTTACGGCTTCTGCCCAAAATTTCTCAGGAGCATTTGCATGTGCAAGAAGACATCTTGCTATATCCACGATAGAACGATTCTTTCTTTCTGCGACCCCATTATGTTGAGGTGTATATGGTTCGGTGAGTTGGCGTTGAATCCCAGAAGTGGAACATAGCTGATTGAAACTGCGATTCACAAATTCACCACCATTATCAGTCCTCAACTTTTTGATCCGGCAACCAGTTTGGTTCTCCACCAATGCTTTCCATTCTATAAAGCAATCCAAAACTTCAGATTTAGTTTTTAAGAAATAAACCCAAGTTTTTCGACTAAGATCATCCGTAAAGGTTAGGAAATACTTAGCCTTGCTAAAAGATGGAATACGGATTGGGCCACAGACGTCACTATGGACAAGCTCCAACAGTTCATGTGCCCTACTCCCGATTGTTTTGAATGGTTGGCGATGATGCTTGCCAAGAGCACATGCCTCGCATGGAGAAAGAGTCAAATCGTTAGATACATTCAAACCATTTACCATTGGTCTCAAACTTTCAATCCCGGAAATTGAGCAATGACCTAGTCGCTTGTGCCAAAGGTCACAACTACCTTTGCCAACTGAGGCAAGAATTAAGGAATTGGTTGACACCTTATCCGTAAGATGGTACAAATTTCCTTTCCTAGGTGCTACGGCAACCACGTTGTTAGAATACTTTCTTTGGATAATACAAGTCGTATCGTTAAAAACGACCGTATTACCCATATCAGTTATTTTAGCAACAGAAAGTAAATCTTTGCGTAAGGAAGGAGCAAACATTACCCCAGCGAGTGTGAGATCCCCTTCAGATGTGTGAATGCTGATATCACCGATTCCATGCACGTGATGCTCACTATTGTCTCCCAGTTGAACTGCATGTTGGCCAAGACAGTCACGATACTTAACATAATGATCCTTATGCCAAGTTAGGTGAGTAGTAGCACCAGAATCTATCACAAAAGAACCTTTTACCGTTGTGTTATTGCAAGCTTCGGTTTTGATCTCAGCAACACAAGCCTCCTCAAGTAGGCGTCCATAGTTAGCTGATGTCTTCCTAGACTTGATCTCTCCAATTGCTTTTGAAGATGTTTCATCTTCAATCTGCATTCACTTTCATCATGGTTAGCTTTGTTACAGTAACCACAATTTTTCTTTTTCTTATCCTTCCCATTCTCCTTCAACTTGGACGTGTTCAACTCCCCTTCTGATTTTCCCTTGTTCTTTTTCTTCCTTGCAATTTGCTTAGAAGTTCCTACAAACAAGGCTTGATCAGAATTTGAGCTGCCAATTCCCACATCCTTCCGCATGATTATCTCCTCCTTAACGGCAAGTATTGCACGGCTAAGTTGAAGCTTCTCAACCTGCATCAAATTGCTTCGAAGGGAGTGAAAAGAGTTGGGTAAAGAACGAAGAAAGAAGTAATTTTGGAGGGAAGGAGGAAGCTTGTTGTCTTTGTCGGACTCCTCAATTTGCCTGTACGTGTTCTTCATGTTGTCCACGAACTGGTCAAAGTTCTCGGATTCGGACCACCGCATATTGACCATCTCTGTGTAGAGGTGTCCAATCTGCACATGAGTCTGCAACTTGTGCTTGTCGCAGAGCTTCTTCCACAGATCTTTGCTGGTGTAGTTCTCCTCGAGATTGAGATCATCTAACACACTCTCCGTCACAGCTAATCCAATCGTTGCCGTGCCTTTATCCTCTCGCCGGCTCCAGGTGTCCAGCTTTTGGTATCCAGCATCGGCTCCTGGTTTGAGCTCGTCTCCATTGACCACGCCCCAAACTCCCTCGCCTTTGAGGATGAGTTCCATTCGGCGTCTCCAGCTTGAGAAATTTCCAGAACCATCAAAAATGGTAATGGAACGGCCGTTGGAGAATGTGACGGTAGCAGCATCTCCATCTTTCTGACCCTGCTCCGATACCATGACAGAATGAAAGATCTTTAATCAGAAAAGAAAAGAAACAACTGTAATGCTTATTAGTTCACGCATAGCATATATACAACTCTACGTTGAAAATATCTTGGCGACTGTTAAGCCTTGAAAGCGGCCGAAGAAGCTGCCGGAGATTGAGGCTGTCATCTCCTTGATTTCAGCTCAACACCTACCTCTTTTGATTTCTTCAGCAATTTGGCTGTTGCATTCGAGTATGCACGCCCTCACCCAAGATTCATCCACCTAAAGAGGCAGCACAAGTGTGACTACTTTTGCCATAACCTCGCAAGTGAGGTTACCATCTACTTCTACTTCATCCTGGTCACGGCACACCCTCAACGCCATCATTTTCAGGTTCAAGTTCAAAAAGGAAGATGGGCCGTATAGGTCTGCTTACTTTTTACCACTTATTCACCTGTGGAGGCTAGTGAATTTAGTGCCGAGGACTTGGAAGCTTCAAGGGTGAGTGCATTCATTCTTATGACTACTTCTCACTGCTCACTAGACTACTCACGCAGGGCTGAGAATTTAAGAAATCCACGCATGAACGCCCTCTTCACCATTCTGGGCACCTCCACCGAGGTGTACCCATCATGAGTGGGCTACATTGTCCTCTCTAGGGACCAGATCCTGCCTCACATGTCCCGGCTCTTCAAAATGTCAATAGCGGCCTCCTTATTGTCTACTGCTTACAATGGAGGATCATCATCCGTTGAATCTATCACAAGCAGCGCCAGGGCTGCCCAAGTTGCACTCTCCTCGGGTACGAAACTAACAGCTAACAGTTAGATTAAACACAAGCAGGATTGTTCACAATCCTTTTTGGCTAACAGTTAGATTAAACACAAGCAGGATTGTTCACAATCCTTTTTGGCTAACAGTTAGATTAAACACAAGCAGGATTGTTCACAATGTTTGCAAGCATCGCGAGGTCCCTCACGTACACAAACATCGTCATACGGCTGGGGGACTACTTCGCTCAGAAAGGACCAGTGAGTTCCAGGGCAAAATTCTGCACATCCGACTCTATCGTGTTCATCTTCATACCTGTCTTGTTCAGTGTCCATTTGGTCTTCTACTGGCTGCACAAACAGTTGACGAGCAAGAGGCTTTCTTCACTTGCTTCGTGCTTGCTTACATGAGCATCACCACTGGACCACTCTACCCCATGGTGAGCGAGGCAAGGGAGTCTGGTGAACTTGGGGCACCCATATTCCAGGTGAAGCTCTTTGTGGTTGCCCTCGCAGGCATGTTGGTGGACCTGGTCATGGCTTTGGTGCCTTACATTCTAGGGACGCTTCCTACCTCGTACTTGTGGCCTCGCATTTGGCTTTTCTGGGTTACCTCTTGTCCTTGGCCTGGTACATAAGAGTTTGCGAGCCTGATCAGGGTCCTGAGTCCTTCCAAAGATCAAACTTGACATTTTAAAATAATCTACGACCCTTCACTGACTTGTTACATCCCTTTGTGCCAAGCGAGTATGTGATCAATGCTAAGAAAAACCTAGAGGGGCATTGTGGGGATGCCCCTCTCCCTCATGAGCTTCCTCAACAGAACAGTCTTCACTCCGACTGTTCTCGTTATACATGCCTTGAAGTACACATACGGCATGGCATTGTAAGGCTGAGTATCATCTCCACCGAATGCCCCGCTTTCTCGACATCCCAGTTTTACAAGCGCCCAGCAGCAATGTCAACTCCTCCGCGTCTTGCAGATGCTTGGACCTTGCCAGCATATCCATCAAGCAGCCATAGTGCTCGAGTGTGCCACTAACACGCCTGCATGTCCACAAAGCAAGCTCTACCATCCTCAATAACTCCAGCGTTGTCAGGATTGTCTGGGAAATACTGGTGTCATGTGCTTTGATATTTACTCTGTCCGATAAATATAGGTAAATATGCAGCGATCTCTGTCTGTGTATACATGGAGTGTTCACATCTTAGATCGATGGATATATCTATATTTCTTATGCAAACTTCAACACCACTTTCGTGGGCTTTTCCTTTTATCTACATATCAATAGTCCTTGGATATTGTACTGGAAGCAAGCGGATAAACTCTCTTAAAAGCTTGACAGCATTTGCAGATGCAAGATATAGATGCCTCATTTATTTATACCCTCGGAGTTTCCCGCCGAATCTGATATGGACCTGATTAGTATAAAAGGTACATTGTTCGATACACACGTCTGCATCACACACAAAAACATCAGTGACACATATATATACCGTCTTTGTTTTAACACATTTAAATATGTACACACGTTAATATCTTACAAGGGGCTACGGCAGCTGATTCCATGTCTAATGAAGACGCGCCCAATGTTCTGAGCATGAAATCCCGGTAATACATACATACATACATATATATTCAATTACCTCTAGTTTCTAGCAACTTTGTGCAAGTGCTTATCAACTTTTAGCACGCTT
Organism: Selaginella tamariscina; assembly: GCA_003024785.1. NCBI lineage: Eukaryota > Viridiplantae > Streptophyta > Lycopodiopsida > Selaginellales > Selaginellaceae > Selaginella > Selaginella tamariscina. The sequence goes on along the minus strand of PUQB01000750.1, from coordinate 46,022 downwards.
ACGAACTTCTGGAGTTGAATCGATACATCACCCAGGAGATTGTCACCGTTCCCAGTCCGAAATGTATATTGACTGAAATTGTTGAGACATAAACTGATGCTCCAATATACTAGGGTTTTAGGGTTTTTGGTGAGCACGAATGCCAGCCGTTGTGCAGCGCGTACTATCCGTTAGGGTTGAGGTTTGATCTCGGTGCGGCCGTGATTTAGTTATGAACATGGTATTAGATCTCTTCCGATCTGGGCGAGGATCAATGTGTAATGTAACCTAGTGGGAGGCCACGACTGAATCTGATAAGGATCAACGTGTAATGTAGCCTAGTGGAAGGTCATAACTGAATCTGGTAAGGATCAATGTGTAATGTAGCTTAGTGGGAGGCCATGACCGAATTTGGTAAAGATAAATGTGCAATGTAGCCTAGTGGGAGGCCATGGCTGAATCTGGTGAGGATTCCTTTGGAAGCTCGCGTAGGAGCAAGCCCTTTGTGTTCAAGGGGCAGAACTTTCTGTTGTGGAAGAAGTTGTTGGAGACTCGGTTTCATGTCAAAGGAGTTTTTGGGCTCGTCTGTGGGACTGACTCGGAGCCGCCGGAGGGCAACTCCAATGAGACCCTTAGAATCCATCAAGAGTGGAAAGTGCGGGCTGAGCACGTCGTGGGCTGCATCTGCACTTACCTCAGCCCATGGATTATGCTCAAGGTGGATACTGACAAGTCCCCTACTGAAGTTTGGAAGTGGCTGTCGGACACCTACGGGAAAAAGACCAATATAGAAGTCATGCGGATCCACTCGAAGCTTGAGGCTTGTGTCTACGAAGATGGAGACATGCAGGAGCATGCGGACAAGCTAAGTCGGCTCTTTGCTGAACTTGTTGCTCAAGGGACGAGCATATCATCCGAATTCCATGCAAAAGGTGAAGCTTTACCGATCCCTCCCTACTCAGTGGACAGGGATGTCAAGGCTCTTAATCGTGAGGACAATCTCACATTTGAAATGGCGGTGGCCAAGCTTGTGGCCACAGCCTTGCTCCGCAAGGAGAAGGCCAAAATCAATGCTTTGCATGAAGTGATGTATGCCAAGCAACGGGTTCCCAAGCATGAGCTTGCTGGGCGTGATGTTGTTGCACCCTTGCTGCCTCTAGCCCACGGTTCATGCAATGCTTGGGCTGGCCGAGGTGGACGTGGATGAGTAGCTTTCAAAGGGGAACCGGAGAAGGGTGCACGAGGACGTAGGGTCGAGGACGAGAAGGTCGGCTTGGCCATGACCAATGCAAGATATGCCGAGGGTTTGGACACTGGGTAGGGACTGCCCCCATGCAATGGGAAGGCTAATGTCGGTGTTGAAAGTGAAGAAGGTGAATGGGAAGAAGAGTCCTTTGTAGTGGAGGAGTCCCTCAATGCTGAGAGCAGCGGGAAGATGCATTCCTGGGTGCTTGATTCAGGTTGTACTAGCCTCATGACTTAATAACAAGTTGATGTTTGAACAGTATATCCCAATTCAAGTGGTGTGGTGTTGGGGAACAATGCCCGATTGGACATTGTTGGTTGAGGCACTTTGACACTCCCACTTCAATACGGTGGGGAGATGATGTTCAAAGACACCTTGCACGTCCAGGTATGCAGAAAAACCTTATGTTGGTGGCAAGGTTGTGTGACGACGGGAAGTTGATCGTGTTTATTAGTCATGGTGCATATTTATATGACAAGTTGGATTTCTGTGTGACTGGGGGAAAGTTCTCCACGCCAAGCGGCGTGGAAACTTGTATGAGATTCTCTCACACCCTCATCTTGCTGTAGCCGCTGAGAACGTCGTTGGTGCAGATGCCTATTTGTGGCATTGCCGGTTGGGTCATGCAAATCACAAGGCACTAACGAGCTTGTGTCCAACTACATGGTGGAAGGGCTGGATCTGAGGCCTGGTTTTTCACATGCATTTTGTGAGTCATGTGTGTTGGGCAAACATCATAACTGAAGTTTTGGATCTTCAAAGCACCGCTCTTTAGAACTCTTGGAGCTTGTGCACTCCGACCTATGTGGGCCCATGGACGTCCCGAGTCATTTTGGCACGTTACGTTCTTACGTTCATTATGACTTCAGTCACCTCACCAAACTTTTCTTCCTACGTCGTAAAAATGAGATGGTGGAGGCCTTCCGCGTGTACAGAGCTGCGGTGGAAACTCAAGTTGGCAAGAAGCTTAAGGCCTTGCGCACGGACGGTGGCAAGGAATACCTTAACTCCACCATGCAAGAGTTGTGTCGGAATGTCGGTATTCAACACCACGTCACCACCCGGTACACCTCCCAACAGAATGGCGTGGCTGAGAGGAAGAACCGAATGCTGGTGAATGCAGCACGCAACCTTCTTGCTCATGCACATTTGGGCAAGGAGGTTTGGCAGAGCATGGACGGGTCTGAAGCCTGATGTATCCCATCTCAGGGTGTTTGGTTGCACAGCGTATGCCCATATTCTTGACCAGCTGCGGAAGAAGCTGGACCCCAAGAGCCAAAAGTTGATCTTTGTTGGCTATGCACAAGATGATGAACAGCGTCGGAAAGCATACAGGCTATGGAACCGGTGGACAAATGCACCATCATCAGCACAGATGTGGTGTTTGTTGAGATGACCTCACATGGTGTCGTTCCACGGAACAACTTGTGGACTCCTTCATTGACGATGACTTGTTGGCTCCCCTAATCCCAGTTGGTTTTGTGGACGTAGGGGAAGACTGTGGCCTTGATGCCTTGGGGAGCAACTACCAGGTGATGCTCGAGGTGATCAAGGTGATGCTGATGTCCATGAGCAGTTGGCACCTGAACAGCCTGAGCGGTAGGCACAGCCGGAGCAACTAGTTGATGTTCATGAGCAGCTGGCACCTGAGCAGCCAGAGCAGTAGGTTGATTGGCCTCCTCATGTCCCTCGCCGGTGGGGCATGCCAATCCTGTGGTAGCTCCAGACAGACCACGCACAAGAGTGCCTTCTCGCAAGGTGTTGGAAGATGCCACTTCTCTACTTGATGAGGAAGCTGAGATGTGCATGTTTGTGGATGAGAAGGTTCCCTCCATCTTTGAAGATGCGGTACCGAGCGGAGTCTCTTGAGTGGAAGCGGGCCATTCAGGACGAAGTGGATGCACAAGTGCAGAATTGCACATTCGAGGAGTGTGCTGCCCCACACCAACATCGACTTGTTGACTACAAGTGGGTCTTCAAACGGACAGTGGATCCCCTGACTGGGGATGTCAGACACAAAGCTAGACTCGTGGCAAAAGGCTCACCCAGTGTGAGGAGTTGACTATGAGGAGACATTTTGCCTGTGGTGAAGTTGCCTAGTGTCCACGCACTCTTGGCACTTACTAACACCAGGAGGTGGCAAGTGCACCAGATGGATGTGAAGACCGCGTTCTTGCATGGGGATTTGCATGAGGAGATCTTCATGCGCATTCCCTAGGCTTTCCCGGGCATGGGGACAGCTCGAGCCTGGCGCCTTAACAAGGTTTGTATGGTCTCAAGCAAGCTTCTCGGGTGTGGTACCAGAAGTTTGATGAAGCTTTGCGTCGACAAGGCTTTTGGAGAACACACAGTGATTCCAATGTCTATGTGTGAGGAGTTGGTCGTGGACGGATCATTGTTGCCCTGTATGTGGATTATCTTCTCATCACTGAGGTGATGAAGACGGGATTGGCAGGTTGAAAGCAAGTTTGGCACAACGGTTTCGGATGAAGGACATGGGAGAGGTGAAGACGTTCTTGGGCCTACAAATTGAGCGGGATATGCAGGCTGGGACTTTGAAGATTCACCAGCAGCACTATGTGCAATCTCTTCTCTCTCATTTGGTATGTAGAACTGCCGTCCAGTTGAAACTCCCATGCTCGTCGGTGCTGTCAATCCGAACTCGCCTCAGACGGGAGGAGAGATATGTGATTCTGAGATTCGTACTGCAGCCTCATAGGTTGCTTGATGTTTCTGGCGTCTTCCTCTAGACCGGACATAGCATATGCCATTATGCTGCTTAGCCAGTTTGGATCTGCTCGAGTTTGTGCCATTGGAAGGCTGCCAAACATGTACTCAGGTACCTAAAGGGAACGCCTCACCACGCCTATGCTTCTCAGGCCGTGACACTCAGCTGGTCACTTACACTGATGCAAGTTGGGGGACAAACAAAGGAGCTCGGTCCACCACTGGCTACTCTTTGGAATTGTGCAGGGCCTCGATTGCGTGGGGGAGCAAGAGGCAGAGTGTGGTGGCCCTTTCATCTACAGAGGCTAAGTCATTGCCCTCACTTCTGGATGCAAGGAGCTTATATGGATGTGGGGACTCTTACAGGAGCTTGGAGCGGTGCAACGAACCCCCATGCTTAGCTGGTGTGACAATCAGAGTAGCATTGATATGAGCAAGAACCCCGTCTATCATGGACGGACCGAGCATGTGCTCATTTAGTTTCATTATGTTCGAGAGCTTGTAAAAGACGGTTTGGTGAAGGTGGCTCATTCTTTTACGAATGAAATGGTGGCAGACATGCTCACCAAACCGCTGGGCCGACCAAGTTCACTTTGTTCCGAGGGGGCCTCAGAGTCTTTTGAGCACAGTTTACGAGGGAGTGTTGAGACATAAACTGATGCTCCAATATACTAGGGTTTGGACCCCTATTTTAGGGTTCTTTGTGAGCACGAATGCGAGCCGTTGTGCAGCGCATACTATCCGTTAGGGTTGAGGTTTGATCTCAGTGCGGCCGTGATTTAATTCTGAACAGAAATGAATGTGGCCTAAATCACGAGCGTAATCTCTATTCGGTCCGATGACAGCAAACCATTATACCTCTGTAATGAAGAAGAACAGAAAACATGAATATTAGGTGTCAGAAGTTTTATTGTCACTTATGATGGTTGGTATATATATATAGAGAGAGGAGGAGACTGACTGAGACTGATATGAACTACGACATGTACATTATACATATCTGCATATTATATAACTACCTGCCAATTCCACAAGGCTGTGTGATCCCAATATTTGGGGATTGTAATATCGCCAATGTTGAGTGAATAGTTACAGCTTCCAGCAATTCCATAGTGTAAAACTCCGTTCAAGCAGTTGTTGAGTAGTAAAGCTGCATTCATCTAAAACTCGACCAGTTAATATACATACGTATATCTTTGTGTATGTTATATACATTGCAGAAGCCGACTGTACAAATATAACTTTGTGCTCCCAATGTGAAATCTTCATCCTTAGAATGAGAAATCAATGGTGTCGATATATAATGCATTATCATTAACTAGAGATAGTCGCCGAAGTGCCTGCATTTCGAAACTGGTGGCCGCAACAAGACCTAGAAAGGACTTTCCTGTTGATCCACTGCGCCAAGATCATAGCCATCTTGTTCGAAGGCAATGCTCGCACTCAGCAGCTGCCATAGCCAGGAGGAAGGCAATGAATCACCATAGCCGCCCCTCTTTTCCTTAATCCCCATATTTGAAATTCTTCGTCTGTAATCCCATCGCGCAAATCCGACGGTTTATATTCCACCTCGTGGGGACACAGAACCGTTTAGATGAAAGAGCGTGCATATTTGGAGTGTCGAATCACTGTTATTGTTTTTTTATAAGCTCAAAGAATATCGCATTTTATAAAATGTCAATCTCATGTTGTGACAATCCTCTCTATCTCAAGGTTTGTTATAGAATTTAATAAGTACTTGCAAGTCGTTTGTTACCATGTCCTAGCTCTAACTTCTTTGTGTTTTGCAACCTATCGAAACACTTCTTTACAACCCTGTTTTTCAAATGAAAATTTTCAAACACTTCTTTACAACCTTGCTTTTTCAAATGAAATTTGCATATTAACAGTCCATAACATTCTTATATAATAATGATATTGTACTGTTATGGATTAGTGACCGTATGAAAAAGTCAAGATTAATTACATGTTAATAATATTTTAAAATATATTATTTTAAAAGAAAAATATTTAATTCATAATCTCAGAACCTTAATATTGATACATATTCTAGTATTATTCACATTTAATTAAAATTATTCAATTAAACACGTGCACCAACTTGAATTACAATTTAAAAGTTATCAAATAAGATATTTAAAACTCAGCAAATTTTAAAATCTTGCACATAATAAATCAAAAACATAATTTTAAAATTAAATTAAATTAAATTAACAAACTTATAATTGCATTTTAATACCACTTGAATTTGAATTTAAAAATATTTGCCCTTCACTTATAACATATTATATTTTTAAATCACTTAGTACATGCAAACGTGAAATATTCAAATTCTCTTAAATATAAAAATGTTTTTTTATAAACCTTTACTTTAATTCCACAACATGTAACTCATCTGAAACTTTCTTTTTTAAACATCTACGGAAATATACTCAAGGATAGGGTATTTTTCTGTTTAGGACTCTTGAAGGTTCTTCTTTTATGAATGCCCTTACACTTCCTTAGTTATACCTGAATTAAATAATGTTTCCTAATGTTTTTTTTTTTTTTCTCATCACTATGTACAATCTTTCATTTATAATTTTTAAATTATAAAATGTGATTTGAAAATCTTTTATAATTTTTCTTTTATAACAATGTCATTCTGTCGTATAGGGCAACAAGGCCCAAAACGTAGGTAAGGAGGCGTCGTCTGATTAAGGTGGTAGCAAGGCCGCAAACAAGGCCGGCAACAAGGAGTAATGCACTGTCCGATTGGGCGGTAGACATCCTTGTCAAGATTAAAGTTTAAAGAAATAAATATAATACAGATTAAGGAGATGTTTAAAATAATATTATAAAATATCATTTATACATAAAATATTTTGACAAAAGAAGTTTGAAGTTTTCTTCCACTTGTTAACGACGGGAAATATGCACATATGATTTCTACCACATAATCCACAAAAAAGATTCTTGAGACCAAAAAAAGGCATCAAAGTCATTTTAGGACTAGGGCGTGTTATTAAGAGTGAAATTCTTTGTTTAATATGATAAAGACTTTTTCAAGTTGATCATGGTCCACATTAATGATTTTATTTTATTTTGGAAGTTTATAGGATCGTAAGAAGAGTAGATGAGGGTTAGAAGGACAAAATATTATCACCACCACACCACATGGACTTGATCTATAACAATTCCTTTTTTGAAAAATGCGAGACTCCTCTAACAACAACAAAATAATTTTTACAAGGTCAAAGACTTTTTAAGTACATTGATAAATGTTGAAGTGACAACAAAAAATTTTTCACAAGGTCAAAGACTTTTTTAAGTATACTAATCAATGTTTGAGAAGTGACAACAAAAAAATTTCCATAAGGCCAATTTTTAGGTATTTAGTGATAAATGTTGAAGTGATAGTCACAGGATAAAAAGGCTTTCATTATCTTAACAAGAAATGACTCTCACCAGTACTTATATACATACAATTGTTTTACGTTCCCAAAATGAATAAAAGTTGGAACCATGTGTACACATGTACTTTGTTTACAACTATGTATTTGACTTGAACCCAGAGGTCATATACTTTCTTCAAAAGCACTTGCTCAATGAGATGCAAAGTCCACCATTTACTTGTTAGTTGTAGTAGAGTTCATGACCCGTGGTGCTACAAAGTTAAATGGTATACATCAAATGCTTTATTTAAATACTAATTTATCAAAAAATTTATATTGTTCAAAAAAATTCCAAAAAATTAAATGATTTATTTGTTGGTTGGCAAATATTAAGCCAGTCGGCATATTAAAAAACTTATATTAAAATATTCCTGAGAATTCTAGAATATGCCTGAATATACTTAAAATATTCATGAATATACTAAAATATTTTTAAGCTTCGTTTTCGCAAGACCCACGTATTTAGACTTTGACAAAGTTTGCGTTCATTTATCTGAAGTCTTGGCGATGGAAACTTCCAGAGAGCCAGAATGTGAGATATATATACACTTTCATTTACTCAGCATTGAAATCACTTGATCAATGTCTATGTGGGTAGCCGCAGCAATCGTACTATCTGCAGGTACCTACCTCTTTGATTTCTCAGCAATTTGGCTGTTTGTATTTGAGTTTTGCACGCCCTTACGCAAGATTCATCCACCTAAAGAAGCAGAACAAGTGTGACTACTTTTGCCATGACCTCGCAAGTGAGGTTACCATCTACTTCTACTTCATCCTGGGCCTCCTGATCACGGCTACACCTCAACGCCATCATTTTCAGGTTCAAGTTCAAAAAAGGAAGATGGGCCGTACAGGTCTGCTTACTTTTTACCACTTATTCACCTGTGGAGGTTAGTGAATTTGGTGCGGAGGACTTGGAAGCTTCAAGGGTGAGTGCATTCATTCTTATGACTACTTCTCACTGCTCACTAGACTACTCACGCAGGGCTGAGACCTTAGGAAATCCACGCATGAACGCCCTCTTCACCATCCTCGGCACCTCGACCGAGGGTATACCATCATGACCGTACAATTCGTGGTTACATTGTCCTCTCTAGGGACCAGATCCTGCCTCACATGTCCTGCTCTTCAAATCTCAATAGCGGCCTCCTTGTTGTCTACTGCTTACAATGGAGGATCGTCATCCGTTGAATCTATCACAAGCAGCGCCAGGGCTGCCCAAGTTGCACTCTCCTCGGGTACGAAACTAACAACACTTTTCCTTTTTAGCTAACAGTTAGATTAAACACAAGCAGGATTGTTTACAATCCTTTTTGGCTAACAGTTAGATTAAACACAAGCAGGAATGTTCACAATGTTTGCAAGCATCGCGAGGTCCCTCACGTACACAAACATCGTCATACGGCTGGGGGACTACTTTGCTCAGAAAGGACCAGTGAGTTCCAGGGCAAAATTCTGCACATCCGACTCTATCGTGTTCATCTTCATATCTGTCTTGTTCAGTGTCCATTTGGTCTTCTACTGGCTGCACAAACAGTTGACGAGCAAGAGGGCTTTCTTCACTTGCTTCGTGCTTGCTTACATGAGCATCACCACTGGACCACTCTACCCCATGGTGAGCGAGGCAAGGGAGTCTGGTGAACTTGGGGCACCCATATTCCAGGTGAAGCTCTTTGTGGTTGCCCTCGCAGGCATGTTGGTGGACCTGGTCATGGCTTTGGTGCCTTACATTCTAGGGACGCTTCCTACCGTGGCCTCGCATTTGGCTTTTCTGGGTTACCTCTTGTCCTTGGCCTGGTACATAAGAGTTTGGGAGCCTGATCAGGGTCCGAGTCCTTCCAAAGATCAAACTTGACATTTTAAAACAATCTACGACCCTCATCCCTTTGTGCCAAGCGAGTATGTGGTCAATGGTAAGAAAAACCTAGAGGGGCATTGTGGGGATGCCCTCTCCCTCATGAGCTTCCTCAACAGAACAGTTTCACTCTGACTGTTCTCGTTATACATGCCAAGAAGTACAGAAACGGCATGGCATTGTAAGGCTGAGTATCATCTCCACCGAATGGCCCACTTTCTCGACATCCCAGTTTTACAAGCGCCCAGCAGCAATGTCAACTCCTCCGCGTCTTGCAGACGCTTGGACCTTGCCAGCATATCCATCAAGCAGCCATAGTGCTCGAGTGTGCCACTAACACGCCTGCATGTCCACAAAGCAAGCTCTACCATCCTCAATAACTCCAGCGTTGTCAGGATTGTCTGGGAAAATACTGGTGTCATGTGCTTTGATATTTACTCTGTCCAATAAATATACAGTTAAATATGCAGCGATCTCTGTCTGTGTATACATGGAGTGTTCACATCTTAGATCGATGGATATATCTATATTTCTTTATGCAAACTTCAACACCACTTTCGTGGGCTTTTTACGTATACTTCCTTTTATCTACATATCAATAGGATATTGTACTGGAAGCAAGCGGATAAACTCTCTTAAAAGCTTGACAGCATTTGCAGATGCAAGATATAGATGCCTCATTTATTGATACCCTCGGAGTTTCCCGCCGAATCTGATATGGACCTGATTAGTATAAAAGGTACATTGTTCGATACACACGTCTGCATCACACACAAAAACATCAGTGACACATATATATACCGTCTTTGTTTTAACACATTTAAGTATGTACACCGTTAATATCTTACAAGGGGCTATGGCAGCTGATTCCATGTCTAATGAAGACGCGCCGAATGTTCTGAGCATGAAATCCCGGTAAGCAGCATTATCCACAAATATATTAGCAGTTGCTCCCCTGAAACCAACAACGACCTTTGGTTTCACCTTGTGTTGATATACATACATACATATATATTCAATTACCTCTAGTTTCTAGCAACTTTGTGCAAGTGCTTATCAACTTTTAGCACGCTTACGAACTTCTGGAGTTCCTCCGACAGTGAACATGTCTTCAGGTTGAATCCATACATCACCCAGGAGATTGTCACCATTCCCAGTCGGAAATGTATATTGACCGAAATGAATGTGGCCTAAATCACGAGCGTAATCTCCATTTGGTCCCGATGACAGCAAACCATTATACCTCTGTAATGAAGAAGAACAGAAAACATGAACATCAATTGTCAGAAGTTTTATTGTCACTTATGATGTGTGTGTGTATGTGTGTGTGTGTGTGTGTGTATATATATATATATATATATATAATATATATATATAGAGAGAGAGAGAGAGAGAGAGAGAGAGAGAGAGAGAGAGAGAGGCTGATATGAACTACGACATGTACATTATACATATCTGCATATTATATAATTCCACAAGGCTGTGTGATCCCAATATTTGGGGATTGTAATATCGCCAATGTTGAGTGAATTGTTAGCTTCCAGCAATTCCATAGTGTAAAACTCCGTTCAAGCAGTTGTTGAGTAGTAATAGCTGCATTCATCTAAAACATCGACCAGTTAATATATCTCTTGTGTATGTTATATAAGCCGACTGTACAAATATAACTTTGTGCTCCCAATGTGAAATCTTCATCCTTAGAATGAGAAATCAATGGTGGTCGAATATATAATGTATTATCATTAACTAAGAATTGATTAGTACAATAAATAAGGACTGACCTGCTAGATCAAACCAGGGAGGGAATGTAACAGTGAGGCAAGAACATAAATAGTTGCCGGAGTGCCTGCATTTCGAAACTGGTGGCCGCAACAAGACCTAGAAATGGACTTTCCTGTTGATCCACTGCGCCAAGATCATAGCCATCTTGTTCGAAGGCAATGCTCGCACTCCAGCAGCTGCCATAGCCAGGAGGAAGGCAATGAATCACCATAGCCGCCCCTCTTCTTCCCTAATCCCCATATTTGAAATGAAAAACACTGTTCGCGCAAATCCGACGGTTTATATACCACCTCGTGGGAGACAGAACCGTTTAGATGAAAGAGCGTGCATATTTGGAGTGTCGAATCACTGTTATTGTTTTTTTTATAAAGCTCAAAGAATAATCGCATTTTATAAAATTTCAATCTCATTGTTGTGACAATCCTCTCTACATCAAGGTTTGTTATAGAATTTAATAGTAACTTGCAAGTCGTTTGTTACCATGTCCTAGCTCTAACTTCTTTGTGTTTTGCAACTTACAGTAATCTTTCATCAAAACACTTCTTTACAACCTTGATTTTTCAAATGAAAATTTTCAAAACACTTCTTTACAACCTTGATTTTTCAAATGAAATTTGCATATTAACATACACACAATAGTCCCATAACATTCTTATATAATAATAATGATATTGTACTGTTATGGATTAGTGACCATATGAAAAGTCAAGATTAATTACATGTTAATAATTTTTTTTAAATATATTATTTTAAAAGAAATATTTAATTCATAATCTCAGAACCTTAATATACTGATTATTATTTACATTTAATTAAAATTATTCAATTAAACACGTGCACATATACTTCCACACTTGAATTACAATTTAAAAGTTAATTTCAAATAAAGACTCAGCAAATTCTAAAATCTTGCACATAGTAAATCAAAAAACATTGTTATTATTAATTTTAAAATTAAATTAAATTAAATTAACAAACTTATAATTGCATTTTAATACCACTTAAATTTGAATTTAAAAATATTTGTCCTTTACTTTCAACCTTTTATACTTAATATAATATATATAACATATTATATTTTTAAATCACTACAGTACATGCAAACGTGTAAAATATACAAATAGTTGTTTTATAAACCTTTACCTTAATTCCACAACATGTAACTCATCTTAAACATCTTCAGTGAAAATATACTTAAATATAGTTAAAGGATAGAGTACTTGACTCTTGAAGGTTCTTCTTTTATGAAATGTTTCTTAGTTATACTTGAATTAAATAATGTTTCTATGTTTTCTTTTTCTCATCGCTATCGTACCAATGTTTTCATCTATAATTTATTAAATTAATAAAATGTGACATGAAAATATTTTTATAATTATTTTCTTTTAAAATAATGTCATGCATTCCTGTCGTCTGATTAGGGTGGTAGCAAGGCCGCAAACAAGGCCGGTTACAAGGAACAATGCGCTGTCCGATTGGGCGGTAAATATTTTTTTTCAAGATTAAGGTTTAAAAAAATAAGTAAGGATAATAATAAAGATGTTTAAAATAATATTATAAAATATTATTTATACATAAATATTTTGACAAAAGAAGTTTGAATTTTTTTTCCACTTGTTAATGACAGGGAAATATGCACATGGGGATTTCTAAAGATTGAAAGTATACCACATACCAAAAAACATTCTTGACACCGAAAGAAAGGCATCAAAGTCATTTTTAGGATTAGGGCTTCTGTAGGTGTGTTGTCAAGAAGTGAAACTTCTTGTTCAAGACTAGTTGGTCATGTTTGACGACTTTATTTTTGGTGGGAACGGTAAGATAGCATTGGCACTAGTGAAAGTAATACTTACCTCAATCTTCAAGATGTCAGACTTGAGAACATGTCTTGTCTTGTCTTGCAGATAATAGGACTAATCTATCATGAAAAGCAATGCACAAGTTTAATAAACAGATTCAGGATGTGAAATGCTGTTCCCAAATACACTTAAGCACAAGCTTCATCGTGGTATTGAAGCTACTACACCTTAGGAAAAACAGGAAATGGAACAGACTCCCCACAGGAACACTGTAGGTTGTCTCATGCATATTGGTGAGCAGCCGGCTTGACATTATAGCAGCAGTGGGGGTAGTCAGCAAGTATGCAAAATCTTGGCTTGGAGCATTGGCGAGTAGTTAAGAGGATTATCGTATATCTCCAAGGAATAACATGGATGGGAATTTTGTATGCTCCTGACTCTAATTACCCGGAAGTGAAGCTGGTGGGCTATGTGAATGCAGATTAGGGAGGTGATCCAAATACACAAAGGTCTATCACGGGGTTCTCAATTATGTTCCACGGGGGGCAGTTGCAAGCGAACAAGCGTAGCAGTCTCAAGCTATGAGGCTGAGTACTTGGCTACTAGTGCTGAGATGATTTGGCTTGGTCAGTTTCTGAAGCCACAGTGATTTTGACAACAAGAGTGATTTATCATGATAACAAGAGCAGCATCCAGGTGCCGCACAACGTTCTAACACATCAGTATGCACCACCACTTCAGGATGGTAGCATATTGGAGCGCATTCCAACAACTGAAATGCCATCACAAAGCCACTATTCAAAAATCATTACCATTCGGATTTAATAAAGAGGTTTGATTTTTGACTTGATGCTTCAAACGGACAAACTTTGCATTTTGGTCTGGAAACTTTCAGAGAGTGCTTTTTTTTATTGTTTTGGATTTATGTTTTATGTTCTTGCTTTGTCTCTGTTTTTGGCTTTGGTTGTTTCGTTTTTGAGTTCGAATGGATCCATAAATAATGGAAAACTTGGATAGATAAGGCGAAATCGATTATCAGTTGTTGCGTTAGTGTTAATTAGTCCTTGTTGATTTCTAAGGTACAGAAATGGCTGTGGGATTTGGCACGATTGTCAGCTTTGTCCATGTTATAAATTTCATTTTGTTTTCATGTAGATTACTAATTTGTTTAAGCTAGTTTGTTATTTTCGTTTTAAATTAGGACGTATTTATGCATTTACTAAGATTATGTTTAAAACATTTTCACGTTTAGAATTACATAAAATTTAATTACTGAGTTGTGTGTTGTTATGTATATTCATTTGCTGTTAAAACCAGCTATTTGTAGGATAAAAAGGTAATATCCATTTTTTAAAACTAATTTCATTAATTTAATTATCAAATTAAATAAGAATAATAAATTTACATCATTATATCAATGGCGTAAATAACTTTATGATTTATAAATTTAAGGTTCCTTTAACTTGTTATAGGCATCATTAATATTATCTAATTAGGGTAATATGATCTTATTAAATGAAATTTAAGAGTTATTGTAAAAACCAACCCTTAGTATAAGAGCAATTTAACTTAGGATTTTAATTTAAATGCTATTTGGTTTATATTAATTAATTATATAAGATTTTACTCACACTTAAAATTAAATATGAAATGTTAACTTAATTTTTATTTAGTGTGCAACTTAACTTTTTTTTTCCTAGTTATCTTAAAAAAGAGTTTTAAAAAATGATATATAAGATTCTCTTGAATATATAAATTAATATGAAATATTAACTTAATTTTTATTAAGTACATAGTTTGACTTTTTCTATTGTTGTTATTTTTAAAAAAATTGTTAGTTTATCTTGCAAATCTAAGTAATATGTTTTATGAAATCATTTTAAATATTTTAAATATGATTTTCAAAATTTAAGTACTAATTCATTTAACTTTTATTTCATTCATCACATTTGCTAAACTTAAACAACAAATGAATATACATAATAACTTAATATTCAATATTTAAATTTTATGTAATTCTAAATGTGAAAGTGTTTTAAACATAATCTTAGTATAATTTAAAACTAGTATATGCTTCATAAACATATAATTAATTGTATGCCAATTCGTTATAAATGCAAAATATGTTCTAAGTTAAAACGAAAATAATAAACTAGCTCAAATAAATCAATAATTTTTTTTAACTCAAAACAAGAAAACAAAATGAAATTTATAATGCACAAATCGAACAATTATGCCCAATCTCACAACTTTTTTTTTGCCTTAAAAACTAACAAGGGCTAATTAACACTAAGGTAGTGGTCAATAATTGGTTTTGTCATATTTATCCGTCCCTAGATTTCATTGTGTAGCCCTTGTCCGAATCCATTTTAACTTAGAAATGAAAATAAAACTAAAGCCAAAGCCAAAAGTTAAAACAAAAACATAAAATTGAAAGTCAAAACTAAAAACAAAATTCGAAAACAATAACAAGAACTTAGAACATAAATTGAAAGATTTTCACATTTGAATTGAATGGTTCGACTCAATTTTCAAAACCATGCGACCTCTACCTATGCCAAATTCTACATTTGTTTTTGTACCTAAGAAATCAATAAGGGCTAATTAATATTAAGACCACGGTCTAAAATAGTCTTCATGATACCTTATAAAACCGACCTTCATTTCTAGTGATTTTGGTTTCTTTGTATAGAAGTCATTCGGATTTACAAACCCATGAAGTTCGATTTTTGTTTTATCCATTTGGTGTGCTAATATTCTTTAAATTCTTCAAGACTGCTCAAATAATTTAATTAATGGCATTTCGACATATTTGAACAATAATGGAATGACTAGCAACAAAGAATTAAATTAAATTTACTATTTCCAAAGTATAGTAAACTTCCAAATCAAGTTTAAGAGATACTCAAGTAGTTTATCATTTCTACATGTATATATATTACTAAAAGACCAAGTATAAAGTTTATGACAAAAATGAGTACACTCAATTTCTCAATAGCTACAATAGGAAAAACAATACATGATAGATATTATGTTTGTAGCACAATTATTATTTTTTTTAATATTCCAAAGGACAAGATATTTGACTTCTTTACAAAGAGTTTCACTAGAGCAAGACAGGTTTGTTGAACGAAATATAAATAAGAGTCTCAAACAACAAAAAGAATTATGGACATCCTATTGAGGCTGCATATGTTAATTAAGTTCAACATGCTTGAATTTGAAAAATATTTATAGCCTTGTAAGACATTTAGAGAAGAGAATAGAACACAACCACCAACAATGGTTATAATCCAAATAACAAACACCAAACAAGTTAAGGAGGTAGTAGAACCACTAATAAGGCCAATAATCCAAATAACAGATGAACAACATGCAAACAAGGTTGCAATAAATAATAATAGGACAATGACCATGGAGAACTGTAAGTTAAAAAGAATAAGCACACATCTAAAAAAATAAGCACACATCGAAAGAAAATAAACACAAGAATCATTTGCATGTTGTTCATCTGTTATTTGAATTCTACTACTTCCTTAACTAGGTCTTGTTTGGTGTCTATTATCTAGATTACAACCATTATTGGTGGTTGTGTTCTATCCTCTTTGGTGAATGTCTTGCAAGGTTGTAGATATTTTTCAAGTTAAGCATGTTGAATTTGATTAACGTGTGTGCGGCCTCAATAGGATGTCTATAATTCTTTCTATTATTTGAGAGGCTCTTGTTTATATTTCGTTTAACAAATCTTTCTTGCTCTAGGAGGACTATAGAGAAATCAAATATCTTATTTTTTGGAATATTAAAAATAAACAATACTTTGTATTGTGGTCTTAGTAACTTATCTATAAAGATGATAAATTATTTAAGTATCCCTTGAATTTGATTTGGAATTTTAATATACTTTAGAATTAGCAAGTTTAGTGTAATTCTTTGTTCATCAAGTGTCTTGTAACCATTCCACCGTTGTTCAAAAGGGCATGTTTAAATTTTATGCTTGACATCTATTTGAGAAATAAATTACCTTTGAGTTATTGCTTTATTTCTTCTTGTTAACTGGGTCTTTGAATGTACTTAGAAAATCTAACATGCTCGATAAGGAAGCCCTAGTCTATAATCATGGCTTTTTCTATCAATTTGAAAATGATAAAATGGTCTAGTCCTTATCAACCGTAACCTTTTTATGTAAATCATTTCTTTTATAAGTTTAAAAGGATGAAATATTCTAGAAGCATAAGCCTTTTTATTTAACTTAAAGTTATTGAAAATAAAAGGTTAGAATGATGCATAAGTTATCAAGCATAGCTTTTTGATGTAATATCTGTCTTTATAATTAATTCAAACAATGGTAGCTTTTTCACGTGGTTCCTTAATGAGTTGATTAAATGTTTTAGAAATATACATCAATCAATAGTTAAATATAATTTAACTTGTTACAATATGGAATTACTTTTCTTAAAATCCAAATATATGGTGTCTAGATCTGAAGGAGCTTTTTCCAATGGTACCAAATCATAAGGATCGAAAATGAGATAAAGAAATATAAGCAAAATGAATTATGGACCAAATTAATGTTGTTTAGGTCACAATTGAAGGTTTTTTTGGGGTGATTAGGATATATAGTAGGTTAAGACCCATATAGAAGTATAGATCTTATCATGAATTTGCAATGATGTAATAATCACGAATAATAGACAAATGGTATTGGCAATTAAATTTGAAACCTATTTAGAACACGAATTAATGTTAATTATGTTGTTAGGGCACGTGACAAAAATTGATTTAATTTAAGGAAATTTAAATTTGATAAGGAAATTATAACTCACATCAATATAATAGTGAATTTATCAAATAATATGTATTGTTATTTGTAAGGAAAAAGTAATATATGATTTTTCATTTAATATTAATATGGTTTTCAACTTATATTATTAAGATATGTAGTGTAATATTTTTAAAACACACACTATGGGGTTGGCAGTTGAGGGTATGGCCCAAGGACGTGCCAAGAAATAAGTCCAGGCATCTGGTTAACGATTGGTTGACGATGGTCTGACAACGACAAACTGCCAACTGGCATGGATGAGCGACGGGATGAAGCCCCGGGTAAGGAGGCACTGCAGGTACGGACTGATGGCGACGGATGTCAGGCGATGGCGTAACCAGGCGTAGATTTGGTCGTCTGGATCAACTACCCGGAGTACGTAGGACAGCACGCATGAGGGAGATGCATAAATGTGTCAGACATGACTCTGTCACATGGTGGTAGACCAGTAAGGGAGGGCCACCTGTCCCTAGGATCTAGCGCTAGGTAACCCATTATATAAACAGGAAGGCTGGTAGTGGGTAGGGGTCTTTTTAGGGAGTTAAGTCTGCGTCTTGTATCTTGTTCCCCCTATCGGAGGTAGTTGTACTCAGGCAGGCACTATATGAATACATGCTCTTTCTATTCACCATCTTATCTGTGATACACTTCTTGCTCAGCTCCTAGGCCCACAAGCACTCTGCTAACTATTCCTGCGGTTCATAGGAGAACTCTCCCACCTCGGTACACGGACCCTCGCGATGTCCGGGTAGAGGCCATTCGATACATTCCCAAACACCCGAGGTAAGGCCGGCTAGGGGTCCTTTTAGGGAGTTAAGTTTGCGTCTTGTATTTTGTTCCCCCTATCGGAGGTAGTTGTACTCAGGCAGGCACTATATGAATACATGCTCTTTTTATTCACCATCTTATATCTATGATACACTTCTTGCAGCTCCTAGGCCCGCAAGCACTCTGCTAACTATTCCTGCGATTCACAGGAGAACTCTCCCACCTTGATACACAGACCCTCGCGGCGTCCGGGTAGAGGCCATTTGATACATTCCCAAACACCCGAGGTAAGGCTGGCTAGCCGACTCGGACCTCCGGGGTTGGACGTTATCCACAGCTTCTTGGCGACCACCAAGGCTTCCTAGAAGCACCACAACTAGCCTGCGGAGTCCTCGACGATCATTTGTGGCGACCACGGAGGGATAAATAGTACACAAGAATGGAGTTCACTATAGTAAGCAGAGTTGCGGCCCAAAGGAGAGCCGGGATTAACTCGTTTGAACAACTAGAGATCAACGAGCATCAGCTGACAGGAGGATGCGACGGTAGGCCGAGGAAGGCTAATGGAAGGCAGCGAGGCACCCCGGCTGCCACAATCAGCCCTCGCCTCACCTACCTGAGAGAATGACGCAAATATCGCATGGCCGAATCTCTGAGCAACAATAAACCCGGCATAGCAGCGGCCAAGGCGGTCACAAGTCACCGACGACGTAGAAGGATATGAAGGAACCGCAACACGTCTGGACATTAGTCTAGGTACAGCAGCGTGCGGGAACGAGCAGCATTCGGACGAGCGACCTCGTCTGACGATGACCTGCAATGCATAGTGGGATGGATGGCAGGACGATGAAAGCCCCCCACCTCTCGACGTAGGCGAAATTGACGGTTACGATGAGCCCCCACACCCAAGAGCAAAACTAGTGTTTGATGAGTACCCCGAGGGAGGAAACCCCACACAGAAGAACCCCAGGAAAGGGAAGGCCTGCGCCGGAGGTAGGAATCTCGAGGTGGCGAAAGTAGCATGGATAGCGAAGGGGGACAAGAGCCGGAGTCCAGCGCGGTTAGCGCCACGAAGGACGTAAGGTAGGAAACCCAAGGCTGTCGTCACCCACCCAAGGTAAGGTGAGGGGCCCATGGCTGCCCGGAAAGAGGGGGGGAAGAGCCTCATTCAAAAGGCCCCCATGGGAGGGGCATCGAGTGCTAGTAAGGCAGCCTCTGCATCAAGAGTTCAGTCGATCGGCGATGCAGTAGGCAGGCCAGGGTGGTTACCAGGATGAGAACCCAAGGCTTTAGAAGGCCAAGGTCACATGGGACGACCACCTGTGCGAAGGCGACTGGATGTCGATGAGCGACGGATTGGGAGGAGGTACCAGTAAGGGGGGTCACATAGTGGCCACTCTGAGCAAGGGATGAGGGGATTCCGCCCAGGGACAGGGGAAGTCTGCCCAAGCGACCAACACCGTGCCAGCCCCGCGAGGGAAATCCGCCAGGGCACACGACAGAGCCGCAATCACCACAAGACGAGGGATACCGTCTCAGGGCGAGGAGGATTTGCCTCGACAACCACGATCATTTAGACGACGTGAGGGGATTCTGTACACGGTCCTAACAAGCCACTCATTGGATGAGGGAATACCATCTAGCCAAGGTAAGCCACGCCACTAGCCGTCAGGTTGGTCCCGCGGAGAGGGCCTCGAGGGGATAGCCGGGAGGACCCGTCCTCGTCACCCACCCTCAATAGGAGGGCAGGGCTGCGAGGGAGGAGGAAGGTACCCGCCAGAATACCGGGACGTTGACTACACCACGTCCAAAGCGGAGGGTCCAGATTGGAGCACTTCTCAGGCTCAACAGGATGCCATGGGAATCGATCCGGTTACCTTTACTAGCCCGCACACTCAATCGGATACAGGAGAGCACCGTAATGGTGCCCTTACCTGCATTCCGTGGAGCGAAGGGCGAAGATGTAGACCAACATGTACACAAGTTCGAACAAGTATGCGAACTCAGGAGCGTGAGCGACAATCATAAGAAGCTGAGCGAATTCGCATGCACCCTGGACAAAAAGGCACATGCCTGGTGGATGCGATTCCATGAGGCAAACGAAGGAGCTCGCTAGGGAAACCGCACAAAGGGCGTTCCTGGATACCTTCCGGGAGAAAAAAGAGTGAGGAAGAGGTGATCCACAAGCTAACGAGCTTGAAACAGAAAGCAGGGGAGTCGGTTGATGAATACGGTCTGCATGCTGGGGTACATCGCCTAGCTAAGAGACACCCAGTTGACCTGACCAAGAAATGTGGTACCAAAAAGGACTGCGGCTGGAGATCCGCAAGTGGATCGGTCTAGACGATCGGATGTTTGACAAACTACTCTCGGTACGCCAAGAAGGCGGAGAAGCGGGAAGCCAAAAGACGCTAGGAGAGGAAGACACAGGACAAATCAGATGCTGAGGGGGCAAACGACACCACCTCGGATGAAGAGAAAATCTTTCCGATGTTTCCAAAGCCTGCTAGAAAGGAAAGATGGTCGAGACTAGGGGCACATGCAGCTGCAACATGGGGAGGCCCAGCGAGGGCCACATGGAAGGAAGACTTAACTGCAACACTAGCTCAAATGGGATATACCAAGTTACTGCTAGGTATGTAACCTCTGCGGGTCCCACAACACAGACGATTGTTATTGGCTGGCCGAACTCCTGAGCAATAGGGTACCACAAGCGGCCGCATTGACGATAGAACAAAAAGGCCAAAGGGGATGCGGATAACCGGAGGAATTTCGGCCGCGGACGGAGGGAGTTTAATCAACCTCATAGGAGGTCCTGGTCGGGAGACTGGAATCGTAGGTCTCGTTCCCGTGAGCAGCAATCATACCGACCCAGGTATGGTCACAGAGAGAGATGGCTAGAACGCAAGGAGATGATGTGCGCACTTTGTGAAGGTCACACCACTATACCGATGTTCATGTGTATCATTAATCAAACCAATGCTAGAAGCGCAAGCAACCGGAGCCGCCAGGGTGGGGAACAGGCAGATCCCCGCTAGCCCAACGCCAAACCCTACACCACAGTAAACCAAGTAACGATCGTATTACCAGGATAGGACGCCGAGACAAACATAGTGTTGCAGGGCTCTCTTGGCAGATGAAGCAAGACCACTGTAAGGGAGCACGACTAGGGCAATGCGAAAGTGCGAAAGAAAACAAACAACAAAACCCATAGTGGCGGGAAAGGAAGCAAACTAACGAGCCGACCGCCTTGGTACCCGCAGAGCCCAGCCAAGGCCAAGAATCGATGAGAAAGGTAAGGAGACGGGTGTCGGGCCTTTAGGATGGGGGAGGCTCAAACGTCAATGGGGCAAGAAAGCGCTGCTGATTCCAGCCACACAATGGTGGAACCGGGCACAACTAGCCGCAAGGCCCCCACCGAGAGGCATTGCCACCACAGTGGACTACGTGAACAATGTGCCAACCATTCTAGTTCGCATGGCAGGTCGCACAATCAGCGAGGCAATTATAGATGGAGGGTCGATAGTCAATGTCATGTCAACAGAGCTCTATAGGGATTGCGAAT
Organism: Selaginella tamariscina; assembly: GCA_003024785.1. Classification (NCBI taxonomy): domain Eukaryota; kingdom Viridiplantae; phylum Streptophyta; class Lycopodiopsida; order Selaginellales; family Selaginellaceae; genus Selaginella; species Selaginella tamariscina. The sequence continues at coordinate 24,045 of PUQB01000750.1, read as the reverse complement.
GCCAGCTCCGGAGGCCACTCCCTTCCAGGTGCGCATGCTAACAAGGCTGAGGTGGCACCTAAAGGCATTCTAAGGGTATAGTAGAAGTCGAGGTCCAAACAGTCAAATTCTAGATAAACGTTGTGGTCCTCGACATGCACGCCAGAGGGGATTTGGCCTACTCCTTGGGAGACCCTGGCTCAAGGGTGCGAAGGTGCAGCATGACTGGGAGCACCAACAAATACGATTTCGAACCAGGCGGGGAATGAGGTCCATACCCACAGGTCAAATTCAGGCCCCTACGTAGAAATTCAAGGTGCTAGAAATTAGGAGTCAAGTTCTGTCATGTTTGGATCTGCACGATTGACCAAGTTCCAAAACTTGATCCTGAATCATTGAACGGTCTCTCTTGACACTTGCTTCAAGTCGTGAAGCTCACGAAAAGCGCAGCAGAATCCTCGGCTTACCAAAAGCTTGCTTGAATGCTGGGACAAGATGTTTCAATCTTGTCAATCAAGAACGGGGACACCATTGTACCATTGCAAGGCAAGTCCTTGCAGACATGTTGGGAACTCTCGCAATTGCTGAGATTTAGACATCCATGGTAATCAGCAATCCCTTCAAAGTGTGCCCACCAATGGTACACGTCTGCTCCAACCTCCCTCTTGAAGAACTCTGGATGAACACGTGGATTTGAACCCAAAAGGTGTGGATTGGCACTTTGCGGCATATTGGCATTCTACTGCATACCGTAGTGAATTTCCCGTAGGAGAGTAGTTTGATTTGCCACACTCAACTGCAATGCATCAAACAACTGCAACTATCTTTCTTCATTCACCATCACGAACAAGAACAACAAGGGGAGAGGGAGAAAAAAAGAACACAAAAAAAAAAAAAAAAAAAAAAAAAAACTAAACCTTCAAAGGACTGCTCAACATCTCCACCAATGAGAGGAGTGAATACCAAATATTATTCAATCATGTCTAACTCATACAAGATATTTATATTAAGTGTCTGTGTCATAATTAACGCGCTTGGTGCCAAGTAAATCATGGTGCCCAAATTAGCCAACACCCATATTAGTGTGCCTGAATCTTAGTGCCACATGGCACCTCTATGGCAGAGTATACGTAGCATATATACATAGTATACACCATGGAACCTTACAAGTGCAACAATTAAAAATCAATTTTATTAATGACAAATGCATTCCAAACCAATTCAAGACTTTTAGGGTGTCTTCCCATTATATGGTTTGGTTAGGGTAGCATTAATAAATACTTAATAAATAAATAATTTTTATCTTCACATGACAATTGATTAATTATGAGTTAAGTGTTAAAATTTAATTAAATGTCTTTACATATTAGCAAAGTTAAGTTATAAAAATTAATTAAGTTTGACTTAACTACATATAACTTCACCAAATATAAATTGTAGTTATTAACCTAATTAAATAATGATATTAGTTAAGGAAGATTCAATTAAAATATTTAATTTTATTCAGTTAAGAATTAACATAAGTGTGAAGACAATATTTTTAGTTATCTAGTAACTGAAAGACTTAACTAATAGCCTCTTAATCAAATGTAATTAAGCCTGTGCAAATGGTTGGATGTACAGTTAGAGTTATTGTTATGTATTGCATAGATCATTGATGTTTTTGAAGGTTTCTTGAACTTAAAAGCTTACTAAACAAAATTCACAAATTTAATTGACTTCTAACTTATTAAAAAGGTCATAGCATAAGGCACGTTGGTTGTCCCATGGCTTGGTGATGTAATCGTAAAAGTTCTGCCAATGATTTTGAAATAATGACATGTTAATAATCTGTTATGAAGTACAATTTGTATTGAAGCAACTCAACAATTTCAATAGATATAATGAATGTCACATGTTTATTAAGTGGACAATCTAGATATCTTGAAGAACCATTTGGAGAAGGATGTCTAAGACTAACAAGGTTTTAAAGGGTTGCAACAGTATTAATTTCATTAAATTCGAAATCAATCAATATCTAGAAGTCCATCAGACAACATTTTAGCATGTGCAAATAAATATAAATGATAATAAGAATAAAGAACAAGGTTATGGAATCTTTGAACTAATTGGTTTCCAAAGGAATTAACTATAGCATGACTAACGTGAAGAGATTTATATGGTGTTTGTCCTGATAAAACAATCGTTACAACTCGGAGGTTCTGGACAACTGACATCATGAGTTACCAAAGCTATATTGGAGGTAGCGTCTCGTGGCAGTGTGGACTTGGGGCGGCATGTCACAATCCCATCCTGCCCGTTATTTGTAGAGGATCTTCGAGAGTCCCTTTGCCATCGACTCCGCCGCAAAGATCCGAGACACGATGCTGTCCATCGACCAGCTATGGATGGGAACCTTGCACAAGTTCCAGACGTGCTTGACTTTAGACAGGAAATCATATCGAAAGCTACTGTGCAAAGCTTGTCGCACTCTTACCGAGTGGCTTGGTGACAAACATTGGTAGAAACCTTGACGAACCAACACTGGCATGATTCCTTTGTCACGTAAATCCGAGTCCAATCCGATCTTCATGTTTAAGCGGATCGTAGTCGAGCTTGAGGCCAATAGTGATCACTGTATCGCCGCCGAGAACGATTTGTGTAGCGGCTCCACTATCTGGAGATCTAACAAACGACGCGCGCGCACCATACATGTATTAAGAGTGTATGATAAAGTCTAATATTTTGAGTGTGTAGAGAGAGTCAACTTAAGGAAGTTGATTACAGAAGCTTGGATCAGGCTGACAATAGTCGTTCACACAGGGAAAATTAGCATAGCAGCCAGATGTGCCAGGCCCACAATATGCTCCACACACACACTTGAGAGCATCACACATTCCACCGTGGCAATCCATGCCCTCGTTACAGTCAGAACTTGTGTCGCAGCTGTCTCCACAGCCGGCTGGCTGCTGCATACTGCCCTTCTCCAATAGCAACCCAAAAACTAAAACAATAAGCACAACCGCAGCAGCTCTCATTTTCCACGTGCAGGTCTTCAAATCAGTATCCACACACACACACACCTGGTTAATGGTTAAGGAGGAAGCTTTCTAAGTATATGTAGCACATTTACAAAGCAGTCTTTGAAATTACAAAGCCTGTATACCCCACACAATCTGGCATTTAACACACAATAGAGTATAATGCTTTGGCTTCAAGTTGAACTATATGCTAATCAAAATCTCTTAATTAACACTGTTTTTAAAGAGAAACAGTAAGATCTGACCATTGGATCGTAAGCTTACATCGAGAGAGAGAGAGAAATCTGTTCTCCTAACGAACAAACTCTATAAGCCTATAATGCTGTTACTTCATGTATTAATCAACAACAAAACATGCTTACAGAAAGTTATTCAGATAGAGAGAAGGTCTGTACATGTATCTATAGCAGTTGCAACATGAAAATCCTCCTCAGAAGGTCGAGGCTGAAGATCAAACACATCGTCCACATAGCCTCCCTCCCCTTCATCAACATGAACATAATGGGGAACTATCTGGAAATTGGAAAATAGATATAATACACATGCACACGCATATACAATGTAAGCATAATTACACACGCACACCTCATCCGTAGCCGTGAAATCTATCAAGTCGGTATTACTTTTTCCCCCTTCAGCCTCTGCTCCTAGATTTTCCGCACCTTAAAAGTAATAAACTTAAGCGTTATGTCTGAACACACGCATGCACGTACATCTATCTATACATACCTATACCTGTCAGACCTTCCTCCTGCAAACTCTGCTCATTCTCAGTTGTATCAGAATCAATAGTATCCTTGCTTTTCCTGTACAATAATAGAAAGAATCACATAAAAGACTCACTGAGCATCTTGCTCCCCTCCGTACAATCGTCTTCAGGATTCGTACCTTGATTGCCCTCAGCTAGCTCTAAATACAATGGATAGCTTTAATTAAACAATAGCCGCAAACAATATATAGTAATCAATAATATGCATATAAAGAAATGATATATCTAAACAGCTATAAAACAAGAGATTCACAATTGAGATAGTTATGCAAACCTTGCACCGGTGGGGTTTCATTTGCAGCACCAACTTCAACGTGATCATGCAAACCTTGCACCGGTGGGGTTTCATTTGCTGCACCAACTTCAACTTGATCCATGTTATTTGGATGTGATGTCTCTGAAGAGCTCTGAGAATCCTGATTCTGTATAGCAAGCTATATTTATGTAGATTAAACGACAATTATGTGTTTGTGATTATATAACTCATGTATACACTATAAGAATATGATTTAAATATATAGCTGTACAGTGAATGCAAAGTTTTCGAACGCGTTACCAGTTGGGGCTCCTCGGATGGTGCTAAAACACGTGTAGTTTCTTCGGGAACCTGCAATGAAGTTACTAAGGACATTGAAGCAGTAGGATCTTAGCTATCCTTTAGAAACTTGTAGCTTAGTATATACTTCTCTATCTATCTAATCTATATCTATCTATCTATATATATTTATATATAGATAGAGAGAGAGAGATACGCTCGCGCGCGCACTCATGAAAAGGATGAATACTTTACCTGTTGAAGCTGCTGAGAGGCTTGAGTTACGAGATTAGAGTTTTCTTTTACGGAAGTTATAGACAAGGAACCGCCTGCATCCTGTTTGATAAGATGATAAATTACGATGTATACACTGGTGTATATACAAATTCGAAAATCATGTTATATACTAGATACTAATACAGAGCTAATAGAGTATACCTGGTCAGATACTTGAGGTACAACAGAATTAACTGCAGTTTTCTACCTCGGAGACTATTGAAGAAGAATCTTCATCGTCCTTTTAGTAAGATAACATTTACATAAGTTTAGTATATAAGAGAAACCCATGCTTCAAATTATATATTATTCTATTCGATATCAATATATAGTCATACCGAGCATACTTGTGCAGTTCCTTTTGGAGTAATCTCGACTGGTGAACTTGGTGTATAAATGTGCTCGTGAGCTGTTCTGTCTTTGTTTATGACAGAAATCGTAAGTAAACCATTAAAATATCACGTACTACACGCCAACAATGTATGTGTGTACGTGTGTAAGACGTCAAAGAACGTTCTTTAGTGCGTAAAGACAAGTCATACCTTTGTTCAACGAAGAAAAACCATCTTGAAGTTGTTCTTCGAGCTTCCCCACTCTTTCATCTAGTTTACCAAAAGCCGTATGCAGATAAGTTTCCATTCGTACAACCACCATCTCCAACCTTTGAATGCGATACCTCATTTCATTTTGAAACTCTTCTGTTTTATTCAATCAACAAAGAGGTATTTGAGTGTGTGTGTGAGAGAGAGAAAGAGAGAGAAGAGAGAGAATTGTACGTATACCTGATTTTTTCTGCATTTCCAGTTGTTTACTGGTTACAGATTCTTCCTCTTTCAACGTAGAACTGGGTTGGTTTTGTTGCATCCGTCGATTTTCCACTCCATCAGACATGCCTCGGACGATTTGCAACATGCTCGGCATTAACATTGTAAGCATTGAAGCAGTACCATCTGCGTAGTTATTAATCACATGTCATCATGCGCACAGTTATACGCACACGCACACGCACACACGAGACATACATAGATATGCATGCATACATGGATTGTAGTAAAAGAACCGTATTCAACACACAGATACATATAGATGTACACATCAGTGTACAGCATTCATTTTGTTCAGTATAGTACAGTATGATGTGTTGTAAAGAATGTGCCACACGCACACGCAGACCCACACAAAAATCACAAGAACAAAGACACCCGTACATTCAATGAAAGTAAGCTTCCTGTCATTCCTTAAAGTGGATACCATATCGTGTGATGTGTATATGTGTCAAAAATCACACACACACACACACACACACTGTTGTATTTTCCTTCTCGTTGTCACTAGTAGAAGTTGGTGAAGTCTCTGCAACTTCTGCACAAATTGTGACCTTTTTGATTTCCAGCCGTGATTTGCTTATTAATGAAAGCAGTCTGATTTTGAGAGCTGCCCATGCATCGGCATTCACTAATTCTACCTCCGCTTCATAAAATGGATTTCCCTAAACATAAATAAATTAATCAATTAATTATACTTTTCATTGAACTCGTTTAGTTATACATGCTTAATTAAAGATATCTTCATGTATATGTGTGAGTTTGAATATACAAACTGTTTCAGAATGAACTGTGAACTATTACGTTATAGTAAACTATATGAGCTAAAACGCACCTCTGGTTTTACAGATGAATCGTCAATCTCGCCACGTGCGGTGCAGATGTAATCTGTTTCCCCGCCAGGTTGTCTTTGACAATAAACTTCACAGATACGAGAAGTGCTCACAATACATACGCTATTAACATAGCATAGTCCCTCAAATGCAACTGCATTTATACGAGAGAGATTACTAAATTACTTATAGTTAATTTAATCCATACGTCACACAATTAATGTTAAATATACATTCATTGACTTTATATTTAATACATAAAATGAATAAATAAATAATTAAAATGATTTTAATGTTAAATATACATTCATTGACTTTATATTTAATACATAAAATGAATAAATAAATAATTAAAATGATTTTAATGTTAAATATACATTCATTGACTTTATATTTAATACATAAAATGTATAAATAAATAATTAAAATGATTTTACCTGTAATTTCACAAGGGTTGGAGTCAGAGGATGGTTCTAAGGAGAGAGACTCTGAAGATTCTGGAATCGAATCAGATATTCTAGGGGCAGCATCTAAGATTACATCCAGCAGTCTTCCACATCTCCGTGGATCGCCTCCAGCTGCAGCTCTTGCTTGCCACCATCCAGCACAAATATTTTAGGGATTTAAACCTAAACATTGTTTAGGTGCGGATTTATATTAATCCCAAATTTCTTCATTACATTAACTTTTTCATTTAGTATGAACACCGCTTGTGGTGAATAAACTCAACCTGCATAGAAAATGCCTCAGAAGAAAGAAACTATCTCTCTCGTGTGTGTGGGTGTGCGTGTGTGTGTGGGTGTGTGGAGAGACCTGATCATCGTTGTGAATTCCAAATGCTTTTAAAGACGCTTTATCGTCAAGAAGCTTTTGGTTCATATAGCATAAGCAAAAGTTGGTCCATACTTGCTCCCTGCATCATTTATCTCTTGTGTATTTGTAAATATGTATATATGCATACAAAACACATACACACACGCATTCTGTACGCATGTGTTGTATGCATTTGTAATATGTACATGGGTCTTACCACTGAATATCACAATAGCCCAAGGCCTTCATTTCAAGCTCATTCACAGTCTTCTCCAGCTCGCTCTTCATCTCTCCAACAGTTGCATCACCGGACACAAAGAAATCTGCAAAACAAATGATAATAAATAACATTTACAAACAAACATAAAAAAAAAAAAATTAATCACCAAATGATGTCCCGTCCAGCTTCCTAACCAGGAGCTTAATCATTCCTTCGTCTCTGTTAATCGAGTCTTCATGTACACCATCCGAGTATATTCTATTGTTATCATCGCATATTCTCAGTAATGGCTCAAAATCTCCATTATTATCCCCAATGGAAGACGGAACAGCAGCATAGTAGTGACTAAACCTCTTGCTTCCTCCCAAAGTGAGCCTCATCTAAATCAAACTCTAGGCTGTGCAACTCGCTCAGCCTTAACTGACTGACACGTGGTTTATACAATAAACATACCTGTGGAATCAGTTGTGCAAAATGAGAAGGGATGTACGCAAACAGTAGATCTGGAGGCGTCTATGGAAGGTCAGAAGTCCCCCTCTATTCTCTCTTTCATTAATCTCTGATTTCTGAAAAAGCAGTAAAACCAGAGATTTAAGATTACTGAATGAGCATTAAATTAAATAATCTTAAATTACATACACGATAGCTATATAGATACTGATAGTAATAGATAATATGCCAAAATATATTCCCTACATATATCCACATACACGTGGATTCTTACAAGAGAGCAATGTCGTGTAGCTTGCCTCATGTTCAATACTCTGTTCTTAGGGTTCTTATTTCTGTTTTTAGGGTTAGGTCGTGTTGTTTGCGGGATCAGGATGGTGAAGTTCTCTAAGCAGCTGGATGGTCAGCTTGTGCCCGAGTGGAGATCGGCATATTGCAATTACTGGCAGATGAAGAAGGATCTCAAGCAAATCAAGCTGTTTCTGCGCAGGAAACAGCAATTTAATGATATTCTTCAATCTGCTGCTTCTACTCCACCGTCAGATTCTCCTCTTAGAACTTTCAGCGGGCTTAACAGGCGCAAGATTACGACTTGGAGCCAAAATGAAGTCATACGGGTAACACACGCACACACATTCTGTTTGTAGGGAAAGTCATAGAGTTATCTTATATATTATATAGGTATATGCACATACAGGTACGCAGAGCATTGATTTTATTCTATACAGGTGCATGAACGTAGATCCTTTGATCCTACGGAAGACGTAATATATGAAACAGAATTGTTAGGACCTATGTCACAAGTTGAAGAAGAGAGGACCTTCTTCAACAGTCTTGACAGTGAACTCAACAAAGTGAACAGATTCTACAAGCATAAAGAAGACGAGTATTGCAGACGTGCAGAAGCTCTCAGCCGTCAGATGTCCTTGTTGCTTGACACGAAGCGTTCGATCGATCTCATGTCAGGTCAACAATGCAAACTCCATCACTAAACGTCAGTGATCAAGGCAATCTTTCCTTTGATTTATATATATATATATATATATATATATATAATATTATTTTTATTTATTTATTTAGATTATATGCAGGAGAGCCTTCTACCTATAATGGTACTAATATACCCCCACTAGACAAGGATGTTGATGTGAAACTTGATGTGAAAACACAGACAACGACGTTAGCATGGCTTTCTCAAGCGCTTATTTATCAGTCCGAAAAGAATATTACTCAACATGCGGACGTATATACCACTAAACGGAAGTTACATTCTGCTGAGAAGGTTTTGCGTTTAGCTTTTATTGAGTTTTATCGTGGCCTTGGATTGCTCAAAAGCTTCAGGTATATTATATATATATATATATATATATATATAGAGAGAGAGAGAGAGAGAGAGAGAGAGAGACACACACATAATATAATCATATCTTGTGATGTATATTAATATATAGTATGTGCTGTAATCGTATCATATCATTCTGAGTTTATTCTTATCAAAATGGTCAGTTGTTGTTAACATGTTCTTACTTGCAGTTCTTTGAATATGGTGGCATTTGCGAAGATTTTGAAAAAATACGACAAGGTGATTACGTTTATCTGTATAAAACACATTTATAACATATGACGTTATATTATGGACTTGAAATTCTACATTTATCTTACATACTATACTTTTCTTGTTATTTTTCAGATCACAGGAAGAAAAGCCTCTTTTACATACTTGCGTGCTGTGGAAGGCTCATATTTTAACGGCTCTGACAAGGTATGAGATTGATATTATTATATTAGTATTAATAAGTTAATTGTATTATATTTACACTTATAATATTATTTGCAGGCTTCGAATATAATGGACAAAGTGGAGAAACTCTTTACTCAACATTTCGCAAAAAATGACCGGAAGAAGGCTATGGCATGCTTAAGGCCAATGCAACAAAAAGCATCACATACAGTCACATTTTTTATAGGTGAAAAACTCAATCATATAAAATTAAATAGCATAAACTTAGTTCAAGATTATATTAATTTAGACTATTTTATAATTTTTTACAGAACTATGCTTGCAATAAAGTGCTAAGTTTGATGCAGGACTTTTTACGGGATGTGTAATTGCATTGCTTGCTGCTTTTGTGATTGTATCTCGTCTCAATGGCAGTTATGCTTCTGCTGCAGGAACATGGTCAGGAAACCCAACATATATGGAATCAATTTTTCCAACCTTCAGGTATATGTTATATTGTATGTCTGTATTATGGTATATGTTATATATGTATGTCTGTATGTATGGATAAATACACACTTATACAGACATATACATATGCCCGTCTCTGAAATTAGAATGTTTTATAACAGCATGCTGGCCTTGATGCTTTTGCATATGTACATGTATGGATGTAATGTATATGCATGGCGAAGGGAACGTATAAATTACCCATTCATATTTGAGTTTCAACCTGGTACTGAACTCAGACACAGGGAAGTACTACTACTTAGTACCGGACTAACAACTGTGGTTGTTGCTGGAATGGTTACTCATTTGGCAGCTCATGCAAAGAATATGAACTCCACAAATGTTGACCTTATTCCGGCTGGTATAGTCGTGGTAAGCTATATATACACGCGCACATGTATGTATGTATGTGTGCACACACGTATACGTTGCTTTTAACCGTCATTTGCTATGACACAGTTGTTTTTGGGCTTGTTGATTCTTCCGTTTGATGTCTTCTATTATTCTAGTCGGTCCTTCTTCACGAGGTGTTTGCGTCATATTGTTTTTGCTCCGTTTTACAAGGTTCTCTCTCTATATACATGTGTGTGTGTGTGACGTTTATATATGTATATAACGTCTAAAAGACTAGTAATGTTATCTTACTATTATGAATAAGATAAACCTTTTCTACATAGTAATTTGCTTAATATCGTTTTCCAATTTGTTTCTCTCCTACAGGTTGTGCTGGCTGATTTCTTTCTAGCTGATCAGCTAACTAGCCAGGTGGATATGCATGATTAAACAATATTAAGAACAGTTAATAATAAAACATGTTTTATATTGCAGGTGGCTTTGTTCAGGCACCTTGAATTTGTAATTTGTTATTATGGCTTCGGAAACTACAAAACAAGGAATACTCATTCGTGCACCAAGAGTGGCACTTCGATGGACATTATGTATTTTGTTTCATTGATACCATACTGGTGGCGTATATTACAGGTATTTATGCATACATACATACATGCATTCATCTATATGCTAGTTTGCTACAGTGTTTTAGAAGATGGATTGATGAAGGCGGGAAAGCTCACATAGCAAATGGAGTGAAATATTTATCGGCAATGGTAGCTGTTGGAACAAGGCTTTCGTACATAAAACATGGGAGTACGGCATGGCTAGTGACGTTTATAATAACTTCAACCATTGCGACTATGTATCAACTTTACTGGGATTTAGTTGTTGATTGGGGTCTTCTACAACCGTGTTCTATCAATCCATGGCTTCGTGACAGGCTCATTCTCAAGCACAAGGCTTACTACTTCATTTCCATGGTACTCTGCGCGTGCGTGTGTGTGTGTTTGCATGCATATATACTTAGAAACCGTGTGTGTGAGAGAGAGAGATCCAGCATACATATCATATTATGTAAGAATGAGCAGTGTGCGACTTGATGTATCAAATTCTACAGACATGATATATGCAGGTATTGAACGTGTTGCTGCGTTTTGCTTGGTTACAATCCATTACCAGCTTCCAGTTCAGAAATCTTAATCGACATGTAACTGATTTTATATTTGCTTCTTTGGAAGTCTTTAGAAGGGGACAATGGAACTTCTACAGGTACATAAATTATACGTATATGTGAGATATATAGGTAATTGTGAATCTGTATAACTATGTATATGCAAGCGTGTGTGCCTTCACACACAGGCACGCACGCACAGAGTTCATGTATAAGGTTTCCACTAAGCAAAATGAAAGTATGTTTTTGCAGACTTGAGAACGAGCACCTGAATAACGTGGGACACTTTAGAGCGGTGAAATGCGTACCATTGCCTTTCAGGGAAATGCAAGATATGGAGGTGTAATCGATAAGCATATTCTTCGAGAAATTCTATCACGATTCTTAAGAATATTCTGATCTTAAACGTTGTTTTAGTAGAGTTTTACCCAGTTTAGGGTTCAAGGTTGCGAGCTTGGTGTGACAGGCCGCCCGTCTTCCCAGATCGGAGGAGTGCAGACGCTGCTATGGTTTTTCAGGTCAGGTGAGGTTTTGTTCGATTCTGTGCATTTATGTGGATGGCGTCGCGCAAGATCTAGAGATTTATGGATGTTCTTCACGAGCTCCGGCGAGATCTGGCGAGAATTCAGGTTGATTTCATGGCGGAGATCGTCATTTAGATCGCGGTGCAGCGGAAATGTCGAAGGACAATGCAGCTGAAGCGACGGGATTGGGCACCACAAAGGATCATATGGACTCGATTGTAAAGGCGTCGGAATTGGCAAATGGCGTACATCAGATTGTTGACGAAGAGAGGAGGAAATCCGGTACAAGCGAGAGTAATAGCCAGGAAATAGAGATTGGCCCGAAGCTTTTTGATCACATTCATGCTAATGCTGTCAAGACGACCTCCAACGAAGACTTGAATGCGCCCGTGAATCAAAGGTATGATTTTAGCTCTCCGTGTGTGTGTTTGTTTCAATCAGGCAATCTTCCAAGGTGCCTGTTTTAAACAATGCACTAGTGTCCGCTGAATAATAATACCAAACGTGGATATTATTATTTGCAGAAATGAGGGTCTTAGAGAAAAATCTCCGGGCAGAACAAGTATAGTGGGTGATGTTCTGCAAAGTATTGCAGCTGGAGATGACGAGGGTCGTTCTAGACAACGCATTCTTGCATTTGCTGCTAAACGGTGTGTTTTTCATTATGTTTGTGTCTGTGTGTTTGCACCATGTTTGTATACTTGATTGATGATTCTTATCCTCTTTCGTAATTTATATATATAGATATGCGACCGCTGTCGACAAGAATCCTCAAGATGCTGATGCTTTGTACAACTGGGCTTTGGTGCTTCAGGTATTCACTAATTTCCCATGATCTGTGTATACTTTTCATCGTTAAAGTAGTATGCAGGAAACGATTTTTACACACTGTATGTGTGCTAGCTTCTCATGCAATTTGTAGAAATGTTGTAACAGAGAGCGATACTCAATGCTTGTAAGTGAGGTAAATAGTTGCTTACTTACTACAGGAAAGTGCTGATAGCATTGGAACTGAATCTGGGCCTGCGGAAAAGGACGCTTTGCTAGAAGAAGCATGCAGAAAGTACGAACTAGCAACAAGATACTGTGCTACTCTACACGAGGTATTCTACTCAGCCGTAAAGTCTGTACTTCGTTGTTTATTTACAAAAATCTACGTCTCTTTGACTTCTGTAGGCCTTTTATAACTGGGGAATTGCAGTATCCGACCGAGCCAAGATCCGTGGGAGGACTAAGGAAGCAGAAGAGCTTTGGAAGCAGGTATAGTAATGTGTGTCCGCGTGTGTGTGCGTGTGACTATGGGTGTATGTGTGTGCTCATACTTGTTTGTCCTACTGTAGGCTTGTCAGAAGTATGACAGATCAGTACAGCTGAATTGGACAAGTCCTCAGGTAACTCGTCTTTACTATATTGAAAAAGATCAGAAGTTTAGGAGGTTTTTGTTGCAGGCATTGAACAATTGGGGACTTGCTCTTCAGGTAACGTTTATATATGATATCTTTGATACTAGTAATATATACTAATTTATGATGGGATGCAGGAACTTGGTGCAATTGTTCCTTTGAAAGAGAAGAGAGCAATTGTTAAAACTGCTATAAAGAAGGTAATATCTAAATAAGACTGTGTTTTGATCTGATAGGCTGTCTTTTATTGATAGTTCCGAGCAGCCATTCGTCTCCGGTTCGACTTTCACCGTGCAGTTTACAATCTCGGACATCTGTTTATTTATCTGTTTCTATTAATTATAATAATGGTTATCTCTTCTTATAGAATTTTTATATGTAGTAGTAATATGGAATATGCGAATATAAGTAGTAATAAGGAATATGCAGGTTTTATAAAAAATATTGTTTGTATGAAATATGCGAGTATGTATTACTATCTTAGTGCATACATAATGCATATTCATTTTCCATTTCTTTTAGTATGGACTCGCGGAGGACACGCTTAGGAGTGGACGACGGCCCAGTATTGAAGGAAGTGCTGCAGACCTTTACAGTGCGTCGGCTGTGTACATAGCTGCTGCTCATTCTCTAAAGCCAGATTATTCAGTAAGCGTGTGTGTGTGTGTGTGTGTGTTATACTGATTCGGAATTGGCTTTCCAGGTTTATAAGAGCGCCATTAAGGCTTGTGAGGTCAATGGTAAGAGAGGAACACATTATTCAGACATTTTTACATAGAATTAAGTGAATACTATATTAGGGTTTTAATAAGATCATTCTACGGCAGCTTCCTTTGCCATATTTAAAAGTGGGGAACTTAACTGTGCCACCAAACGGAAACGCGTTAGCTCCTCATTGTGACTGGGTAAAGCTTGGTTTGTTCTGGATCATGAAGCATTATATCAGGTAGGACATTTATTATACTCATAATTTTGAAAATGCTATCTTCGACTGAAATGCTTTTTCAGTTTTATTCATTTATGGCAAATTTTCATGTAACACATACTACTGTGCTCTCTCTCTCTCTACCTTTGCAGATAAATACAGATACGCACATTTATCTGTTAATTATTTAATTAGGAATGTTTTTGTTATATTTACTAATATAAATGTGAGAATAGCTCTGATGGAGTTGAAGTGTGCAGACGGACAGAGTGGATCAGAAGTTGGCATCTTTTGGAGCATCTTCTTCGGAGAGTAGTGCATCTGGTGGAGCACATAAGATGAGAGTCGACGTGCATGATATAGCCTGTGTTTCACCAACTGCAGATCTTAGCCTTCCACCTGGCGGTTGTTTCGTCATCGATACACCTTCAGGACAGCATTTCATGGTACCTTTTGTATTACTTTCCTAGTTTATAGTAAATATGTCACCTTCTGTTTATTATTGGTAGATCATTATTCACTGTACATGTAACTCATTTTCTTAGTTCTAATTCTTAGGTCTGCAAATTTTACTTCATTCGCATATACAGTGCAGTTCTATTCTTTGCTTTAATTAATCCAACAAGAACAATGCTATTAAACAGATCTCTCTCTCTCTCTCTCTCTCGTAACTTCTAACAGACGCAGGCATGCATGTGTTCATATGTAGCCATGAACTATGCTGCCAAACATGGCCTCTGTATGTTTGTGCTGCTCATCTCATAAAAGATATATTTCATACAATATATACACAACACACTTTGGCATATTCACAGGCACACACACACTACATATGATCTAAAGATGCGGGTGTGCAGATTGCAGAAAGCTGGGAAGCAGTAGATGGTTGGGTGGATGCGATCCGTCTGGTGTATACAATTTTTGTTCGAGGGAATCTGAAGCTCTTTGCTGGGGTATTGACCACTTAAACATTATCTTGTATTTATTTCCTTAATCAGCTTTAAGTGAACTTGTTGATATGATTCTTGCAATGGAGCTCAAAATTTTGGTTTAAATTGGTAAAAATCCAAACATCATTTTCTGTTTTTATTTGGCTTTCCCAAGTTATTGTTATATTTAAAAATATTAGGTAGTATTTATGGAAAATAAATTATGTACATCGTATAAATCCTATATGTGCATAAATATAAGTAATGGTAATATATAAATGTGTTCTCTAAGGTATGCAAAAAATATTTATTGTTTTATTTTAACATTACCTTATAGAAATAATATTTTATTTTTTTGAATAATACTAGTACTATATTTTGCACATATATTATTATAATCAATTAATTTCCGCTCGACTAGGGAATGTTGAATAGTGATGTTTATATTTTCTTTTTACACACGTAAATATTTATATATTGTATTTACTGCTCAATTGAGTTATATGCATATACACATAAGAAAGCTTTTATTAATAAACCATGATGTTATAATGTGTTCACTAATAAATTATAAATCCGTTTTCAAAAGGCCTGTCTAAGTATTATTGACAATTAAACTACGCATATCTCGTGTACGAATACACACACATATAAGCTATCACACACCAATGTGTATTAGCATTGTCGTTTACAATGTGATAACCGTACTGAACGCCCTGATCGTTTACAACAACTTGCTTGATTTCATCCCCGTACCATGGTAAGGAATGGAAGCTAGAGAATGCATTACCATCGCCTGCATGATAGAAATGGCTGGAGTTCGAAGTGTACGCATGCCGGGGACCCAGCTCCTGGCAAGTATTGTCCACTCTCGAGTATCTTACCACACTGTCGTCAAGGTTTACAAAGAAGAACGTGTCCCCCTTGCAGAAAACCTTGAGAATCGGCTTCCTTAAGCTACCAGCGTTTCGCACAGCACACCACCACGGCTCTTGTACACTGAACTTGTTGCCATCCCACTCAAGAATCTTGTGTGCAATACTGTCTTCCTCGTACCATCTCGCATAGATGACAATCTTACCATTTGTTGCCATAAGGTAATGCTCCTTGTCTAGCATCCACGCGTATTCATTATCTAGAGCCAGTTGTGTCCACTCCATGTCGTTTATATTATATCCCCATACTCTCGAAGTGACACCGTAAGGACCTTCTTGTAAACAAGTATAGAGCGTATTCCCATGCCAAACCGGATCACATCTCTTTATACTGTACCAACCCTCTGGAAAAGAAACTATGATCCAACTGTTCCTCCTGAAACAGTACCTTCTGAACCAGGCTTGTGTCTTAATGAAAGCAACTAAACTATCATCTTCACTACTTCGTCCGAAACAAGCATTTATCTCGTAATTACCAAACCCTGGATCCGGTAGCAGCTTCCACTTGTTCAGGTATTTGGTTGGGCTGCCAATAAACAGCTTGTTACCTGCGCTTACCAGGACAATGTCTTCAAAGCTTGCAATCACTTCATACACATGTATAAGTCGAGGAGGATTGAATGGTTGGTACATGGAGCTGTGTGCACTCGCTGTTTGCAGACACTTCGCACATCAACAGACTGCTTGTCTCACCGAGTTGAGAAGCACGGCGCATTCTTATGATCAAGCCAGGAGGTGTGATTTGGTTGCACAGATGATTCCACATCCAACAGATGCAGCGGCATCGATCAAAGTCTCTCCGTGACAAACCTTTGAGTATGAGTGTGACTAAATCCCTATTTGCATGATTTCTTCACATACCTCCTCCATTCTTGTCTCTGCCATGGCCTAGGGTTTATAAGATAATGCGATGTTATACTTTACTATTCTCATTTATTATAAAACAATAGTAATTAATGTTAAACTCAATGCTAACGAGAACGTTAGTTTTTTATTTGACAAAACTCAATAATCTAATAAACCGTATTTATTATGTAAACTACATGTATAAATCAAATTATTTCTGTTAATAATCCATTCCCTTAAGTTAATTATTTTCAGATATATCCTCTTGTATCTTCTCGTCGTACAAATAAGCACATATACACAATTCATACAGTATTTGCACACATATTATAAATATTACAAATGTTACACTCTTCAAGTGTACAAAACTATTGTATATAAAGATTACTTTAGAAAACTGAAAGAAATTTTTTTAGATATATTCTTCAGTTATAAACTATATTATTGAATTTTATTTTAAGAACAATGTGTGAAAGAACATGAACTTAAGAATTCTTTATATAAACAATGCTTTATTTCTTGATTATTTACAATATAAGTATATGCTTGATTAGTGATACATGTACTTATATTGTTTTTGCATTAATATTTATTAAGTATTTAATTATCAAACGTATATTAAATTAAAAATAGCTCGACTTTCATAACTTACGTTGTAAATATAAATTTAAAGTATGTATATATTGTTTATAAACTAATAAGCTATATATTAAACATTTCAAGTAGTACTTCAACATCATGTTCAGTGTGCATGTATGGTATGATGTATATATTAACGAGACTAATCATGTCCATTGTGCCGGGTAGAATACTTATGTATATATACATACACAATAGATTGTCCATTCTTCAATATTAACTAAATTAATTCATTTCACATAATATCATTTGTTTAATTTAATTTTTAAAAGTGCAAGTCATGTTCTAAAGAATGTGATCATCAGCACTTGTATGTTTTATGCACCAATTTATTAATTTATATGTTGAAAAGGGTTTTAATCTTTTTTTGTGAAACTAAAAAGATATTGTGAGATAAAATGTTACATTTTATTATTTTAAACTAATTATTTATGGTTGGAAAATAATAAGGTTTTTTGCAAAAAGAAATTCAATAAGATTGTGTTATAATTCTTTTTGTTTTTACTAACAAAATGGTTTTAACAATTATAATTGTACAAGATTTGTTTAGGTTTTATTTATAAAGAATCTTTTCAATTATGTAAATTATTATAGCTTGCACTACACACAATTAAAAACATTGTAGAACGGTTATAAACCATTCATGTAACTATGTATTTTACAAGTTCAAGACTAGACTAGCATCTTCAAATCTAAAAGTGTTATAAATGTTATAAAATTTACTTTTGCATTTATTACTATAAAATAGTTTTATACTAAGTTAAAGTTTTATTATGATCACAAACATGATTATATAAAATAGAACTCAAGTGAATACATGAGGTTTTAAAAATTTTAAATCCATATACTATGAAGATTCAGAAGAAAAAAGATATTGAAAAAAGAAACTATTATTAACGCTCAACAATGATGATAGTGCACATTGACAGTATATGTCGTGTATGTGTGATTAACTATAAATATTTATTACATGATTAACTATAAATATTTATTACATGAAATGATCACATAGTAAATGCTTCATTACGATAATGATGGTTAATAATGTTTATTTCTTTTGTTTTTAAGTCATTTCAAGTTGGAGCAATATATATATACATACTATATATATGCAATTATAAATGGTAGCACAAATTACATCATAATAATAAAGGTAACCTCATGTTAATATTTATGCTGAGATAATAAAAAATTATAAATGACTAAAATAATATAATATAATTTTGTAAGGAAGTTTTAATTAGTCTTTTGGAGGAAGACATGAATAATTTATGGCCTGAAGAGTGTATTTTCATATATGATGATAATGTACACAACTAAGTATATCAATTTATAATGTACAATTCAATGATATTATCATTTACTATAATGTAGTATATAAAATGCTGTGGAGGGATCTTTATGACTATAATACATGCAATCAAGGATAATGCACCATCAAATAATGAGTTGGGAGGTGCTATGATTTTTTTATATTTTATATATCAAAGAAAAAATTACATCATGAATTATACAATTAATACTACCCAAGCTTTACTTATCAATGTTTTACCACAACATGATATAGTGAGCATTATAAGTTTAGTCCAGTAACAATTTATACCATTTTATTTCAACAACCACCAACTTTTAATTTATTCTATTAATAAAATTCACTAAAAAGATATATCAAACAATAACTATTAATTATTATATTTCTTCAACCCTCTTGTCTTTTAATCTATTTTTTAATTTGGAATCCAAATTAGGTAGGACATATGTATAATATATCACCTTAAGTAACTTATTATAAGGAGATACACAATGGGTGGGCTTAAAAGTGCTCATTAATTAACTGTCCAGACGATGTACCAAAGTCTTTTAAGATTCAATAAACTTAAAGGTACAAACCTAGTGTTAATAACTTATGTATTTCGACAACAAGTTAAAGCATGCATGATCTCATTATTATAATACGAAAGATAATGTAATGTGTAACAACTTTAACAAGAGAAGGAAAATTTAATGTTGTACATAATAAAGATAGTTATATAATACAAATAACCAAGTAACCACCACTCAACCAAATGCTTATTAAGACACAATATAAGATAAGGATGATGAATTGGAACTCCATAAAGTGACTCAATTAATAAGGAAATACAAGGAAGATGCATAATAAAACAATGTCAATTAAAAGTACAGAGTATTGTATATTTTTATTAATTGTTCAGTAATATAATCACAACTTGCATTTTCTTTGTACAAGTTCATTTACGTATTAATGTATTTAATTTATAGTTCACACAAAGTGTATATACATATAGGCAAAACATTATTGAAATCGACCCCATTGTTTATGTTATATATATTCACATAAGCTTTTAACATTTTCAAATGTCTTATTAATTCCCTTCAAGTGTGTGTCTGAAGTTTCTCAAAAAATGATGAAATTATTTTTTATAGACTTCTAACACATTTATGTGCTTTATAAGAAAGGGTGCATCTACACCATAAATCATAAACCATAAACCCTTGATCCTTAACCCTCCTTATATATAAATAAACCAATTTCACATCATATGTTTACTTCTTTAAGATATGATAATGATTCATATATATTCATTCTTTAAACTCTTATATCATTACAACTCATTCATTCATTTTATCTAAAATTTTGTTTTAAATAAGAATTTTTTTTTATAATTAGAAAGAATTTATATGTAGTGAACATAGACACAACCCATACATTTACAATACATGAATAAAGGCAAAAGTTGAGGTCTTCTTTTTATATTTTAATATTTTATTTTGAACTTATTTATATTTATTTAGGTACAGATCATACTTGCATTCAAATAGGTACGATTAATAAAAAACACCGTTTAAAACGCGCATATAATACAGCGTTTAAACACCAAGAATATTTTTTTAAAAAAACCCTAAAGAATATGCTTTCTTTTACTTAGGATTAGGGTTTATGTAAAATCAGGGTTTGCGGGATCCGGAAGTGTTGAGGTAAGTCTGGATGGGGGAGGAAGGCAGCCATGCTGGAGTTGGGCTCATGTTCTGAAACTGAGGCCGACATCTGAGATAAGCCACGGTGTGAGTCCATGGAAGTGTAAGTATTGCTCGAATACTTACACACGGCGCGGTTGAACCTCTTCAGAGGTTGTTGAAGAACCTCTTCAACAACCTGATGACGACGATGGTAATGGTGATGATGTTCTAGATTCGGAGGATGAAGATTAGATTAAACCTATATTATATTATGTTAAACTTTGTTTAGTAACAGTTAATTATTTTTTAATTATATTAAAATTGAAAACCATTATACCCGTTCGAAAAAAACTAAACGGGTATTAAATGTTCGATACCCGTTCGAATCCAGTTGCGTTCGAATGTTCAGATGCAAGTATGATACAGATGGATAAATTTAAAGAGTTCTGAGTACAAAAGATTTGTTATTATATAGAAAACCATGGAATACTTAAGTATGCATTATGATTGACTTGATACTTCACTATTGATTCATAATTCACAATTTAGAAACATAATGCAAATCTGTTTAACACCAATACATATATTCGTGATGTTTAATATTATAATATGATGTTACAACTAATGTCTTAATATCTAATTAACAACTAAAGTTTAATTCAATCGGTAAAAAAAGAAGAACATGGTCACTATGATGAAAGGTGTTATAAATATTACATTTGTAGTAGCATAAATTTTAAAGTTTATTCATAATGTAAATAAGTGATAATTGTAATATCAATTTTATTAAACTTTTTTTAATGCAGCTTGTTCTTTCTTAATTTTATAAACTTGTTTTTTTTTTCAATTTATGAAACTTATGAAGTTTCACTTTGTGGAGTTAGAATTTCATTTCATGGGCTTGAGTCTCACTTTGTGGCCTATAACTTTCACTTTGTGACTTTGAGTTTCTCTTCATGAGGCATGACTCTCGCTTTGTGGCTTGGAATTTCACTTTATAAGGTTAGAGTCTCCTTTGTAGAGTCTCATTCTCACTTCATGAGTTAAGCCACATAAAGCAAGTGTCGGGCCTCACAAAGCAAAACTTTAACCTCACAAAGTGAGACTTTAAACACACACTTTATGGGGCTTGACACTTGTTTTGTGGCTTGAAGTTTTGCTTTGTGAAGCTCGACATTTGATTTATGTGGCTTGATTCTTACTTTATGGACTTGAAGTCTTACTTTGTGTGGCTTAACTCTCACTTTATAAAGATGAAGTCTTTTCACATTATTTATTAACAATAATGTGAAATTTGTCTTTTCATATTTAATAATGTAAAATTTTTTTGTAAGAGAATAAGAAATAAGTTTTCATGTATTATTTACATTAAGAACACAAATGTCATAGTGGGTTATGAAGTGAAGCAAATGACATCTAAAATATTTCCAACTTAATAATTTTAATGTAATAACATAAATTATCACTGCTTAAACTAATCATTGGCAAAAACTTTTTTAATAAGTTTTTAAAATTCAATAAAAACAAATTCTTATATATTTAACTATGTTAAATAAGTGATCATTCACATATTAGTAAACTTTAAATTCGACAATTTACAATGTTCACATCAATTAAACAATTAAGATAATAACTAAATAGTTTTACTTAGTAAGATATGTATTATTTAATATTTAAATCAAATTAATGATGTTTATTGGAATGCATCACATAACACTTGATTCTAACTTAAGTTTTACTTTAAAAAAAAAACCTTAAACTCACATGTTGAACTTCTAAAAATACACATGAAAAGGTGAAAGGTTTAAATGTGTCCATAATATTTTAATCTTATTTTACAATAATGACATTTAAACTTATCCATTCTTAAAAGTTTTTTGAAAATTAAAGAAACTCGATGAATTATTAAAAATAAAATTTTTAATTTAACATGTCTAATCCACATATGACTCACTTAATTAATAGTATATCTCACTTTGTAAATCACATATAGTGGGGAAATGATATCTCTTAGATTTTTTATTAATTATTTAATTTATTCATAAGTAGATAGTCATGTAATGAACATGTCATAACCATGTTATATATCATGGTGCAATTAATAATGTTTAATTGTGATTTAAAAATTATATTTTATCATTTTTTATAATAAATTATTACTTTTAAGCAACACGTTATCACTCTTTTTTTTCTTCTGAAATTTATATTTATATATATATATAAAGGAACTATGTATTATTAAATAATGATGTTTATATGATGTTTTATATACACATGCAAATGTATATGTTTCTATTTAGTTAACACGTGTATATATTTTATTTATATTTCATTTGCTTGATTTGTTAATTTGTTTATGTGAATATTATAAATCAGTGGTCCATATTAAAGCTTAAGGTAATTAAAAACAATATATCTACCAATGGCTAACAAGCATATTAAAAATTGAAAATGTTTAATAAATTCATAATGTATTAATAAAGCAGGACAATGAAATAACCAAAGCATATATATTAGAATATATATTAATTATAATTAATCTCTGTATTTGCTTATTGTCATACCGGTAATACGGTTACAACCTTCTCCAAAAAAACTTAATATATATTGTTTTTATTTTCTTATAAATATTTCTCAAATAATGAAAAAATATTTATCTAATAATATTATATTATATACGCATTTATAAATATAAAAAATCATAAATTACTTTATAAGTTAATTAGTGATTAATAATATATCATTTATAAAAAATTAAATTTGAATTAACTTTAAGTACTTTATATAATTTGTTTATTATGTATTGCACTTAACATAAATAATACTTTAATATTTTTATAGCTAAAACCCTCTAGAGAGAGAGATGAAGAGATAGATAGATAATATTATTTATTAAGATTGAAAATAGATTTAATCATCCAACTATATAATTTAAAATTTATTGCGTCAAATCCCAATATATTGTGTTATTGTTGTTTAATAATAAAAATATATAAAAACTACTGCAAACATACAGCTAACTACAAGCACACTTACAACAATTAACAATATTATTATTAATTTTTTTTTTTTAAAGATTGAAATAAAATTTAATATACAGCATCGATCCGACCATAAATTTAATTTCTCACTCATGTTTAAGTAAAAATTAAAACTTACTTAAAGTTGATAATGTTTACTTTGGTAACAATTAAATATAATTTGGTATGTGTAAATACGAATATGTCATAGACCATTATAGCAAAATAAATAATAAGAATATGACAGACAATTAATTGACTTCATTGTGATTATAACAACTCTTACACAGTTGATATAGACTATGAACAACTACATTTTAACAACTGAACGGTTAATACTATGTACGTATAGATGATGATATAAGCATTATATATTCACAGTCAATCGTGGA
>PUQB01000075.1:617917-706993 GCA_003024785.1 Selaginella tamariscina | reverse complement strand
GTGTTTAGGGTGATCATGGTCCTTAGGACGAGCTGGTACTAGCAAAAAGTACTGTACTAGTGTGTTAAGCACACGATATTGCAAGTCTGCGTATTGCTCGGGGAGAACACCACGTGTTTTTTGGTTGGGAGGTTTGAGTTGGCAGTCTTGTGTGCGTGTCTATACACGTGTGTTAGGAGCGTTACAGAGAGTACCCACAAATCTATGCACCAAGAGGGAGAGTGCCAGTTTAGGGATTTGTGCTACCACCACGATTATTGGACACGTCATGGAGGTGAGATATACTTGGCATAGTTACAAACACGACATTGAAACACGAACACGAGCCTCAGATTTCAGGAACCCGACCACATAACAAACAACTCATGTTTGGCTCACGAATATTCTAGTAAATATTCTAGGATTATGCTATTTTTAAATTATATTATTTTTAAAAATATGCTATGTTTTAAATATTATTCTTAGTATTTTTATTTGCACATAAACTACTTCACACCTATAAACTACTCAAATAACTAAACTATGTCTAGTTTCAATATTATGTTCTATATATATATATATATATGTGTGTGTGTGTGTGTGCGCGCGCGCGTGTTTTTTTAAAAAACCCTGTTTTAAGCTTTGATATTTATGTTAAGCAGCAAGTTTCATAAACATAACTAAAAGAAAAGAAAAAGAAAATAGGTGATGTGTTTAATTACTCTATTGCAACTTAATCTGTTGCTCCATTCGACTGTCACATAAAACCATACATTATTAGAACATGCATATGAATCCGAATTCATCTACCCGTGACTGAATATGGTATTATGCGCCATGGTTGTTGTGCCTTGGATTGCTTCTGCCGGGCCTTGGATTGCTGTGTGCACCCTGGATTGCACCGTGCGCCCTAAAAAATAATCTTGTGAGTATATTCAGCAAGAATATTCTAAATAATGTCTCGTGTTACGAACACGGGCGGTGATCCCGGCCGTGGTTGCCGGGATCACGGCCCATGTTCGTACATGAGACATTATTCACGAACACGGCCGTGGGAACACGACCCATGGCCGTGTTCGTGAAACACGGTGAACACGGCCGGGATCCCGGCCGTGTTCGTAACTATGATACTTGGACAAGGGTGAATACGAACACTAGCAAGCGCAGGACCCGATAAGGACCATGGGAGCACAGGAGATAGGACCATGGGAGCTAGGGCAATGGCTACATAGCAACTATAACACTTGGCAAGACCCAATAAAAAACACAATTACAACAAAGATACCACACCACCATGAGAGTCCAAATAGGAGGATATGTTTTACCACAAAATCACAACCTAGGGCTGCAAATAGCCACCACGCAACAAGAAAACCGATTGGCAGCAAATAAGCAAACAACTAGACAAGGGACCATGGTAGATGACCGTATGGGAACATGCATGATCGAGAGGTTGCAAGAGAACATAGCTTGCTACTTCTAGTGGATGATCAAGGATTTCAAAAACACAAGGGACTGACATGGTTTGGAGAACTATTGTATTGAAAACTATAATGAGAGCTCCATCGTTAACTTTAGAGACTTAGTGCTGTCAAAGAGAATGCTCAACATTGGACATTCTGTTTCAACCCATTTCATGAGACCGATTCCCATATACTTCCCACAAGGGCAACACTCACAAGAGAGGACATTAGGACATGGTTAGAAAAAGATTGTAAAACTTATTGAGAATTGGGATGGTACGTGAGCATGAGTCGGCAATCGAGACAAGTAGCTGGGATCAAAAATGCATTTGGGGTTTACCTAAACGTTTTCTCAAATATGCATGTTGTAATTAAATGGGCATAGCTATAGTCCCATTTCTAATAATTAACAATTTTAGCTATTTAATTAGTATTTCTAATATTAAAGGAATATTCTTTAGAATATATGTTTGAAAAGAGAATATTCTTTAGAATATTCTATTTTGTATTCTACCCTTTAATAAATTATAGCATTCATTGAAAAAAATTAATAACATTATAAAAGTAGAAGTATTAAATTATATAATATATTGCCTAATATAACAATTAAGGAAGAGCATAAGAGGTACATTATATAAATATTGATGTTGTTATTAAAATATTAATATTTAAATATAACATTATTAATTAAAAATTTGTAGTAGTAATAATATATATATAAAATCCTATAATAATATAGTCAATCTTCCATATCATTTTTTAAATTTATATAGTTAAGTATACAATTTGGTACTATTATTAAAGAGTTTATAATAATTATGAATATTAAATATATGATATTTTATAATTTTGTAATTGCTTTAAGCTTCAGAAAACATACATTCCCTTGCAGTTTTGTTAATCGTGACTTTATCAACGCTTCTTGACATCCACCCATATCGAATGGATTTAACATTTATAAAACATGCTGGGTCTTTTTGATTGGGAGACCATGTTTTCTCTAGGCATCCATTATATCTTTCGCTCTCCTTCTCGTGTCGCCTTTTTGTGGTTTGAACCATGCAACCTTAACAATACTATTTTTTGTGATTACTTCAGGTGTGTCGATAATTTGACCCATCCAAATAGGCTGATTATATGACGCATCTGGAGTAATGAGAACCATCATTAGTTTTTGAAGATCCTTGCAGCAATCAAAGTATGCTTTAGGTTTTTGGTTCCTTTGTCCAACAAAGTGTGGGGTTTGCACTTCCACATCACTACTGGCTTCTATGTCGTCTATGCTCAGTGATGTCATTTCAATCTCCTCTCGCCACCTTGTTTTAGGCCAGAAAGGGTGTTGCAATTCTGTACTTGTGACAGTAGGCCCTTCCAACTCTCGAACAACAGTCTCCCAATAGTTGACCACATGCTTATATAGTTCTGAGTAACCAGTTGCCTTATCAGAATTCTTTGGCATCGATTTTTGAACCCATGCCACATATTTTTTGATGCCATCAATAATAACCTCTTGTTCCTTGAGCTGGGCACTCAATGGAATAGGGTCTGGTTGTCCTTCTGGGAGAAGTGGCTTTCCATCCTCTCCACTTTTGAAGAGCATTAAGCCCTCTTTCGGTAACCACTCCTGCTCTGATGGCCGTAACTTGTACTGCATAATAGGTATACCATCTCGTATGGAGAAAAAGAATTGTAGCGGCACAAGGTGACCAACTAAAGAATCACTCCCTTCTTTTATATACTCCTTGAGAAATTTTTTGAAGTCTGGCACCTCAGTCACAAGCAAAGCACAACTTTTTTTGGAGATGCAATTTTCAAAAAGATTCATCATATGCGGTAAGGTAAGTGCACTTGTCCTTTTTGTAGAGTTGGAGACCTTGCTGAAGAACGCATCAATATCTTCATGAGTGTGACCAACCATAAGGAAACTGAGCGTGATTGTTTCAAACACACCTTTGGCAACAAGCATTGACAAGTATGCTAGCACATATCTAGAAAATAAAAGTAAGTATGAGCTTGAGAAACCCTTAAGTAAAATGATTTACCTATTTTTGTTCTCGCCTGCACAATTATCCATCTGTAAAAGCAAATGACGAGGAAGCTTATTTGATGTTGAGGACACATGTACACTATTTGAGCTAGATCCCTCCACTGAACCTGAACTCTCAACAGGGCCATCTGTTTTTTGTGCAGGTTGCTGACAATGCCTCTCATATTCCCAAGTAGCCTCAAGTGCAGATGTGTTCATGAGAGCATTATGTAAAGGTTGAAGGTGTTGTTTCTTCACTTTGAGATCACTGATAGGACTTGTCTGTGAGTGGGCTTCAAGGTTTCTGAAACACATGGCTAACGACCCAATAGTGAAATTGGAGTCGCTAGACCAATGTGGAAGTGAAAAGTGTCCATATGACTCACAACCGTGTCCATGTGTTAGCACACCTGTCAATGAAATCGGAAGTTTCATGACATTTCCAAGGCACTTTGGTGTTGCAAAGAGCTTTGGAATGCTGGTCTTTGAATGATCCATCTTGTCATGGATCAAGCACAGGTACTCTGATGGGCGTGACACAGAAAGCATGCGGTGTGCATAGTACTGAGACCGGCAAGTTTGTTGTGCAATCATGTGGGCCTCCATCTTCCTTTGAATGGTAGTGATCTCCACCAAGGTTTTTGCACAAGCCTCTGCAGCCTTCAATGATGTACAAGTGTCACACTTAGAAAAGCTAGAGTGTTTTGCAATCTCCACATCCTTAAAATGAGTATTCCATATGTTGTTGAAGGTACCAGTGCAGATTGCTTGGAGCCCCATCAAACTGAGGCACTTGTTCACATGTTCACACAGTTTCAATTGAGTGTAGATTGAAGGTAAAACCTTGAGATTTTCCCTGACCCCTGCATTTGTGGTTCGGCATTTGTGAGGCATCCTGTCTGCATTTGCTTCCACAAAGCCTTGAGTATCTCTATGGCTGCCATGATGTGAGAGCGGGTTTTGACCAAGCGAGTGTTCCCATGAACTGAGGTTCGCGCTCCATCTAGCCACTCATCCCTCCGACGGTAGAACGTGGTCTTTGGGATCCCGTATATACTGTACCAAGCTTTGAAGCAGATGGCCACCTTATTAAATACCATGGATGTACTCTGATAACCTGTGTCCGAGGCCATTCCATCAATACACCCAGTTAGTGCAGCATATACAAACTCATGCCTTTGCTTTTGGGTGAGCATACGAAAGACATGTCTACATTGGGTAATTTCATTCCGGTCTGCCATCTGACAACACTTCTTCTTGCAACAGTCAATCGTGGAAATGCTCGTAACACTTTCGGAAGATGTAGGATCCATCTTTACCCTCTTGCTGAAACTTGCAGGGGAAGATCTACAACCCATGAATCGCCTTTTTCTTACAATAGGACCAATGCAAGGAACCTCTTCAAATATGAGTTGTTCTTCCGGGTTGTTATTATTGAAATCCAACCCAGAATATGTTGAACCATCTTGCCGTCTTAATTCAGATGTTCGCCACCTCACGAGGGATCCAGGATACAATGTGCCATTAGGTGAAACCTCTGTCACAACTACACCCACGAAGTCGGACCCTAGTTTCTCTTCTGACACTGCTTCCATTGGATTTATAGCTGTGATGATGCCTCTTCCGACTTCAATCTCACGAAGAAAGAGAATCACCTCATCCATCACAGCAGGCAAGCCATCATCTGGTAAACTCGTGCTACTATTTGTTTGTGACTCTGCATATTCTGTGTCAGCCTTGACTTCATCCAAATTCCACAATACAGGAGAACCCTCCTCAAATTCCATTCCCAGAACCTCAACATGCTTGTAAATGGTGTTCACCCATACGTACACACAAGATCCTTGGGCAATATTGTGACATGATGCATTATTATCTCGAACTTCCACAGTTCCAGTGCCAACTATCTCGTTGTTCCGAAGAAGACATACTTTATCTCCAGTATTAAACATATTGTCCTGCACATAAATAATTGTATTATTTATGATATCTGTTTATGCAATATTTCTAAGAAATCTGAATTACGGTTACTTAATAATATGCATATGCAATAATACATAATTATGTTTAGAGATAATATCTCATGTTTGATTAATACAACTGATGGGCGGGATTAATCCCGCCACGAATCCCTCCGACGAGGAACGGTCGGCGGGATTAATCCCGCCGCCGACTCAACCCCTTCGAGAGAGTCGGCGGGATTAATCCCGCCTTGGACTCCCTCCGACAAGGAAGAGCCGGCGGGATTAATCCCGCCTCTTCCTCCTCGGGGGAGTCGGCGGGATTAATCCCGCCGACTCCCTCCGACGAGGAAGGTCGGCGGGATTAATCCCGCCGCCTCCCCCTTCGGAGAGAGTCGGCGGGATTAATCCCGCCCACAATTCTTACGACGGGGAATGGGTGGCGGGATTAAACCCGCACATAACTCTCTCCAAAACTATGATTTCAAAGAGATCTCGGGATAAATCCTGTCCCCAAATCCTTAAAACAGGGATGTGGTGGCGAGATTAATCCCGCCACCCCTTCCCTGCCTCCTAAAATGGTTGGCGGGATTAATCCCGCCGACAACTCTTTCTAATAAATTCTGGTAACTCTTCATCAGTTGAGAAGGTTATCGGCGGGATTAATCCCGCCACTCTTTTTCAGTGGCGGAGAAGCATTGCCCGAGAGATGGTGGCGGGATTAATCCCGCCACCTCTTCGAAGAGGCGAAAAAGAAATGGCCGGATTAATCCCGCCGCCCGGTTAACCTAGAATATTAAGTTAAAAGGATATTTAAACGGGATAAATCCCTAACGGAATATATTATAATCCTAATGCATTCCTAAACCCCTAAATTGTAATTTTAAGAGAGAATGTAAGAGAGTGAATCTTTATAAGTATTTTTAAATTTGTTTATAATACTTACTTGTAAACAGCACTGAAGGCGCCGTGCTTTCCTATAAAGAATAGCACCCAATTTAATCTCGCTCCTGAGATGATCACTATGAAGAAAAAAGAAGATCTAAAGAGTGAAAAATACAGAAATGAAGAAACCCTTGCCGGAGAAAGAACCAGATCTGAATTTGAGTGGGAAATTAAATGCATTTTCAAATTTACATGTCAGACCGACAATACATATGTCAGAAATTCAAATTTTTAAAAAGAACAGAAAATAAAATTTAAGATGAGTTGACACAAATATCCGACACTACATCTCTCCAGTTCCAATGAGTATTTTAAAATTGCATTTAATGTTATTCAAGTGATTCAAGCTGTTTAATATTACGAAATTTTAGACTATATTCTACATTCTTAGTATTCAAGTATATTTATATTATATATATATATATATAAATATACTTATACAATAAATAAATTGATATATTATTATGTATCATTTAAAATATATTCATAGTCTGTTTATTATTATTATTTTCTTAATTACTCGAGTATTTAGTTTTTCATTTCCTAGTATCAATGGGATATTCTTTAATATTTTATTAATATTTGAAGAATATTCTAATATTAAACCTGATTATCATAATTAAATTAGTCTTGTTCTTAATTATTGCAGTAATTATTCTACATTTGTATATATTAATGGGATTTTCTCAATTAATTTGTTATTATTTCAAGAATATTCATGTGTTAAACCTTATTATCAATATTAAATTAATACACACTATGAACATATTTTAAATTATACATAATAATACATCATTTTATCTAATATATAGTCATATATAGTTTTAATAATATATATATTAATATCATTTCCTTAATTACTTGAGTAATTAATCTTCTTTATATTAATGGGATATTCTTTATTATTTTCTTATTATTCCAAGAATATTCCAATATTAAACATGATTATGATAATTAATTTAGTTAATTATTTGAGTACTTAATTTACATTTGTATATATTAATGGGATTTTCTCAATTAATTTCTTATTATTTCAAGAATATTTCAATGTTAAACCTTTTTATCAATATTAAATTAATATATATTATTAAAACTATATATGGCTATATATTAGATAAAATCATATATTATTATGTATAATTTAAAATATGTTCATAGTGTGTTTATTAATATTATTTTCTTAATTATTCGATGTTTGTTTTGCACACATATATAAACACAATCATAAATTTACACACGCATTACAAGAACTTACAAAAACACATATGCACACACATGCACAACCCTAAACCAAACTGAAGAAATATGTTGCTTCTTTATTGAAAACATCATGTTCAACGCATGTATGATATATGTACTCAATCTGTGTGTATGTAACACATTGAATTTACATGTGTAATATTTATATTAAGCTTGTTGGGAGCAAACCCTAAACCCTAAACCCTAAACCCTGTGTATACATGTGTGTACAAAAATAATTTTTCAACACTCTCTCTTCACACCATGCATGATCCATCCTAAACCCTAAACCCTAAACCCTAAACCCTAATATGTAACACAATGAATTTACTCATGTAATATGTATGTATGTCTGTGTGTATACACGTGTGCATGTATATATGTGTACTCTGTATGTATATATGTGTACTTTCTGTCTTCTCATACATACACACCATGCATGATCCATGTTAATATGTACTGTCTCTCTTCTCTCAAACATACACACCATGCATGATCTATAATATGTACTCGGTCTCTCAATATTATGTACTAATATGTATGTATGTCTGTGTGTATAATACACACCATGCATGATCCATAATATGTACTGTCTCTCTTCTCTCATATACTATGTATGTATATCTGTGTATAATATGTGTAAGTATATATGTGTACTAATATATGCAATGTGTACAAAAATAATTTTTCAACACTCTCTCTTCTCTCATACATACACACCATGCATGATCCATCCTAAATCCAAAACCCTAAACCCTAAACCCTAAACCCATGTAATATGTATGTATGTCTGTGTGTATACACGTGTGTATGTATATATTATGTGTATTAATATATGCAATGTGTATGTATGTATTGATACACATGAAACTTTAACACTCTCATGGACACACACATGTTAAATCCCTGCATGATTTATATTTTTGGGGTGTATGTGATACACCCACGCACACGCACGCGCTAATAATATAATGAAAGAATATTCGTTTAGGGCGAATCTATATTTTATTCTTTTTAGGGTTTAAGTATATTCTCAGAAGGAATATTCTATTAGGGTTAATATATATATTTAATTCCTTTAGGGTTTAGGTATATTCTTAGGGTTTCAAGAGGCGGCGGCTGTGAAATCGGCGGCGGCGGCTGTGCACACAGGTGAGATCTGTGTGTGTGTGTGTGTGTGTGTATATATGTATAGGAGTGTGCGTATAAATTTATTTATTAGTTTTATCTCTCGCACACACACGCACACTCCTGTGTATGTATATGTGTGTGTGGGTGTGTGTTTGTTTATCTGTATGATTTTATTTGTTTCGCTCACACACGCATACACACGATATACATATACACATATATATATATACCTATATACATATATACATACATATATTATGTGTACCAGTATCTGTAAATTTTTTTTTATTGATCTATCTCTCCCACACACACGCACACTGCTTTACACACACACACACACACACACACACACACACACATATATATATATAATCAATGCATATTAACAAATAGTATACAACACTAGTTTATATATATGCTTATATATTCATATGGGTTATATATCTATATACACACATATATATATGTGTGTGTTTATCTGTATAATTTTATTTATTTATTAGTTTTATCTCTCGCACACACACGCACACTCCTGTGTATGTATATGTGTGTGTGTGTGTGTTTGTTTATCTGTATGATTTTATTTGTTTCGCTCACACACGCATACACACAATATACATATACACATATATATATACCTATATACATATATACATACATACAACACTAGTTTATATATATGCTTATATATTCACAGACTCTCTCTCTTTCTCTATGGATTATATATCTATATACACACATATATATGTGTGTGTTTATCTGTATAATTTTATTTATTTATTAGTTTTATCTTTCGCACACACACGCACACTCCTGTGTATATATATGTGTGTGTGTGTGTTTGTTTATCTGTATGATTTTATTTGTTTCGCTCACACGCATACACACGATATACATATACACACATATATATACCTATGTACACACATATATTATGTGTACCAGTACTGTATAATTTTATTTATTTATCTATCTCTTGCACACACACGTACACTCCTATACATACATACATACATACATATATATATATATATATATATACACACACACATATATATATGTGTGTGTTTTTATCTGTATAATTTTTTTATTTATTAATTTTATCTCTCGCACACACGCTAAGCCCCTCGAGCGGCGGGATTAATCCCGCCGCTATAGGTATCCTCGGCGGCGGGATTAATCCCGCGCGCTTAGCGCTACGACAAACCGAAGAGCGGCGGGATTAATCCCGCCGCCCATGGCCTGCGTGAGGGGCCTCGGCGGGGGATTAATCCCGCCGCTCACCCATGCCCTGCGCGGAATGCGGCGGGATTTATCTCGCCGGCAATGGCCTGTGTGAAGGCCCTAATGGGCGGGATTAATCCGCCGGATTCCGCGCAGGGCATTTACAGGGGATGGGCGGCGGGATTAATCCCGCCGCTCATGAGGCTAACCGAAGAGCCTGCATGAAAGATCCTGCACGGAAGGCTAACCGAAGAGCCTGCATGACATGTCCTGCGCGTAAGGCGGCGGGATTAATCCCGCCGCCCAGGGAATTCACGCAGGACATGAACGGCGGGATTAATCCGGCCCCACGCTCATGCCCTTCGCGGAGGGCGGCGGGATTAATCCCGCCGCTCAGGCACTTCCGCAGGATATAAGCGGCGGGATTAATCCCGCCCCCACCCATCCCTGTTCAAAATGCCGCAGCCAATATATATGTGTGAGCGCATGATTTACGAGAGGGCGGCGGGATTAGTCTCTCCGAACCTTCATTACCCGGTGGCGGGATTAATCCCGCCACCCTTCTTTTCCTCCATTGGTATGTTGAATCAATCCCGACTAACTCTGTCTGAGACGGAGAAGGTTTACAAAATACCAATGGAGGGAACTGAGAAGGGTGGATTAATTTCACCATCCCTTACATGGTGGGCGGGATTAATCCCGCCGCGTACGCATGCCCTGCGCGGAATCGGGCGGGATTTATCCCGCCGCCATTGGCCTGCCTGAAGGGCCTAGGCGGCGGGATTAATCCCGCAAGATTTCGCACAGGGCATTGGCGTTCGGCGGGATTAAT
Organism: Selaginella tamariscina; assembly: GCA_003024785.1. NCBI lineage: Eukaryota > Viridiplantae > Streptophyta > Lycopodiopsida > Selaginellales > Selaginellaceae > Selaginella > Selaginella tamariscina. The sequence continues at coordinate 696,193 of PUQB01000075.1, read as the reverse complement.
CCCGCCGACTAAGGCCCGAGTGAAGGGCCTGGGAGGCGGGATTAATCCCGCCGCGTACGCATGCCCTGGCGGAATCGGGCGGGATTTATCCCGCCGCCATTGGCCTGCCTGAAGTGCCTAGGCGGCGGGATTAATCCCGCCCGATTCCGCGCAGGGAATTGGCGTCCGGCGGGATTAATCCCGCCGCATAGGGACCGAGTGAAGGCCCTGGGCGGCGGGATTAATCCCGCCGAGTCTTCAATGCCTGTTGGAGGAATGAATCCCGCCACCCTTCCTTTTTTTCTCCATTGGTGAGTCGGACCAATCCCAAACGTTTCTGTCTGAGACGTAGAAGGTTTTCAACATACCAATGGAGAGAATTGGGAAGGGTGGGGAAATTCATTTAACCATACTTACATGGTGGGCGAGATTAATCCCGCCCCTTTCTGGAGTCACTGAAGGGGTGTGAGAAATAAATCCTGCCCAGTTCTCTCTGAGACCGAGAAGGGTGGCAAGATTAATTCCGCACTCCCGTTCAAGGCCTCCAGAAAGGTGGCGAGATTAATCCCGCCCACTCTTTCAGGAGGCATTGAAGGGGTGGCGAGATTAATCCCGCCGCACCTTCCATGTGAATATATATGTGTATTAGTATATATAAGTTGCATATCTCATTTTATTTACTTTTATCATCTTATCATAATATTTCGAGTAAAAGCTAGGAATCTATGTAAAACTGTCCAGAGCTCACATTTGTGGTGGTTCTAAAACGAAATGTTATCTTTCTTTTGCACTAACACAAATGTGAGCTTCGGACAGTTAATTACGTCTACTTCTCTCTGTGTATTATTTTTGTATATTCGGGTTTATACAAGTGTGTGTGCGTTTTTATATATTTATATTTATAGTGTATTATTTTGCAGAAGGACGATTTGATCAAACAAGGAGATCGAGTCATTAGTATGGAGTCGTCGTCAAATTCTGGGTAAGAATTAAAATAAAATCTGTTATACTCGGATACTTGAACTAATCATTTTTGTATTCAGATGTGGAATTGAGGTGACATTAAAGACAAGAGCAGGAGAAGAGATGGGCAGGGGGATTCTGGAATCAACTTGGCCATATTTTAAGATAAATGGGAAGCGCATTGGAGCAACCATGGCTGCTGTCAAATTAACCTCTGTCACATCTCATGGACAAGCAAAACAATGGAAAGTAGATTCGCTAGTCAAGCACCCGAAAGCAGGCTGCGAACCCAGATTGGACGATGCTCGACACATATGCCTTGTTCCATCCAATGTCACGTTCTCGGATCCAGAGGTCGTCAGTTACAACATTAATTTCGGGTGGTTTTGTCGACTTGTGGATAATGACGTTCACGTGTTCACTAATGATGTTGACCTTGGAGTTCTTCTTCAACTCAACGAAAGCCCATCTATGGAGGGGATCCATCTGGATGTCTACTTCGAAAATCTTCAGACTCATCGAGTAGGTGTATTGTCAGGAGATATTGCTTCACAATACAGAAAATCAGCAAGTGGAGCAATCTTCCCTCTTCACATTGAAGAAGAACACAGCGACATCATAATGGAGATTGAGAGGGTGGCTCGGTCTCAGGTTCTCTACAGATCACGTTCAATTTGCTTAGGGAGCTTTGGGAGCTGGAAGAGTGTACCGAGAACACTAGAACAGCTGCAGTCGGGGATCACACATGTTGATTCGGATCGCAAAAGAAAATCATCAATCGTTTTGTCAGCTGCACCTGTGGCATCTCATGCTGCAATAAGTCACAAGGAAATGATGTTGGATGATAAGATTTATCCTTGTAGGGTTAAATATTGCAGCGTCAACCCAAACTTCAATTACAGGCCACTCAACCAGGAACGTGTAGCTGAGCTCATGGAGAAGATGAAGGACGACAATTCTTATACCGTTCCACATAATGCTGTTTTGTGTCCATACTATGAAAGAAGGAAGGGCGCTGACAAAGTCTGGATCACAACACCAGAACAACTCATGAAGATTCAGACGGAGAATAAAAATCTATCAAGTACTACATCATTAGTGGCCAGCACACAATAACGGCAGCCCAACGACTTCTCGAGAACACAACAAAGGAACGATGGCAACAAAACTTTCCGAGCATACCCGTGAGAAGCTGACAAAAAGATCGGCGTTTTTAGCTAAGCCGAATCTCACAATCGAGCAGTACCATAAGTTATCGGCGGAATGGGACGCTGCCGACACCAACCACTACAACAGCAAAATATGGGAGAAGTTTAAACACACGCGAGCCGTGTGGGAATCTCTTCAGCGACCACAAAGAGCTACCGCAGGGAATACACAATCTGCGGAATACCGGGTAAGCAAATTGTTTGGGCGGGATTTATCTCGCCGGTATATTAATCTGTCTTTTTCCTCAGAGAGTTGAAGAAATTGCAGCAGTTGATTTTGCCCAGGTGGGCGGGAAGGAAACATCCTTTCTGATGATGTTGATTTCTTGCCCCGAAGATAGATCTTTGCCAAATGGTTGGGGATTATGGAATCCTTTTCAAAAGGAACACTGAAGAAGAAGCAGACAAGTGAAGGGGAGCCCTCAGAAAAGTCTGCAAAGAAACCCAGTAAGACGCCGAAGGCTAAGTCTGTTCAATCTACAAAGGATGTAGACAACGATTTCAAGCTCACATGGTTGAAGCCTTTAAATGGAACAACGATGGAGGAGATGGAAGTCTTGGCTGATTTGGTGATCGATGGCAAACTACAAATTAATAACAGCAGCCCCAACCTCTCCTTTTCATCTCAAGGCAATGGAGTTGAAGACGGTCAGGCATTTCAAGGAGTGGTTGGGAATACACTGCCACAAACTGGGTTGGACCTCGACTTCAACATATGAAGAGGTCAGCAAATATTTGCATGTGACGAACGATGATATGCTTGTCGAATGGGTGAACCAATCGGAAGATCTGGCAAGAATCTATTGCACGCCAACGCCAAAAAGGAGAACATTGGGATGACGCCTTCTCTTATGGCAGTCCTTCAGCAGCGGAGAACCGAATTGAACCTTATAAAGGAGGATGCTACGAATCACGACAAGCCCTACAGATGTTTGTTGTTAGATTCGGAGACTTTATGGGGTAACATCACTGCTTGTAGGAAACCGTTTCAATTGTTCGTGATGGATCGGCGGGTGTCAAAAAATCTTTCGACAGATAGGGCACTAGAGGATCTGGTGGAGAAACTTAGCCGTGCAAGCATATACATAGAAGGTATTTATTATTGAATTCATGCTTGCGCTCTTCACTGATACCTACTTTTTCAGGTATTTATTTCTTGATTCTTGCTCATGTCACCGATACTTTTGCCTTCGCCTTCGCCAAGAAGAATAGACATCGTTGGACAGGATTTTATATGAACGATGCTAATCCCAAGTGCATTGATACTTGTTCACTTGGTTGTTAGGAATGCGCCAAACAATTTCAAGCTTCCAAATGACTGGCCAGGCATCTGTTTGCACTCCAACGGCCCTGAACCTCCATCCGATACACCGATAGGTATGAGTGACGTATTCGGCAATGTACGTTATCCAAACATTACAAGTCAAGCGGCACGGAGCATCGTCAACTTGATTAGGGGTCCTCACAGTGATGCGTGGGTTTTTGACTACTGCACTAGGGGGTCCGTCTTGAAGGAGTGTTACCTTCGGCATACATGTGTGTTTGCCGTTGAAAAGGATAAGACCATGGTTGAGGACCTGAACAAGTGGATAGATTGGGTCTCAACTGAGTACCCCAACGATTCCATAAAGGCGTATTTGAGAAAGTTCCCTCCAGATAAGTGCGATAGCTCTGAAGGTGAATCTGGTTCAATCTCGGAGTCTGAGAACGAACTTAATCAGATATTAGACCGGAAGTTATCTCGAGGAGTACAGAACATTCGCACACTCCAGGACCCATGGAAACACATAGAAGATGCAGAAGATCTTGAACCATCTCACAAGCGGCTTAGACCTTCTTCGCCTCACTCAGAAGGTAATAGCGAAGAAGAATTGATAATGAATTGATAGAGTGATGAATAGTTGTAAATGAGTGTAACATAAGGCATTTTTGTATATTTCTTTTATATTTGTACAGAAAATAATTCTCAAGGATTAATGAAGCTTTTAGTTCAAACATGGGTCACACATTAACAAGGTAAATAATATACCTTGATAATTTTAAGGTCAGCTAATTATCATTTTGCAGATGTAATGAAATAATTGAGAACATGGATTTTCAGCATTGCCATGAGGTAAGAGAGGGGTTTGGCGACAATTTCTTGTGCCACATGTCAGAATGACAGAGTTCATGCAGGAAATGGATAATAATGCAGCTCAAACATCGTTACCATGGGGGCCACTTCATCATCATTTTTATTGGCTTCAGTTCCGAAATCAATTTCTTCAGCGCATGCAATATCTGAATCTTGTAAGGATGATGTACAATTAAATGATGAAGGGATAGGCAACGAAATAGTGGCAACGGATAAATGTGAAAGGGAGCAAACAAGTGATTTGCAAAGTATTCAAGAGGCAACGCTATCTCATGTTACTCATGGCCATATTGTGTTGTTGGATGTCAATGGTGTTCTGCTTCATCGACAAAGGCCCAGGATAGAAAAACAGAAATCAAACAAGGAGATTTCATTCCTTGTCATGGTAAATTTCGATATGATATTATTTTTCGTCCAGGGTTGGATCGTCTCTTTCAAAAGCTTAAGGAGATGGGTGCGCTTGTGGGGATTTGGTCATGCATGCAGATTCATAACTTAACACCGCTGTTGAGTTTACTTAAGAAACATTGTAGTGTTGCAGAAGAGGTGATTCGTAAAGATTGGATTTTTGACCAGCGAAATGTGTCATAAACCTCTCGAATTTCAGAATATAAGAAAGGAAAGCAAGCCATACTTCTTCAAGAATGAAAGAATAATTGGGACTCATGGGGAGATCAGTCGCTTAAGGATAATGAAGAACGCACAGATGTTAGTAGTAGACGACTCTCCTCAGAAGGCTATGCTCAACCAAAACATTGCTTGTATTCATCCAATCACTTTCGATCCATATTCTGATACGATATCATGGATGAGCTAGTGAACTACTTGGATACGTGCCTCAGAAAGAAGAATCTCGAAAATTTTTGTGAGCAGTATCCACCGTATCATACATTTCCTGAAGCTTTTCTTTCTCGTGATATTGAATTTTATAAAATGAAGGATAGCAACCGGGCGCTTTATAATATTATTCTTAAGGAACGTCAGTTTTTAGATGAGCCTTTATGCAGACCTTCTCTATCACATCTTATGTATTAACAAGGATGGCAACTCCCAATTGCATTCGTGAGAGTGTTAAGTGGTGGCAACAACATCAAGATATTGACCAAAATGATTTGATTAATCCGGAGAGTGATGATTTAGACAAAATGAAAAGATTTCTTTGTATGATAGAAAAGAAAGTATTTATAAAAAATTAACATGTTGATAAGAAAATGATTTCATTTGTAATTATGTTTGATAGTATTTCTTCATTATTGTAAACTATTTTTAGAATAATATGAATATTCTAAGATATTTTAGGAATATTCCTTATAAGTAAGGTTATTGAAGGATTAATTAATTAATTAATTAATATTTAAGGCTTAATTACATATTAATTAAATGATTAATTAATAATTAAAACTTAAGTATTAATTAGTAATTTATTTTATATTCCCATTTTCACGTATCATGCCCACTTTAGTTACAACGTGCATCCATGAAGAAGGTGTTGGGGTCCCGCATAGGAGGTGTGTGGTCCTCATGGAGAAGGTGTGGGGGTCCCGCGTAGGAGGTGTGGGGTCCCCCGTGGAGAAGGTGCGGGGGTCCCGTAGAGGAGGTGCAAGGGTCCCACGGAGGAGGTGCGGAGGTCCCAGAAGGAAGGCCAAAGGTCCAAAGGAGGACAACCAGGGGATTATGAGCCCTAGTTATTTCAGTGACGGCGGTAGGTCATCATGAGGAAGGACAATATAGGTGGCCATAATAAGATTCCAGGAATTAGGTGAATGATGGTGACATAGGTGACTGCCAACCATTGGACCATGTGGCAAGTGTCCAATCAAACTATAAAAGGAGATTGACTTCACACAAGGAGGATCAATCTACAAAAGGAACATTACATTTATATAGGGTTCTAGCAGGCTCTTCATAGCAACAAACAACATGGGCACCCTTGGTTGCACCGATTGTTAAGAAGGCATCCAGCCCAATGTAGCATAGATCTTAGCATAGCTGAATAAGCTCTTCCCCTTCGTATGGGAGGTGGAAGTATTCTTCTTTCCTTAATTAGTTCTTCTCCTTCATAATATGCTACAGGTGATCATTGGTTAGCTGTTGGCCATGGGAGAGCATAGACAGCCATCAACAAACCCAATTCATCTAGCAACCAGAAGAGTGGACTACATCAGCGGAACTCCCTCCAAGCGCACAACATCGAAGAGGCTCCATGCGAGACCCCCGGGTGGGTACCCCCGCACGTCTGGAGTGGGCGTTGGTAATAGCACTCTGGCAACTCCACATCTAGGGAACATAATGGTCCACCCATGCAAGGTTGATACTGAACAGTGGTGAGATTAATTCCGCCACTTTTATGTCTCAAAGAGTGTGGGACGAGATTAATCCCGCTCACCACCCTTATCTATATGAAAGAGTTGTGGATGGGATTAATCCCGCCCACTAGGCATAGAAGGGGTGACGAGATTAATCCACCACCCTTTATGTCTCAAAAAGTATGGGGCGGGATTAATCCCACCCACCACCCTTATCCATCTCAGAGAGAACTGGGCAGGATTGATCACACCCACCATTTTAGGAATCAAGAAAGTGGTCGCGGGATTAATCCTGCCACCCTTCCCTGCCTCTCAAAATGGTGGGCGAGATCAATCCTGCCCACTTTTCTTTGAGACGAAGTATTAATCCCGCCACCTTTTATGTGAATGTACATGTGTATTAATATATATAAGTTCTTTATTTTCTTTTATTTACTTCTATAATCTTATCATAATATTTTGAGTAAAAGTCAGTAAACCATGTAAAACTATCCAAAGCTCACATTTGTGGTGGTTCTAAAACTACATGATATCAGTTTTTTACATTATCACAAACGTGAGCTTTTGGACACTTAATCTTGTCCACTTCTTTCTAAGATAAAGAAGGGTGTATGTGAATTTACTAGTGTATTAATATATATAAGCATATATTTGTATGCATATTATAATTTCTCGCCATTTAAATAGCCTGAACACTTCAAAGAAAAATATGTATAGACTCTGTAAAGTTTGAATAATGTATTTGTATATTCGGGTTTATACAAGTGTGTGTGCGTTTTTATATGAATTGTATTCATAGTGTATTATTGTGCAAAAAGATGGATTGATCAAACAAGGAGATACAAGAAGGGGGTCGGAGGTCGCAAGGCATAATGACCACTCACTCCATCCTGGTCATAAGTAATTTAGTCATTAATATGGAATCGTCATCAAATTATGAGTAAGAATTAAAATAAAATCTGTTATAATCATTGAATAACTAATTATTTTTGTATTCAGATGTGGTATTGAGGTGACATCAAAGACAACAGGAGGAGATAAGATGGGTAGCAGGATTTTGTAATCAACTTGGCCATATTTCAAAATAAACGAGAAGCACATTGGATCGACCATGGTTGTTGTCAAACTAATTTTTGTCATATCGCGTGGACAAGCAAAACAATGAAAACTAGATTCACTAGTCAAGCACCCGAGGGCAAGCTATGAACCGAGATTGGAAGATGCTCGAAATATATGCCTTGTTCCATCCAATATCACGTTCTCAGATCCAAATGTCGCCAAATACGACAAGAACCTCGGTGGTTCTATTAGCTTGTGGATAATGACATTCACATGTTCACTAATGATGTCAACTGTGGAGTTCTTCTTTAACTAAACGAAAGCCCATCTATGGAGGGAATTCGATTAAATGTCTACTTTGAAGATTTTAATACTTATCGAGTATGTGTATTTGCAGCATATATTATTTCACAATACAGAACATCCACAAGTGAAGTAAGCATCCCTTCTCTTATTGAAGAAGAACATAGCGACATCATTAAGGAGATTAAGGGGGTGGTTCGGTCCCAAGTTCTTTACAGATCATGTTCAATTTATTTAGAAATCTTCGAAAGTTAGAAGAGTGTGCCAAGAACATTAGAATAGTTGTAGTCGGGGCTCACACATATTGATTCTAACCGCAGAAGAAAATCATTTGTCGTTTTGTCATCTGCACATGTGGCATCCCATGCTGTAATAAGCCACAAGGAAATGATGTTGGATGATAGGATTTACGAGTGTAGGGTTATGTATTGCAGCATTAACCCCAACTTTAATTATAGGTAGCTCATGGAGAAGATGAAGGACAACAATTCTTACACCGTTCCATATAATGCTGTTTTGTGCACATACTATAAAAGAAAGAAAGGCACTGAGATAATATGGGTGACAACACCAAACAAACCACGAAGATTCAGACAGAGAATAAAAAATCAATTAGGTATTACATTATTAGCAGCCAACACACGATAATGGCAGCCCAACGACTTCTCGATAAACACAATAAAGGAACGATGACAACAAAGCTTTCCGAGCATACCCGTGAGAAGTTGACAAAAAGATGGCGTTTTTACTAAGCAGAATCTCACAACCAAGTAATACCATAAGTTATCACATAATGGGACGCTGCCGACACCAACCACTACAACAATAAAATATGGGAGAAGTTCAAACACACGCAATCCATGTGAATAAATCTTGGCGACCACAAAGAGTTACTACAGGAAAAGAACAAAGTGCAAAATGCCAAGTAAGTAAATTGTCTTGGCGGGATTTATCTCGTCAAATATTAATTTGTTTCTTTTTTAATCTTCAGAGAGCTGAAGAAATTGTAGTAGTTGATTTTGCCTAGGTGGGTGGGAAGAAAACATCCTTTCTGATGATGTTGATTTCTTGCCCCGAAGATAAGGTCTTTGCCAAATGGTTGAGGATATGGAATTATTCACAAAAGGAACACTGAGGAAGAAGCAGATAAGTGAAGGGGAGCCTTCAGAAAAGTCTACAAAGAAACCTAGTAAGACAGCGAAGGCTATCTACAAAGGATGTAAATAATGACTTCAAGCTCACATGGTTGAAGCCTTTGAACGAAACAACGGTGGAGGAGATGGATGTCTTAGCTGATTTGGTGATTAATGACAGTAGCCACACCTCTCCTTTTCATCTCAAGGCAATAAACGATCAGGCACTTCAAGGAGTGGTTGGGAATACACTGTCATAAACTGGGTTGGACCTCAGCTTCAACATACAAAGAGGTCAGCAAATATTTACATGTGACAGATGATGATATGCTTGTCCAATGGGTGAACTAATCGAAAGATCTGGGCAAGAATCTATTGCATGCCAATGCCAGAAAGGAGAATATCGTGATGACGCCTTCTCTTATGGCAGTCCTTCAGTGAAGAACTGAGTTGAACCTTATAAAGGAAGATGTTATGAATCATGAAAGCCCTACAGATGTTTGTTGTCGGATTCGGAGACTTTATGGGATAACATCACTGTTGGCAAGAAACCGTTTCAAATGTTCATGATGGATCGGCAGTGTCAAAAAATCCTTTGTCAGATAAGGCACTAGAGAATTTAGTGGAGAAACTTAGCCGTGCAAGCATGTATAAAGAAAGTATTTATTATTGAATTTTTGCATACTTAGTTGATACCTACGTTTTCAAGCATTTATTTCTTGATTTTTTATCATGTCACCGATACTTTTGCCTTTGCCTTCACCAAGAAAAATAGACATCATTGGACTAGATTTTATATGAACGATGCTGATTCCAAGTGTATTGATATGGTTGTTCATTTAGTTGTTAGGAATGCTCCAAACAATTCCAAACTTCCAAATGACTGGCCATGCATCTGTTTGCACTTTAACATGCATGAACCTTCATTTGATACACTGATAACTAAGAGGGACGTATTCTGCAATGTACATTATTCAAACATTACAAGTCAAGTTGCACGGAGCATCATCAGCTTGATCAAGGGTTTTCATAGTGATGCATGGATTTTTAACTATTGCATTAGAGGATCCGTCTTGAAGAAGTGTTACCTTCGAGATACATGTGTGTTTACCGTTGAAAAGGATAAGACCATGGTCGAGGACTTGAACAATTGAATAGAGAGGTTTTCAACTGACTACCCCAACAAATCCATACATGAGTATTTGGAAAAGTTCCCTCCCGAGAAGTGCAATAGCTCTGAGGAGGAATCTAGTTCAATGTTAGAATCTAAAACGATCTTGAACCAGATATTAAACCAAAAGTTATATAAAGGAGTACAGAACATTCATTTACTCCACTAACTATGGAAACATCAACAGAATAAATGGGAGATGTTGAATGATCTTCCAAGCGGCTAAAACCTTTTTTGCCTTACTCAGAAGGTAACAATGAAGAAAAATTGTTAATGAATTGTTAGAGTGACAGAAGTTGTAAATGAGTGTAACATAAGGCATTTTTGTATAATTCATTTATATTTGTACAGAAAATAAATTCTCAAAGATTAAATAAGCTTTTAGTTTAAACATGGGTCACACATTAACAAAGTAAATAATATACCTTAGTAATTATAAGGCCAACTAACTATTATTTTGCACATGTAATGAAACAGTTGAGAACATGGATTTTCAACAGTGGCAAGGAGTTTGGCAAAAATTTCTTGTGCCACATGTCAGGAATTGGATAATAATGCAGTTCAAAACATCCTTACTATGGGGACCACTTCAATTTTGCATCACCATTTATATTGTTTTCAATTCCTAAATCACTTTTTTTAGTGCCTGTAATATTCTGAATCTTGTAAGGATGTTGTACAAATAAATGATAAAAGGATCGCCAACAATATAGCAACAATATAGCATCAAAAAATAAATGTGAAAGGGACCAAACAAGTGAGTTGCAAAGCATTCAAGAGGCAATGTTGTCCCTTGTTACTTATGGTCATATTGTGTTGTTGTATGTCAATGTTTTTGCTTCATCAACAAAGACGTGAGGACAAAGAAAAAAAAAAATCAAATAAGGAGATTTCATTCATTGTCATGGTAAATTTTGATATAATATTATTTTTTGTCTGGGGTTGGACCGTCTCTTTCAAAAGTTTAAGGAGATGGGTGCACTTGTGGAGATTTGGTCATTCATGCAGTTTCACAACTTGACATCACTATTGAATTTGTTTAACAAACATTATAGTGTTGTAGAAAAGGTGATTTGTAAATATTAGATTTTTGACCAATGAATATGTTATAAACCTCTTGAATTTTATGATGTAAGAAAGGAAAGCAAGCCATACTTTTTCAAGAATGAAAGATTAATTGGGCTTCATTAGAAAATTAATCAATTAAGGATAATGAAGAACGCACATATCTTAATGGTAAACGTTCTCTTCAAAAGCCTATGCTCAACCAAAACATTGTTTATATCCATCTAATCACTTTTGACCCATATTGTAATATTAATACCATGAATCAATTAGTGAACTACTTAAATATGTGCCTTAGAAAGAAAATCTTAAAAACTTTTATGAGCAATATCCACCATATAAAACATACCATAACGCTTTTCTTTCTCATGATTTTGAATTTTATAAATTAAAGGAGAGCAACCAGGCACTCTACAATATTATTATTAAGGAATGTCATTTTGTAAATAAGCCTTTATGCACTCCTGTTCTTATCACAACTTATATATTAATAAGGATGGCAACTCCTAACTCCATTCGTGAGAGTGTTAAGTGGTGACAACATATAAAAAATATTGACCAAAATGATTCAATTCATCTGGAGAGTGATGACTTTGGTTAAGGAAAAAGTATTTATAAATAGATTAACATGTTGATAAGGAAATGATTTCATTTGTAATTATGTTTGATAGTATTTTTAATTATTATAAAATATTTTTATAATAAAAAATAATATGAATATTCTAAAATATTTTAGGAATATTACTTACTAAGTAAGGTTAATAAAGGATTAATTTGTTAATTTATTAATATTTAAGACTTAATTATATATTTATTAAATAATTAATTAAAAATTAAAACTTAAGTATTAATTAATAATTTATTTTATATTCCCATTTTCATGTATCATGCCGATTTTAGTTACAACGTGTATATGTGATACTTTACAGTATGGATATAAAATAAATTTCTTATTTTATTTTTAAACATATTAGGTTATAAATTTGCACCAACTGGAATTACTTGAGCTTGAGTAGTCCTAGTTAGAGCAAATTCATAATATGATATTTTACATTATGAATATAAAAAAATTAAAATTTTATTTTAAAAATATTAGGTTATGAATTTGCACCAACTAGAAGCTCGAGTTGAATATAAAATAATTTTCTTATTCTATTTTTAAAAATATTAAGTTATGAATGTACATCAACTAGGACTATTCAACTTGAGCTCGAGTAGACTTAACTAGAGCAACCTTCTCTTGCGTAAATTATTCCTAGAATATTTTATGAATTCTCTGCTTCGTTAGTCCCCTGAACTTTGTATAATATTTAAAATTCACATTATAGAAATAATGCAAGGTTGAATGTAAGTATTGAATCTATCTACACACAGGTACGTATACACACTACAGCTTAATCTCGTGGAGTTTATGTAAAATGTGTGTGTTCAGAAGTATAAAACCCAGATTTACGCGTGTGCACATTACAGACCACACACATTGGCACCTGATATATCTTTGGGAGTCTACCTAGGTAACTGGCTGAAAGAAAGAAAAATATCAGAATATTTATATATATGTGCATATACACATTGACACATAATTTATATATATATATATATATATATATATATGAATGTTTAATTATCATGTTTACTTATTAATAACATACAATTTTGACTAGGATATATTTACATGGAAAGCTAATTCTAAAAAATTACGTGGGAAGTGGCATGTGTAATAGTGTATAGCGAGGGGTCGATAATTAGTTCAATGTTTTATATACATTAATATAAATAATCATATATGGTTAAAGAATTCTATATCTACGTATATGTACTCAATCAAATCTTTTAAGAATTTATAATGTGAATAAACAACTGAGTAAATGTGATCTACAGTTTAAGAACTAACATATTGATTAGAAATGTATATATATTTTAGAAAAATATATGTATTTGAAACATTATATCTATTCTCATTTTTAATATTCAGAGAGTAAATTATTTACGTGATGGTGGCGTTAATCACAAACCTTCAAGGTTTGACATGTACATAAAATCATAAATTCAATTTAAGGTTCATCACTAAATTAATTAATTAGAATTAAGTTATAATTCAAATGAATCTTATATTCCAATTAAGGAATCTAAATCTCTTCTATGTACTCCTTAATCTTCATCCATTTCTCTCTGGAGTTCAAAACGCGTCTTGAATGGGAGACACCTATGGAATGGAGTTTTCGTTGGAGGAAGCCTTGTTTCGTTGATGGTGCCATTTTCTGCACAAATGCTCTCTCATTCACAGACGTACCTGCATACATGTGTATATATACATATTGTATATTTATATAAATAGATAGTTAGATTTAAATAAAACTTTATCATACATACAATCAACATATTCTTAGTAATCAAGAGTTATATACGGTGTCACAAATGTGACTTGCAAATGCCAAGTTTAAAACCCTATGTAAACCCTCAAGAATTTCATAATAAAACGGGTAACATGTGTATACAATAATCATATAAAAATTATGATAAAAGTGATTATAAATGTCAAACCCTACATCATGACGTTGTGACAAAGGACTTCAAGATAAGTGTTTATAATTAATATATATATATATATATATATATATATTATAATAAGTTTATTTAGTGTGTGTATTTGGGTGTGTGTCTATCATCAACGTGTAATCAACAGTTATTCTAAATTTTAAAGCTACTTAGCATGGGTCATGCACAATAATATATGACATGAGTGCTTACATTAAATACTATCTTAAATTTTAAATCCATATGGTAATATTGGGGCCATTAAATTAAATATAAATCATGCATAACTATGTATAACAAACATGGCATGGGTGCTTATATTTAATGGCAACTTTAAATTCTAAATTCACATGGCACTACCGTAAGCATGGGCATATTTGACTATGTATGAGATTGGTGGTTATGATTAAATTCACTAGGCTAAGAATTTAATTAGAAATAAACTCACCAAATTAATAATTATAACTAGGTTAAAAATCAATAATAATAAGGTAGGTTAAGGATTTATTAATTAATAAATTATTATTAAATAATTAAGCCCACCATTGGTGAGCATGTGTACTATTGTGTGTGTATATATATATATATATATATATAACTTCATTGCATATACATAATTGTATATAGTTTAGACATTGGATCACTAAGTCTTTATAATTAGCATGCTCATACTTACTAGTTAATATAATAAAAAATTATTTTCTCTAGTAATCCATGGGTAAGTTCAATATGTAACAAAAGGTTTGTGTATCCACATTAATGTGGTAGAGGTCATGTTCCTTTGCCTCAGTATTATGTACAAGGATGTAAACTTGCACGTGATAGGGGGCAAAAGATGGAAATGAGGGCATAAATTTAATGGATGGTGTAAATCATGCGCATAAGTTGATCATTAGTGCAACCGTTGTCTAAGCTGTTTGAGGTGAGGTGAAGTGAAGTGAATCAATGAGTTGAGTCAGTAGTGGTCAAAGTTAACATTGTAATGAACTCAACTTGAAACTTCATGATTCTTGTGGAACATGAAAAAGTTCATTACAAATTCAAATTAAGTGTGCGAGAACCAATAATGAGTTCGCAAGGTTCATGTAGCAACACACATTGTGTTATTAGTGAAACACATCATTTTGGAGACTGCTATTACACACATTGTGTTATTTAAAAAACACATCATTTTGAAGATTACATTTGGAACATGTCATTTTATTTTGTTGAATTTTATCAAAGAAAAGCACAATCGAAAATTTTACATGTATGTATAAAAGGTTATTTGGCAATTGGGAAGACCTTAACTCAATCCTAAAAGTATATCAATTTAGAGAAACTAAAACTATCTTTTTACTTTAACTAATGTACTTTTAAGATTAAATAGTGGTATTAGTTTACGTTTTGTTTGCTCTACCCATAACAATTGAATTTACAAGTATTTTCCCATTGTGTGATCTTTAATTGATTAGCTCTTTTGAATTCATTGTGTGAGAGTGCATTTGTTTCGATTGTGTGATAAAATTCAATAATAAAGTTGGTCTATGTGCAATGTTTATTACATATCTAGCACATGCTCACCCCAAGGAATCCACTTATATATGTATATATATGGTAGGACCATGTATACTTTTCACATACACCCTTAATATACATAAAAATTTAATATTTAACCCCTATTTACACACACAATAAGGATAATTAATTATTCCTATGGGCTTCAAGAATTCTACTACCTTCACAATAATAAATTAAATTGCATTGTAATTGTATATTGAGATTTCTCATGAGCTACACACCTCAACTCTATGTTTTACCTTCACATTAGGCATGTACAGAACAAATATATGCATATCAAAATATTTTATTTTACACCCTTCACGTACATGTATATCTTTTATATGTGATGGTGAGTGGACTCCTTGGGATGTCCACCTACACTAACACACTTGGTGTTTGTGCATGTGGATTCCTAGGTTGTTTAAAATATCCAATCAACCATGAATAATGGTGCGTATGAGTCATTTTGAAAATATTATTCTGCAGAAAGCTAGCCAATAGAATATACTTATGATGAGCAGTATTACAAGTATGTACCTGATAATGAATTATAAAGGATCCCAAATTCATGAGTGAGGAGGGTTTACAATTTCATTACCTTGGATTGAAAAACACTAGAGAAAAATGACTATTGTCAAACAAGCACATTTTCAAGTATGGAATTTAAGAAAAAACAAAATGTTATGGCCTTTTACTTTTTGTTCGAGATGGGGCAATGTACACAATTGAACATCTTCATATAATAAATACATAGTGTAAGTGTATTATATTATTATTTCATTTGCTATGCAACACATTGGCCAATTGTTTGAGACTACTTAGTGGGGAAGAGCATAAGAGTGTGTTTGGACATGATGAAGACAGGTTTGGTATATGGAACAAAATGGGATGTCAATCTTTTTAACATAGTAGGTGAAGAACTTTATAAAATGTTTGCCTTTCACTTCATTCAATTAAAGACTATCTCATCCTCATTTCTCAAATACACAAAATTATTTAAACTTGGATTTAAAAAGATATCATGTGAAATTAGGTGTTTTAATTTGTGAATGTAAATGCAATTCTTAATGTAAAACATGAAATTGTATTAACCATATGCAATGTAATTGCAATGTGGTCACTTAGTCTGGTTTTGAATATATAAGTTGGCATTGTGATTCATGCCAACATAAGTCATAATTGTATATATCAACCCTCACTCTAATGAGAACGATTGCACAGAAACATCAATTCAAATACAAATATATAATGCCAATACAATCTCTTCCCATTTTAACCACACTTGCATATTTCATAACCAAGAAATGTAGAGGCAACTACTATGACTATGAGAGGCATGCTTTAGTATTTATTGATAAAAATGGATTTATGCACAAAATTTATATTTTATAAATATTATTTGTGAACGATGTATTTACTAATAATGTCTTAAATGTGAATAACACATAAGTCCACATAGTGCATAAAAAAGTCTGTAAACTTACAAGCTTGTCACTGAGACATATATTCGACCTTGATAAAAGAGGGTTTGATCGATTTCTTGTTTCACCATGGCTTATGTGTTAAATTTTTTTATGAACTTATCTTGTTTCACCATGGCCTATGTGTTAAAATTTGTAATGAACTTATGTTTCTTACTTGGTGGCTCACAATATAGTTAGTTATCTAGATATATATCAATATGAGGTCTATTAAACATATAGAAACATTCGTTTATATATACACACACACATCAAACATGTTTTCTAAATGCCTTTGTGGTTCTATTTAACATACATACACACATATAACACACACACACACACACACACACACACACACACATATATATATATATATATATATATATAATCTATGTATGTATGCATGTTTTGTGTGTGTGAAGGCATTCAAAAATAGGTTTTATGTACTATGGGCTTCGAAGATACGACGAATTGAATTAAGAGGCATATTCAATGACATCTTGAATATAACCAATGACTCAAAATTGTGTTTTTCATTGTCAAGAACATCACAAAAACATAAATGCATCCATATAATAGCCCCTCTAATCAATCCTTTCCTTTCACTAACATCTATTTGCTCTTGCTTACCAAACACTTACTTGATGTAGTCGCTTCCTTCTTAAACTTTTATAATGCCCAACTTCACAAAGGCTTTATTCTCACATCACATGAACATACCCAATTCATTTAAAAGTCATAACAACCCAACAACAACAATGTGTAACTTCTTACTTTCTTGTTAATTGGTGTGTCTTTTCAAGTTTTTACACCATCGCATAAATAATGTTGCCCCTTGTATACTTCGATTAAAATACATTATTAACCTTTTATTTAAAACACATATTTATACTTTGAACATGAAAAAAAAACCCTTTTTTCTGCATACGTCGTTTCTACACAACCTTAAGAGTGAATTCTCTATGGATCAAATAAATTTTGTGTATCAGTTAACTTAGAATTATATCGTGGAGGACCACTAGCAAGCATTCCATGGAAGGCTAGTGGTAAGTGTACGTGGATGGTGCCAAGTGTAGAAAGTGTATATGAAAGGCTAAGGATTATTAGGAGGCATTTATTTAGAATTTCTTATTCATGTTTATTATTTCTCTTTTTAATCAAATTTATATATTTTGAAATTATATTTTCATGTCTCTCATGCGTATGAATAGACAAGTTAAATATCACTCGGGTTTATGTGAATTAGTAGTTTAAATTGTGGAAAATGAAGTTAAGTATTTATTCAATAATTATAAGATTATCGAGTGAGTGTGAGTGGGCCTATAGATAAGTATAAATAAAATAATTTTCACCATTGCTAAATTTAAATTTAAATTCAAATTGACATCAATATTCTTTAACTTCAATTAAAGAAAACATATATTATAATTTAAGTGTAATCTTATATTATAATTGTTTCCACAGTTTATTGCCACAAAACTTTTCTATATGGATAATATAATGTGTAATTATATAAGTGGTAACGAACTGTACGAAGGTGCAATATGATGTGTAATTATATAAGAAGGATCGGTGGTAATAAACTATATGAGTAAAACATTAATTTCATAATATATTTATTTTTATATTAGGCTTAACATTTCATCTATATAAAATTAATTTACATGTGGGTGCATACTCGCAAAGTCGTATTTTTTTAATGAGATATTATTTGATTAAATAGTTAACATGAAATTTAAAGCCAAGGAATTCCAATCTCGCATGCTTTAACAATTCTTGAAAGGGAGGCACCCCAAGAATGTCCAGGGGAGTCGACTCACCAATACGTACCAAAGGTGTATGTGTACGTGAGGGGTGTAAATCTACTGTTTAAATGTGAAGCATATACAAGTATTCTTTATTTTTTTAATTTTAAGAAATTTTAATAATTTTTATCAATTTTAAGCCTTTATGATATACAAGGGTTAAATATTATGTGGTGTATTTAGAAAGCCATACACATACCTGGGAGGAATGTAAAGTGAAATCAAGCACTTAATGTTAAAATTATTTTTTCTACAACACTAATCGTAACAGTGGTCGCCATTGTAAACCGGTAACATAATATAGTTAAATAGAGATTTAATTAAAAGTTAAACTTCAGAAAAATGGAAGAGAATAAGATTGCAAAATATATAGTAAGTAATATTACATATTCAAACACAATAAAGAAGAGATGAAGATACAAAAGAAAGTCAAAGACCAATGGGTGTGTGCTAAATAAAGTCACAGTTAGATCTTATTTTAATTAAATAGTTAACAGGAAAGCCAAGGAATTCCAATCTCTTTCATGTGATCCTCAGTCTTCATCCTGCTTCTCAGGCGCACTTGAAAGGGAGGCGAACGGTGAAAGCACATGAAAGATTATTGGAGGAAGCTTTTTTCTCTATGGTGCCATTCATTATGTAACAAATGTAACACACACGCACGTGGCACACACACATATACTTGCACCTAACGTCAACCCATACATATTGTTATATATATAAAGCAAAATTTGATGTATATATGTATTTTGTTTATTGTAGAATCTATATACATATATATAATATACATATTCATTTATGAGGCCATTACTTTCAATGCTTTATATATGCCACATGTAAATAAATATATTAGTATATTTTAATGATGTGGACTGTATTTGATTTCATTGTAATTTAAAATTGAGAAAGATTGTATCTTTCACTTATATATATATATATATATATAATATATATATATATATATATATATATATATATATTATTTCATTTTATGTAAATTGTATATTATATTCATTAATATATATTATTAATCATATTTTATACATGCATAAACACACATTATACATTGTGTACATTTTTAATACATTCAATTTAATATTATTTATTATATTAGTATATTAAAATTATCTAATAAAAATACATTACTAATTTTAAAATTAAAATCTAAAACTAACATTGGGAAAAAAAAATTTTAACATTAAGTTTAAAAATTAATACAATTTATAAACTTATATTTTAAATAAGAAATTATTATTTGTCATAATAAATTTGTTATAATATTCCAATTTTAATCAATTCCATTTGATTTTGGTGCCTTAAGATATTTTTGTTTATTAAAAGTTACACTTTTATTTATTTATTGTTCCATCTAATATACATAATAATAATATTTTAAAAGAATTACAATTAATGTAAGTATAATATACAGATTTTATAAGAATGTAAATATTTATTTTGATTTATAATGAATTAAAACTCAACTTGCAAGATTTATGATAGTTAAAAAAGTTATATCCACATAAATAGTTCCTTATTTATTTTCCATTTGTATTATTATGTATAGTAAATATCAGCTTGTTTATGCTATGTATTAACTATTTTTTTCATATCAGTGAAAATCATGCCCTAGCTTATGATTGATGCACCTCCTTTGTCAGGCAAAGATACCCTTGTCCCTCCGGCACCCAAAATTTTCAGGACCCTGTGCTGGCCCTGCTTGGTTGTGCAGACCATGGTGAATGATTTCATCCCTTGTACCACGGGCTGCAATGCTGCATTCTCAAACCCTAATGATACCACTATATAAACTAGGGCTAGGAACCCTAGCCCCATTTTCATTCATAGGTGTGTGGACGGACATCGATTTAGGCTCTGTAGATTTCCTTTTGGGAGAAGTGCGTGCTGTTCGTTCGTATTTTAGGCAAGCGGAAATAAGTCTTGTGTAACGATTCTGCGTAGAATTCTTGGGGCTCTGTACTTGGCGAGTGATTTTTTCTGTGCATATTATTAGGGTTTGAGGGAACAAGGATGGTCGGAGGAGCATTGAAGAAAGACAATGGATCGCTGGTAAAAAGCACAAACATCTTCACTGCACTGCGCAAGAAGAAATCCGATAAAGGTAAGGATAAGGAGGCGAAGAGCAAGGAGCAGCGGTTTCATTTTGGGCGCCTGCCCCTGTGACCGTAAATCCTGGGCCGATTGAAGAAGATGATGATGATTACTATGAAACCACTGCCCCTCTTCCACCAATATGGCAGGCTCAGGAGAAGAAGGAAATAGACCTCCTAAGCCATGGTGCGGAGAGCGAGGGTGATGATGATGTGGAAGATTCTGGAGAAGAAGATGAGGAGACAGAAAACGAAGAGGCTGCAGAGGAGGCTGCACCGGAACCTGTTTCGAAGCTGTCTACCGTTCCTGACAGACAGCTCTCCAAGAAGGAAATAAAGAAGAAAGAGCTCGCTGAGTTTGATGCAATTCTCGCTGAACTGGGAATTGCTAACTTGGAACCGGTAGGCGAGGAGACGACGGGAGTGCCAGAGGAGGCAAACGCGGCGGTAGAAGGTG
Organism: Selaginella tamariscina; assembly: GCA_003024785.1. Lineage (NCBI taxonomy): Eukaryota > Viridiplantae > Streptophyta > Lycopodiopsida > Selaginellales > Selaginellaceae > Selaginella > Selaginella tamariscina. The sequence goes on along the minus strand of PUQB01000075.1, from coordinate 674,959 downwards.
TCAAGGAGGAACACAAGCCGGCTAAGACAAAGAAAACAAAGAAGGCATTCAAGGAAGCCAAGGCAGAACGGAGCTCGAATAAGGAGTCCGGTGGGGAGGTAAACGGACGGGTCCAGGACCCGAAGGAGGTATTTAAGAAGCTTGCATCAATGAAGAAGAAGTCTGCTAGGGAGGGAGACATGGCTGCAAAGGCAGCAGCCGCCGAGGCTGCAGCGAGAGCACAGAAGTTAGCAGCTGCAAAGAAGAAGGAGAAGCACCACTATAACCAACGGTCAGTGCGATAACAATCAAGCACACAGAGGTGTTTATTTCGCACAAACATTAAAGTGTGCTCACGTCCACTTCACGTGGAATACTAGAATATTCTTTTACCCTTTGTAGATGCGGTAAACTGGGTTACCAGAGATAGACAATCAAAATATGATTTACATTGTATTTATATTATATAAATGTTTGTGTGTGTATTCATATTATATAATGATTGTCTGTTGAATAAGTTTTAGATCCAACGACCTCAGAACGCTAAATTAACAAAGGTGAAAAAACCGACAGATTTAAGTGCTCTAGAATCTACGAACACTCCTGAGACACACGTAGACACGTACACGCACCTGCATACGTTTACTGTGCATACTCTTTAATTTGGAGAGCAGAGATAACTTAAGGGGATTTATTCATAGACTTATATATAATGTTAGTTTAAATAATTGATGAATAGCACTGCTATGCTACTGATCTGGTTTTAATCTCTGGACAGTATATTATATGTAAGCATGACTAATAACAGCCTTGGGATACATATGTATACGGACGTTAAGTATTCAGTTATGCTGCCCATGCATGTAAATAGCTATAATGTGTTTGCATTCCCAACCTAGTCATATTAGCTTCTATGCAAGTGTGTCTTATCATCACTACAACCTGTGAACACTATTTATAAGATATTTGCTTGCTAGACCACCAAGTGGTGTGTGTGTGAGAGAGAGAGACACACCACTGTATGTCGTTGCATCAGTTAGTGACATGTTCAGGTGATAACATAGGAGATTATTATATATTTTTGATTTAAACAAGTTATATAAATATGTTAAAGATATTTATTAAGATGTATGTTTAATGTCGTAGTCATTGGTGGACTTAATTCTTTGCTGCAAAGCTATGGGTTTTTCAACTTTTCATATCTAAACCTCTCGAACATTAATGAACATGTCCTTTGCTGATCCAAAATATTATACATGCATGTCACATGTGTTACACGAGCTTTCATTTTTAGGATGTGTTGGGATTGATGGTAAGTTTTCTCTCTATATATTTATCTAAACTCCTCGGTCCTTGCAGCCTCGTCTGAAACTGTAGCCATCTGTAACTTGTGCTCCCATAACTGGGTGATCCGACTCGCCTGAAACCACACGGCCGCCTATACTCGGAAAACAGGTCCAAAGAGGTACAGTGCGAATTGAGTTAACGTGCCCGTGCCTGTATTAGACTAGTTTCTTGCTTAAAATAAATGTTTATATTTAGGCAGGCTAATACACTCTTTACTAACCCATAGTTTATAGTCTATTTTACGGGTTGAAGATTTTTTTAACACTTCAATATGGGATTTTTTATTTTCATGTAAAATTTATAAATCTATATTAAAACTTCAAATTATTATGAATGCCGTAATAGAGTATTTACTGGTATGTTGATAGAATCTGTTTTGTAATATGTTTGTTCAATTTTTTTATTTTTTTCTTCTTAATTTATGCCATGTATTAGTCGCTTTTATTTATTTGTATATTCTAAATATATTGTTAATATTTTTAAGAAAATCACAAATAATGTAATTTGCAAAATATACAGTTTATTTAAGAATATGTAACTATATTTAATTAAATTTTATTAAAACATTAACCCATTCTTATATCAACTATATATGTAATTAACAATAGGAGAATATTTAAATGTCCCATGCAAACATGTAAAGTGTCGTTTGTGTACATTGAGCATGAGCATGGGTATGTATATATAGTGGTACTGGGGCATGCTCATCAGGGTTCGAGTAGTTCAATTCGTACAAGGGAAGAAATAATTAACGGTGATGTAGTAATGTAAGGGCAAATTATAATTTATATTTTTTTAAATAATTTATAAATCACTAGAATGATTTGTGTTATTAATAATTACTTAACTATAAAAATTCTTTATACGTGTTTTCTTATACATTTTTATATAACTAGGTTTAAGCATTCACGGGGGTGTATACAAGGGAAGGATTTAAATCATAAACCAAATAATTAATGATTTATTGATAATGTTCACACAGTTTTAATATTGGCTTCACGTGGCATAATGAAATAGATGATTAATTTAGAATTATTATTTTACGGTCACCAGGCCCAACTCGAGGGATTTGTTGCTTCTTTCTCAAAGTATTATTTAAACACATGTATGATCCATGTATTGTGTATGTGACACATTTATACATGTAAATGTATGTATATTTGTGTGCATACATGTGTATATGCATATATGTGTACTAATTGTCATGTGTGAAATTAATTTTTCAATACACTCTCTCACATACACACCATGCATGTTCCATATGTACTAATGTGACACATTCACATATGTATGTTTATGTATATACGTGTGTATATGTATTATGTGATATGAAAACTTTACACTCTCACAAACACAATATGTTAACCTCCTCAATAAATTTATTAATATTAACAATAATATAATAAAAGAATATTCATTTAGGGTTAATATATTTTATTAATTTTAAGATTCAGGTATATTCTTAAGGTTCCAAGGTGAAAGGTGGTGGAATATCACAAGAAGGCAAGAAGGTGTGGTGATCCAAATAGGGTTTGAAGCAAGGGTTTAAAGGCGGCATTCACACATGTTAAATCTTCTGTCTCCAAATACACACATGTATGTGAATATACTTGTGTATTGATATATATAAGTTCTTTATCTTTCTCTCTCTTACATGCACACTATACATACATACATATATATGTGTATCTGTATAATTTAATTTATTTATCTATCTCTCACACACACCTATATATACATACATACACACACACACATATATATATGGGTGTGTGTAAATGTTTTATTTTTATCTCTCTCTCACACACACATGCACACATGTATATACATATGCATGTATATGTGTATGTATTTGTATTTTATTTTATTTATTTATCTCTCACGCACACACACACACACACACATATATATATATGTGTGTGTGTGTGTGTATAATTTAATTAATTTATTTATCTCTTGCACACACACACTCCCTGTATATATATATACATATATATATGTGTGTGTATCTGTATATTATATTTTATTTATCTATCTTTCGCACACACATGCACATCCTATATATACATATACATATATATGTGTGTATGTATAATTTAATGAATTTATTTATCTCTTGCACACACATGCACACTCCTATATATACATATATATGTGTGTATTTGTATAATTTAATTTATTTATTTATCTCTCGCACACACACACTCCTGTATATACATATACATATATATGTGTGTATATGTATAATTTAATTTATTTATCTAATATCTCTTACACACCTGTATGTGTATGTACATGTGTATTTGTATATATATAATTTCTTTACCTCTCTCCCTCATACACACACTCTTGAATGTACATGTATGTGTGTATTTGTATATGTGTAATTTCTTTATCTCTCACACGCACACCTTTATGTATACATACATGTGCATTTGTCTATATATAAGTTTTTTATCTCTCTCTCTAACACACACACATAACTGTATGTATATGTATATGTACATGTGTATTTGTGTTTTATAAGTTCTTTATCTTTCTCTCTCTCACACACACATGTATTTATCTGTACATATATATTTATATATTATAATTTATACATATATATCTCTTTCACACATATGTATTTATATGTACATGTATATCTGTATATATAATTTATATATATATATATATATATATATATATATATATATATTTCACACACACATGCTTGAGGCAGGGAAGTGGTGGCAAGATTAATTTTGTTACCCCTTCCTTGCATAGTGGACAAGACTAATCCATCGACCACTTTTTAAGACAAAGAAGGGTGACATGATTAATTTCGTCAATGTTTCTTCACTTTTTAAAATGGTGGCCAGGATTAATCCCGCCCATAACTTTTTAAGATGAAAAAAGAGTGGCGGGATTAAATTGTATATTAGTATATATAAGTTGTTTATCTCTCTCTCACACATATATTTATATGTACGTGTGTATCTGTATTTATAATTTATATATATCACACACATGCTTGAGACAAGGAAGGGGTGACAAGATTTAATCCCGACACTTCTAGAATGTTGAGCATGATTAATCTTGCCACATGTATGTGAATGTACTTATGTATTAGTATATATAAGTTTTTATCTCTCTCTCTCACACACACTTGTATTTATATGTACATGTGTATTTGCATGTTATATTTCTATATATATCTCTCTCCCCTTCTGCACACACACACCTATATATACATATACAAATGTGTGTATCTTTATATTATAATTAATTTATCTCTCTTTCACACACACACCACACTCTTGAATGTATATGTATGTGTGTATTTGTAAATATGTAATTTCTTTATCTCTCTCACACACACTTATATGTATATTTACATGTGTATCTGTATAATAATAATTCTTTATCTCTCTATCACTCTCAAACTGGTGGGATTAATCTCGTCAATATGATTCCTTATCTCCTCAAAGTCTTTGTTTTCAACGAGATTAATCTCGCCGAAGACGATTCATGTCCTCCTTGAGTATGGCGGGATTAATCCGGCCAAGGCAATTCATTTCCTCTTCGGGTTGGTGAGATTAATCTTGCAAATTAATTCCTCCTCCTCTCGGGCCTGGCGAGATTAATTCCACCAATTAATTAGTTCATGCACTTTAAAAAAAATATTTATCTCTCTCTCTCACACACACTCATATGTATATTTACATGTGTATCTGTATAATAATAATTCCTTATCTCTTCTTGCTCTCAAGGCAGCAAAATTATCCCCGCCAAGACAATTCCTCCCCTCCTCGGGCATTTGTAGTCACACACCCACACCTGTATGTATATGTATGTGTTATATTTACTTTCTAATTTCTTTATCTCTCTCATACGTGTGTATCTTTATATTATAAACCCGCTAAAGACAAGTCATGCCCTCCTTGGGTTAGTAGGATTAGCGATTTATTTCCTCTTTGGGCCGGAGGATTAATCATGTGAAATAATTTTTCCTTTTTTCGGGCTTGGCAAGATTAATCATGCCAAGATGATTACTCTTTTAATCAGGCCTGACATGATTAATCCCACCATCTATTTTAAAGAAAATATTTATAGACCCTATAAAGTTTTAATTGCGTATTTATATATTCAGGTTTGTATAAGTGTGTGTACGTCTTAATAAAATTGTTTTCATAGTATAATATTGTGCAAAAAGATGACTTAATTAAACAAAGTGAGTTTGTCATTAATACGGAGTTGTCTTCAAATTCTGAGTAAGAATTAAAATAAAATTTGTTATACTCATACATGTACTTGAAAAACGTATTTAAATGTAACATTGAGGTGACATTAAAAACAAAATGAAGAGATGAGATGGGTAAGGGGATTCTAAAATCAACTTAGCCATATTTTAAAATAAATAAAAAGCACATTGGATCAACCATGGTTACTATTTGTCACATCACATGGACAAGTAAAACAATGAAAAATAGATTTAATAATTAAGCATCCAAGGGTAGGCTGCAAATCAAGATTAGATGATGCTCAAAATATTACTTTGTTCTATCTAATGTAACGTTTTTGGATCCGAAGGAGGTCAGATACAACTCAAACCTCAAGTGGTTTTGCTAGTTTGTGGATTACAACGTTTATGTGTTTACCAATGATGTCGACTGTAAAGTTTTCTTTAATTAAATAAAAGCCCATCTATAGAGGGATCCGACTAGATGTCTTCTTTGAGGATCTTAATACTATTGAGTAGGTGTATTCACAGTAGATATTACTTCACAATATAGAAGATCCACAAATGAAGCAATCATCCCAACTGTTATTGAAGAAGAACACAACAATGTTATTAAAGAGATTGAGAGGGTAGCTCAGTCCCAAATTCTTTACAGATCACGTTCAATTTACTTAAGAATCTTTGGAAGCTGGAAAAGTGTGCCAAGAACACTAAAACATCTGTAATCGAGGTTCATAGATGTTAATTTTGATTGTAAGAGAATGTTTTCTGTCATTTTATCAACTGCACTAGTGGCATCTTATGCTGTAATAAGCCATAAAGAAATGATGTTGGATGGCATGATTTACAAGTGTAAGATTAAGTATTGCAGTGTTACCCCAACTTTAATTAAGACTACTCAACTATGAACATGTAGCTAAGCTCATTGAGAAGATAAAGAATGACAATTTGTACATCGTCCCACATAATGCTGTTTTGTGCCCATATTATGAAAAAAAGAAAGGCATTGAGATAATGTGGGTGACAACACCAAACCAAATCATGAACATCCAGATGGAAGGTAAAACACTAATAAGGACATTATTAGCAGCTAAAACACGATAATAGCATCCCAACGACTCCTCAATGAACTTAATAGGTAATGATGGCAACAAAACTTTTCGAGCATACCCATGTGAAGTTGACAACAAGATTAGCTTTTTTAACTAAGCTGAATCTCACAACCAAGCATAAGTTATTTACGAAGTGGGACACTGCCGACACCAACCATTACAACAATAAATTATGAGATTGATAACAAGGATTTTCAACAATGACAGAGGTAAAAGAGGGGTATGGCGAAAATTACTTGTGCTATATGTCAAAATGACAAAGTCCATACAGGAAATGTATAACAATGCAGCTCAAAACATCATCACTGTGGGGACCACTTGTCTTGGCAAGTTACAAAAGGAGTTTATTGCTTAGGGTTTTTGAACTACTAACTTTAGCTCCTTCAGTTCCTGCATCACCATTTCTATCCCTTTTAGTTCCTAAACCATTTTCTTCAATGTTTACAATATTTGAATCTTGTAAAGATGATGCACAAGTAAATTGAATCTTGTAAAGATGATGCACAAGTAAATGATAAAGAGATCGAGAATAATATAGCATCAAAAAATAAATGTGAAATGGACTAAACAAGTGAGCCAAGAGGCAATGTTGCTTCTTATTACCCATGACCATATTGTGTTCTTGGATGTCAATGGCGTTCTGCTTCATCGACAAAGGCCTAAGAGAAAATCAAATAAAGAATTTTCATTTGTTGTCATGATAAATTTCAACATGATATCATTTTTCGTCTAAGGTTGAATCGTTTTTTTCAAAAATGGATGTGTTTGTGGGGATTTGATCATGCATGCAATTTGACAACCTAACATTGATGCTAAATTTGCTCAACAAGCACTATAATGTTGCAGAAGAGGTGATTCTTAAAGATTAAATTTTTAACAAGTGATTTTGTTATAAATGTCTTAAATATTATGATGTGAAAAAGAAAAGTAAGCCATACTTTTTAAGAATGAAAGAATAATTAAAATAATGAAGTGTGCACATATCTTAGTGGTAAATGACTCTCCTTAAAAGACTATGCTTAACAAAAACATTACTTGTATCCATCCAATCACTTTCAACCCATATTTTAATATTAATATAATGTATGAGCTAATGAATTACTTAGACACGTGCCTTAGAAAGAAGAATCTTAAAAACTTTTACGAATAATATTCATCATATAAAATATATCATGATGCTTTTCTTTCTTGTGATTTTAAATTTATAAATTAAAGAAGACTAAGGAACTTTATTTTTTAAATAAGCTTTTATACACTTCTAATCTTATTACAAATTATATATTAACAAAGATGACAACTCTTAATTAGATTCATGAGAGTGTTAAGTGGTGACAACAAAATAAAGATATTGATTAGAATGATTTTATTATGACATAGACAAATAAAGAAATTCCTCTCTATGGTTAAGGAAAACTAATTATAAATAGATTGGTAAGTTAATAAGAAAATGATTTCATTTGTAATTATGTCTAATTATGTTTAATAATATTTTTTAATTATTGTAAAATATTTTTACACTCAAAGATAGTATGAATATTCTAAGATATTCTAGGAATATTCTTTATTTTATAAATATCTTGCTAAAATATAATAATTATTTTATTATATAAATATTCTATGTATGTATTTCAGGTTACAATGTTTATTAAGTATATATTGACATAAATATTATATTTTTATTCATTTTTTTGTCACATATTAATGTAAAAGAAATAAAGATATATTTTCTAATAATGATAAAATTAATTTTATTAATACTAAGTAAATTAGTTAAGGATTAATTTATTAATTTATTAATAATTATAATTAATTAGTAATTAAAACTTAAGAATTATTTAATAATTATTTTAAATTTTCATTTTTATATATCATGCCCAATTTAATTATAACATGCATGAAATCATTAGCCGTGATCTACATGACCAAGCAAGGCTAATTCCAAGGTCTATTTAGTGAATGCGTTAGCAAAAATTTGCAAACGTTTAAGAACGCCCTTGTGAAACACATTAACTAAAATTAGGGTTCTTTAGTAAAAAATTTAAAAATTAAAAATAATCCCTGATATTTTTGTGCTGCGAAGGACGGATTCTGCACTACAGCGTCTAAGGAAGAATTGAACTCCTCCAACTTACGGTAACACGCTAGTGATTGCTTGGTGAATGTTATCGTGTGATTTATGAATATGAATGGAATTTAAAAAAAATAATTATTTTAACAATTAATTTCTAATTTAAAATTAATGTGAAACATGAGAATGCGTTCACAGAATATTTAGAACGCGTTCTCTGAATTCGTTTGTGGTAACCATGGTATCTAATATGTAGCTTTGCTTGACACATCGCCAATAGAAGGTTAGATACATGTGTGTATGTATTTTGATCTCCCCTTTTATTTATTATCAAATATCTACTATATATTAATTATCGTTTTCAAAATATTTGTTTAGCAGAACTTTGTTAATTACACATATTCCAGTTTGTGTTGATAAAGTTTTACTTTGATCTCTGTACATACACACAAAACAATGTGTATATGTGGGTCTTATATATGTGTCATCCCACGAAGGCTTATTCTAAATCTTAAATTTATACGGTCCCATTCGATTAAATTTTAAATTCACAATAGTGTCTACGTGTGACTTTATTCAAGGATGAGTGATATTTAATATACAGGTATATAACAATTATCAAGGGACACATGTCATTAGGAGATAAATTTAATATATTAAAGATAATAATTAGGTTAATGGTAAATTCATTTCACAAGGTTAAGAATAAACTCATTTAATTAAGTAATAATTATGTTAAGAGTTTAATTTAAAGATAAACTTATAAAATTAAAGATTCAACTTAAAATAAACTTATTAAATTAAGAATAACAATAGGATTAATGGTCGTTCTATATGAATAAACCTAGGAAGTTAAGGGTTTAAGTTAGGAAAAAATTTACTAGGTTATGGATAATAAATGAATTAAAAGTCATTAAATAATTAAGTTTATAAATTAAAAAATAAGGATAATTATTATTAAATAGTTAAATTTAATCCATAACAAGTTATAAATTTATTTATTAATAAATTATTATTAAATAATTGAGCCTGCCAGTAGGTGTAGTACTATATCAACATATTTAATATTTAAATTTTGGTTTAAGTTTTTGCATTGACCCTTAAAACCCTTAAGCATTAAGGGTTACTACATAAATTTTATGTAGTATTACTATCGTATTCACCCTTAAAATGTAATCATAATTAAATTTTTAAGGATTTTTAGTGTCACATCAAAACACTTCAAACATATAAGGGTCGTTTCGCAGTCAAACCCTTAAACATAACCTTCGCCAAAAATATGTAATAAATAAAATTAAGAGGTAAGGGAGGGGGAAGGGTCATTTAGCGTCCCTTAACTTACCGTCTAGCATTATTTATTACATATTTCCGACTGCATTAATTAAGGCCATGCTTAAGGGTTTGACTGCTAAGTGTGGTGCGAAACGACCCACCATACTTAACTTAAGTGGGCTTAGGTAAGGGAAAATGGATTCGTACTCGCCCTTAAGTTGAGTAACCACTTACTTAACTTTTTTAAGGGTTTGACCACTAAGGGCATTGAATTCGCACCTGCCCTTAACTTAAGAAGCCACTTATTTAAGATTTTTTAAGGGTTTGACCACTAAGGGCAGTGCTTTCGCAACCTTCCCTTAACTTAACTTAATTTAAGGGAACAGTGAAAATTTGCAAAGAAAATTTAAGGGAGGTGGGGGGGGTCCCTTAGCCACCCTTAACGACCCACAAGGCTCGCCACCTTTTTCGCCACCTTCTTTAAAATAAAATAAAAAATAAAATTTTACATGCGTAATGTGCATTTTTTTATGTAAAATATATATTATATTTTATATTTTTTTTAACATATATAATTAAAATAAAATAATAATAATATGAATTTCTGTATATTCTTAGTATATTCCAAGTATATTCTCCTTCTACCCTAATTTCTGTGCATCTCTGTAGGTTTCTACGGATCTCTGTAGGTTTCTACGCATCAGGAGAGGAAGAGAAGAATTCAGGAGAAATTGGGAGAGAATGGCAGAAGAGCAAGCAGATCAGGTAGTCTTCTTTCCTTTCTTCTTCTTTTCTTGCATTCATTTGCATTAGGAGGCGGCCATAGATACTACTAGCTTTATTCGAGCTCAAGGGGCGGCCCAAAGCCCGACTACAATTGCTGTCGGGCTTTCAGCCACCCCTGGCTGGGATGGCACGAGCTCGATCGGTATTGGCCGAGCTCATGGGCCGGCCGAAAGCCCGACAGCTACTGCTACCGGGCTTTCTGCCCACCATAGCTACTGGGTTTATGGACTGGCCGAAAGCCTGGCAGCAACTGCTATTGGCCTTTTTGCCCACCATAGCTGTTGGGCTCATGGGCTGGCCGAAAGCCCGGCAGCAACTGCTGCCGATTATGGTTGGGCTGGCTTGAGCTCGGCCAGCATTGCCCGAGCTCATGGGACATTAGAAAGCCCGGCAACGACTGCTGCGGGCTTTCTGCAGCCCCTGGTTGGGCTAGCTTGAGCTTGGCCAATTATAAGGCAACTTTACGAGCAAGGGAGCAAAGAATTCGGCGACGTCAAGAGAGAGGAGATTGGGTGGAGTATGATGATCCTTCACAAGATCCTCGAGAACTTGGTGAGGTAACTACACATGCTTGCACTATTAGATCAGTTCTTGAAGCTCATCTTATTTTGGGACGCCATTTGTTAGGCATTAATTTGGAAATTGTTAATTTATATTTTCTTTATTATTATTTTTGTTTTACCACAATAAATATTATGTGTTAAAGATAAATGTGAAATATGAAAAAGGATGTATACTAGAAATAGAATATATTTAGTATTTTTTGTTAAATAAATAAAAATATGAAATGCAAATACATGTATACACATGTTAATGCACATGCATATGTATTATATATTTTTCATGAAGTTTTTACTTGTTTAAACATATCCAAAATATATAAAATTTAATTATCTATAGAATGTACCCATATACAATATTATATAAGTATATAATTTCATCTCACCATATTTTTTTTTTTTATAATAAGTAAAATTACTTTAAATGTTAATAAAATTAAGGATGCACATATTATTTAAATAATAAATATTATAAATATATTTTAAAGTGGTTAAAAATATTTATTACAAATTGAAAATAAATTTTTATTGCAAATTGAAAATTATTTAAAAATATTTATTATAACTTGACATAATAATGTTATATGAAATATAGATATGTTAAGTTCATTAAAATAATTAAGTTAATAATCTTAACTTAAATATAAATATAAAGTATATTATATTAAGGGCAATATTCGAATTCATGGCCTTAATATTTTTACTTAAGTATCTATGTGAATCCATTGCCCTTAACACAATCCCTTAATTTAAGTAAAAAAGTTAAGGGTTGATGAGTGCGAATTAATTGCCCTTAACAAATTCCCTTAATTTAAGTTAAGGGTTGATACGAATCCAAAACCCTTAACTTCTCTTTTTAAGGGAGAGTTGGTGCGAATCAAATGCACCCTTAACCTTTACTTAACTTATGCATGCTAAGTTAAGTTAAGTGTGGTGTAAAACGACCCTAAAATATTTATCTTAAGGGTGACACTGTCCTAATGATGTTTTTCTTAAGGGTGCTTAAAGAACCACCCTTAAGTTATGTGGAAAAAGTGCATTTTTTTGAGTGACATCACAAATTAGAATCTTTTTAATGGTAGGTGAACCCTTGAAGTACCCTTAATTTTATGTATTCTTTTAAGGGCGCACTAAGGGTTTTAAGGGTGAGTGCGCCTTCACAAAACCCTTAAAATACGTAATCTAAGGGTTTTAAGGGTCAGTGCGACCCAGCCCTTTATCACCTAAAGAATTTATAATTTCAACATAAAATATATAATAAATCTGATGGGACTTCTTTATGTATATGTAATTGATAAAGTGCAATTACTCGTGTGTGTATAACATTTATTAGGTTGTATTGCACCTTGAGGAAACAAGGTTTCTTCCATTTCCATTTCCAGCCCGTCTCCCTTTCATAATCGTTTGGAACACCAAGGGTAAAGAATGAGAAGAGCTTGTAATTCCTTAGTTTCTTGCAAGTTGGTTTATATTATTTACTTTAACATTCAGTAATGCGTTATCTTAATTACAATAAAATCTCATTTCTTAAACTTTAGCTTTGTTTTAAATACATTTGTGATTTTATATAGATATCCATATAAAATTATTATCCCCAAACTATAGTTAGAGCATATTCAGCTAGTTTGTTAAAACACATGCCATGGTGTGTTAATAATCTGTGCTTAGCATATGCTTAATTTTAGACATGTCATATAATAATATTAATGTCAGTCCCATTGTGCTTCCACTTGTGAACACACACACATAGTTAAACCAAAACGAGTCCTTAACCTAGTTCATGTTCATATGGTTGGCCAGTGATGAGTCCTTCACACTGTCTTCTTTGGCATTTTCTTAAGACTTTCCAAGTAAATTCATAGTATACATCTCTTGCTCGTGCTCGTAATATGTTTAGAGATGCACACTCCTTAAGACACACATAGGCACACACGCACTTGCACACATCACAGTATGCATACTCTTTAATTTGGAGAATGAGACAGCTTATGGAGATTTTATTCATAAACTTATATTAATGTTAGCTAAATAATTAAGTGCTCTATTGATGAATAGAGGAGTCACTGTTATGCTACTGATCCGTGTTTAGTCTTTGGACAATACGTTATCAAGGTAAGCATAAGCCTTGGGGCATATGAACATGAACCCTAAACCCTAAACCTAAACCATATAGCTGCCAATGCTATATATAGCAGTAATATGTTTGTATTCCAAACCTGGTAATAAACTTCTATGTATGTACTTGTGTCTTATCATCCACCTGTGAACTCTCTTTAGATAAATGCATGCTAGACGATTACTGACAGCATAGGACCACCGTTACAGTTATTTTATTTAATTATGCTTCCAATACGTTCTAAAGATCTTTTAAATATTAATATGTTATGTTTAATGTTCTTTGTTACAATGTTGTGGGTTTTTCAGCTTTTCAACATGTTCTTTGCTGCTCTTTCCTAATTCATAATATTTTACATGATATCCATATATATATATATATTTTTATATAATTAGCATCGAGTCTTTGTATAACCCATGGTCACTCTTATAAACTTAGAGCAGAGATAGAATGCATTCAAAAAACTCTATACTGGTCATGTTTACTCTCTACACTCTTATTTTTAGCAACATGCACTAACACTTGCAGTTTTATTGGCACGACACAGTGTAGAACAAACATACCCTTATGAACATTGCCCAGGAGGTCGTAGGGCCAAACCACAACCTCACCAGACTCAGTTTTGGCAAAGGCTGGCACTTACCTCAATATTACATTCTTCAGATTAAAACACGATCAGTAGCATATCAGTGGCTCCTCTATTCATCCATAAAGCACTTAATTATTAAACTAGCTTATTTATACAAGTCTATGAATAAAATCTCCATACAAATTAAAGAGTATATATTGTATCACATATAGATGTGTGCAGGTGTATGTGTGTGCATACGTGTGTCTAAGGAAGTGTTTTTAGATTATACATCTCTAAACATAGCATGAGAGAGATGTATGAGTTTTAGCAAACTAATTGAAATATGCTCTAATTATAATTTATATGCATACCTATATAAAATCACACATGTATTTAAAACAAAGCTAAAGTTTAAGAAATGAGATTTATTGGATTAAGATAACATATTATTGAATGTTAAAGCAAATAATATAACCAGATTATAGAAACCATGGAGTTGCAAGCTTGCTCTCCTCATTCTTCACCCTCGACGTTCCAAACGCTTTTTGAAAGGGAGACATGCCCGGAATGGAAGGTGGAAGCACCTTAAAGATCGCCTTTTCTTCGGAGGAAACCTTGTTTCCTCAACTCCTGCACAAAATAATACAAGCTGAAAAATGATATACACACGTATAAATGCAGTTAATTCTCAAATACATATACATATGCAACAAATAATAATAATAAATAAAGAAGTTTTATTATTAAAATTGTCATCAGATTTATTTAAGAAAGGATTTACATTTATATTATAATTAAAAAACTCTTTACGTGAGACAAATTTATACTTAACAAAAATTTAAAGATAAATTATGTTGATATGTAATTATTGTTATTACGTGTTCTACCAACACATACATATTGTTTGTGTTATGTATAAAGATTAAAGTAAAACTTTAGGTGCATTTGTATATGTGTAATTAACAAAGTTATGCTAAACATTATTTTACTGAATAGAAAAGATAATTAATATATTAATAGTAGTTTTTATCCAAACTAAATAAGAATGTCAGGATATTTGATAAAAAATAAAAGGGGAAATCAAAATACATACACGCATGTATCTAACCTTCGATTGGCGATGCGTCAGGCAAAGCTACAGCATCCGATAGATTGCTTACTGTTCCTATGTTGGATAGATCCCTGTCCACATTCAGATCCCTTGGCCCTCCTGACACATGAAAATCATCCCGTGGAATTGGCCTTGCTTGGTCGTGCAGATCATGGCTAACAATTCCATCTCTTGTACTATGGGCCGCCTCACTCGTCATGAATTCCATGGACATGTTACACTGGTTCTCAAACACTGACCTAACTATATATACCTATGCGTTGTTTGTTCACACGTGCGCTCAGTGACACGTGTAATTCTCTGTATCTAGAATATTCTTTGAGCTTTTGTTTGTCGGATCATCATCCTAAGAGATTCTTCATGTTGTGAACCATAACATGTATTAAATTTAATTTAAGGTCCATCCTAAATTTAACTCAAATTAACCAATTTCAAGTTCTAGTTATAAAAATTAAGATTTTATTACGATAGAATGAATATTATAATCTAGTTAACATGAAATCAAGGAATTGCAATCTCTTTCATGTACTCCTTAGTCTTTATTGTGTTTTCAATTACTCCTTAGTCTTCATTGTGTTTTCTCTTAATTGAAGACAAACATGAAAGGTTTATTTTCTTCACTCAAACACATACATATGTACCTACACCTAACTCTTAAATACACATACATGTGTATATATACACGACAAATCTGGATACTCACTTACCACAAACTTATTTCATAATGAGGTTTGTCTAATATGTTGAATTGATCAAATACTCAAATGCCTTGATAATGTAACTATGCGCCTTTGTTAATTGTGGTGCCCATATGCTCTTATTTGTGTGGTTGTTGGTGGACATGTTGCTTTTGTTTGTGTGGGTGTTAATGGATGTGCTACTCAGATAAATGAATCAGTTGAAGCATATAAAAAGACCCATGTAAGGTGCCATTATCATTACTAATGTCTTGCTCATCTCCTCGTGTAATTGTTTTTCCTTCTTTTAAATTCTTTTTTTTTAAATTTTATAACTCTTATACTTAAAAGAGTTAATTTATTTTAAGTATTAATTAGTCTCTTTATGTATTTTGTCCACAGTATTATATGTATGTAAAATATAAAATATGTGTTTTATGTTCTATATACATGTATACAATATATGTTATCCAAACTTGTGCTGTAACAGGTTATACATAGTAACAGTGATATATGCCGTAGTAAAAACATGTTACGGATTAATAATTAAATTAAATTAATAATTAATAAATTAATAATTAAATTAATAATTAAACATGTCCGTAGCATTTTTCGACTACGGATTTAATCACTACATAGTAATATGATTTTTTTTAAAAGAGACAATTAGTTCAAACACCATCAACACTTGCAAAAGAGTTGAGATTGACATTATAGCAATATTTACGTTTTAATTAAGCTGATTAATAATTTTAAGTTTGTGAATATAGTCTACTTAAGTATATGTATTTAAATTTGAGTGTGAATGTGTAACTTTTATTATATTAATACTTAAGCTAATATATAAAGGTGAGTGTGTAAATTTCTTTAAATATAGTGATTTAATCATGTAATTGGGTCCCAAAGAAGGGGCATTCATAGTTCCTGCTTCACACACACACACATATCGTGTGTATGTACACAATTTGTTATATAATCCATCATATATGTATAGCCGTATACACACACTAGACAAGTCATATTATATACATAGATATTGTTTATGCAGTAGACATGCAATAGATATATGTACAATGTAACTAGAGACAGCTTAATATGGGGTTTATAAGCATACTTAAATAATTAATTCAAAATACATTTAACGGTTCCTGATGTTAGACCATAACTAATATATTGATAGGTCACTTAATATATCCAGCTTGATGTAATATTTAATGATTTTCATATACCCATTAATAAATTAATAATTCTCATTTTATATAAAATTATAAATCATTAAACTAAAATTATAATTATTTAACTCTTCCAATTCACTACTTTTATTTAAAATAATTTATAAGTATTTATTTCTGTGAATACGATAGTTGTTTAACTCACACACACACACACACACACACACACACACACAGTAGTATCAGCATGCGTGACATACCTGTAGGTTATCTTCCTGTATTTGTAGTTACGTAACAGTTATTTGTTTTATCATGTTCATGTTTTTAAAAAATAAAGAATAAGTGTGTGAGAGAGGTACCATCCTGCCCTCAGAGAAGCATTATGTTACTATATATATAATAAGTTAATGTTGGTTTCTCTCTCTCTCTCTCTCTCTATATATATATATATACTCTGTTCCTATACCCCTGACGCGCACGTACAAACACAGAGGTATATATATGCATACATGTAAATAATATATGTACACATGTGCATGGTTGTGTATTATATATAATTGCACAGAAGTTTTCAATGCTTTAACAAGAATGACGATGATAAGAGTGGTGCAGAATCCCGCAGTAGAGAATTTGAGTACCTACCGAACAACTGTACGATTATTCAAGTCCAATGATGATGTCATGTTTTTGCAGGTACTGTGTACGAGTCTCCTAAGTTATTACAACTGTACAGTACGTATACTAGAACACATACTGTAGCTTGTATCCACTGTTTTTAATATTAGTATTGTGATGTTTGCAAAGGAGGCTTCCTGAGAGATTCCTGTCACATTCTTCTGAGTACCACATGCGCGTGCTGACGATATTGTTCAACTGTTTCCTTGTACCGAGGTTGATGCAACAAATCTACGTGGGCCTTCCCATCCAGCTATGTTAGAAGTGACACGTGAGTGCCACATCAAAAGTCCCAGTCACGTCTGTCTGCCTAAAATGGAGACGTGTCATTGTGATAGTGATGGCCTAACACATGTTGGGTTTTAATTTTTAACATATGTATTTTGTTTATGATATTTGATTTAAGTTACTTGTTTTATATTTTACAAGTTAGGGAAACGCACATGCTAAATGCACATGGTCACACATTTTTACATATTTATTTAATTATTTTATATATAATTACATATATATATATATGATATATTTTTATCGATTTTTATATACTTTAGCTAGAAATGTGCTATATATATATATATATATTTGAAATTGCTAAACATACTAAGTAGAAATATAGCTAAAATATATATAAATTATTAAATAAATATGTGTAACGAAGTGCATTTAACAATTTGACCATGTGCGTTTAGTCAGCCCATACAAGTTATAACATAATATCTTAATACATTAATAATAATATGACAATATATATGAGATTTAAAAAATTGATATCTAGAGGCTCTTGCATATGACATTAAAACAGTGACATTAACACTAAGATATGACATTAACATTAATTTCTCTTCACATTTTGAAAACATTAAAATTTGACATTAATGTTTTATAAGATTAAATTAATGTGTTTTCACACTTGTCAACATTAATATTATGTCAACATTAGCATTAACATTAAAATAGAAAGGATTGGTTTTTTTTTGTTAATGACAAGAATTTGCATCATTAAAATTACAACATTACATTAACTTACTGAATATATTCATTTAGGGTTTGAGTTGTGGCGTGAGAGCAAATCTATGGCACTATGATCAAGTCTCTATTTAGGTAAACTCTTTTCACTCTGAACATGTTAGGCATACATTTAATTGGGAATCTATAGTTTTCTTGACTGCATCCTCTTCGAACCTAGGTGTTTTGTTTTTCAGGCCCGAATCCTCCAAACTATCCTCAATGATCGGATTCATCTGGAAAAAAATAAATATAAATATACGGTAATTTTTCAGCATTGTTTTTGTTCTTGTTTTTTCTGATATGTTTTGTTTCTTAGATATTTATGGATTGTCTCTGGATTTTAACTCTTGTTTTTTACTAAGAGAATGGAAGAGGACTCAGCTGGAGAATGAGAAAAGCAAGGCTAGGTTGAAGCAGAGGTTAGACGAAGACGATGAAGCCGAGGAAGAAGAATGCACCAAGAGGAGAAGGTGGGATGAAGAAGCTCAAGTAGCTGTGTCTTTGAGAACAAAGCTCGTCAAATGATTGTGGTGGGTTCGGCCTTGCTCATTTCACTAGTTCGATACCTTCGTCCAGAATTTTTACGATGACTCTTGAATGGAGCTGGATTTTCGGGATGAAGAGAGCCACTTTCAATGCTCTAGTGGATCAGCTCCAGCCTCTCCTTGAGCGGAAGAACACTTGTTATCGACTAGTAGTACATGTGCGAGTTCGAGTTGCTTGTACCATCTCCAAGCTGAGGTATGGCATTTCATTTTACTCGGTCTCTGAGAACTTCGGCATCTGTGAGAGTATTGCATGCGAGATCTTCTGGGACACGATCATAGGAATCCAGGTAGCTCTCAACCACCTAATCAGGTTTCTGAAGACTGTTGAGGAGCTTGGTGGAGTCATCACAGGCTTTGCTAAGAAAAGTAAACTCCCCAACGTTGCCAGGGTGGTCGATGGGTCTCAGATACCAATTCAAACTCCAGAGGTGGATCCAGACAGTTACAACAAACACCATCGATTCTCAATTGTTTTCCAGGCAGTGGTGGATAGTAGGAGAAGGTTTTTGAATGTGTATTGTGACTGGTCAGGGTCTGTTCATGATTCAAGAGTTTGGAAGAACTCAAGATTTTACAAACAGGGACTAGCTAAGGAGGTGCTTCAAGAACCAACATTTCCCCTCCAACGCTTCAACTCGAAGCCTTATCTTGTGGGGATAAGGTTTACCCATGCTTTGCTCTTGTCATGACCCCATACAAAAAGACCGGAGTTTCATTGTCTAACTTGAAAAGGTTTTACAACAAAGAACAAGAAATCGTTGAGAGAAGCTTTGGTCTTTTTAAAGGTTTTTTTTTTTGTTCATTTTTAATTTTTTTTTGTTATTTTCTAAGCTGAGTGTGAAGGGAAGTGAAAAATCCTTCAACATGGTGTTCTAGCAGAGCCAGATGCCGCTCCAGAAGTTGTAGTTGCTTGTTGCATTCTCTATAATTTTTGCTTGATGCTGGAGAGGAGGAAAATAATGAAGAATTTCATGAACCAAACCGAGCGCACCTACTTGAAGGGAATGATCCTGCAAGTGAACAAATTGGGGAGAAGATTATAGCATTTCTCCAGCCTCTTAGTGCTCAATCTCGAGCTCAAACTCAAGCTTAGCTTTCCAACATGAATTCAAAATTAAACTTAAAGTTTAAATTTAAAACTTATCAAAGTTTGAATAAATTAATGTTAATATCAGAAAAATAGATGAAGATGTTTTGTGTTAATTTTGAATTAAAAAGTTAATGTTTTCTAGTCTGAAGAGGTATTTAATATTAATATTCACATTAACATTATTTTGAGATAATGTCTCATTATATAAACACTGGAGTGCTGACGGTGGTGATAATATTTCAATATTAAGTTAATGTCAACATTAACTGTGCAAATGGCCCTCTGTATATTAAAATCGTGTTCTCAACACATCATTGTAATATTTTACCAACATATTATTGACAAGTTGTCAAAAATAACATGATATATCGGATAGATCATATTAACTTTGGGTAATCTAATACGTCATGTTTGTTACTTAATAGCTTATTAACCACATGTTACTTATTACTGTTATCAAACGGGGCTATCCCCGTGGTTTGGGCAAGAATCATCCAGCATTTAACTATGCAAAGTGAAGGATATGTACAGATTATTATTATGACAAGTATGTCAAATAGCTAAAAATCTTTAATTTTATTAAAACTGCAATGCACATAGGTAGGATAACGTAGTATGACATACTCCCACGCACGCAAACCCATTTGTATGTAGTAAATCAAATGGTTATTACCTCTCAAGGACACATCAGGATATTTCATAAAACAATCTTCAGTAAGTGCATTCATAAATTCTATCCATACTATGTTAAACTATCTATATCACATAACTATATATTATTAACTATCACATATACACGCATTATGTGTGTATGTGCATGTACCCGGAATATCTAAAAGGTAGGCGGCAAAAGTGTCTTACAGCGGGTTGGAGATTTTGGGTCCATCCATCCTAAGGTGCTTTGTCCACTAGCTTCACGGGTTCCTATGATAAAGCAATATATATAAATATATATTTGAGTTATTGTACGTATATACGAAAGAGTTAGATAACCGTGTTAGTGATTAATATATGGTATTCTTTAGAAAAGGAAGCATCCATACAGAATCTGCATACAAGCTATTTGTATATGCATATGTATTCCCATGTGTATATGTATGTCTATAGACAAAACTATTCAAAAGTTGACTTAGACAACAAACTTCACACAGTGCACAACAAACTTTGAGCAGATTCAAAGGAAGTAAATGATTTTCTATAGAAAATTTTAAGTGCAGTTTTTCAGTTACTAAGCCCATAATTAAGTTAGACAAACACACAATGACCCATCATCACCGCCACATATAAACACACACACAAACAATAAGTCCCATCAATCATCATTCTTGGCACTTACCTCACCAAAATGCCCTTCTTGGGCATCCCATGAATCTCTCCACAATCCCGCTCCAAATTCCGCTATGAATCTCTCAAGGCTCCTCATCTTGGCAATCCTGCTCCCCTGCATTCTCGCAAGAAGACATTCCAGGCCAAAACGAGACATCGATCCTCCCAAGATCGTCCAAGAAGCAAGAAACTGGAGCAGGACATTTGATTCAACATTCCCGGAGCAGCTCCAAGACGGATTCAAGCGCTGCAGATCCATACCTGATGAAGGCGACCGAGGAATCTGCAAGCTCCTGGCGGCAATCGATTCTCAGCTCAAAATCTTGAAGAACAGGAAGAATCAACCGGCAAAGTCTGAGCTTTCCAATCCGTCGTGCAGATTCAAGAGTGAGAATGGAAAATCCCTGCACAGGTATGCATCCGATGGATCCCCGGAGCTCCACAGTTGCTAGATCGCTACACGGAGATGCATCGCGAATGCGTCGCGCGGGAGCGCAAATCTAAAGAACTTCTACGAGCGAAGATCGGACTCCGATCGGCCTGTCTGCCGGTACATCGTCTGGAGCTGCACATTCGGACTCGGCAACCGGATCATGTCGCTAGTCTCCACATTCCTGTACGCCATTCTCTCACAGCGTGTTCTTCTTCTCGAGGAATCGGACTCCTGGGATCGGCTCTTTTGCGAGCCGTTTGAGTCCTCTCGCTGGAGGACGCCGCCAGGCATGGCGCTGAAAGACGATCAATCTCCCGGATTCACGGACTTCTACACGGAATGGCGGAAAGGGGACAGCACCGGATTCATGCAAGACGCACCTTGTCGTGCCGATTGTCTTCTCCGCCAATACAAGACCTGGAGCACCGCTTCCTAGTGTGTCCCTCAAGCCATGGCGTCTGTCCGAAATGTGCCAATTTTGAACTTCCGCAACAGCAACCAGTACTTCGCACTCGGATTCTTCATGAATCCCGCTCTCCGCCCTGTTCTTGAGACGATCTTCAGAGACCGCAAGGTATTCCACAACCTAGCAGGGTTCTTGCTGAATCCGAGCGATGCTGTGTGGAAATCGATCAAAGAAATCGATCGGAAGAGATTCCGGAGCGCCTCACGGAGAATCGGTGTGCAGCTGCGTGAATCAAAGGGAGAATACAGAGACTACTATGATGAATCCGTGCGGCGCTGCATCCGGACCAAGTCCGGTCTATGTCCGATAGAGGTAGAGGAGTTCCAAGAATCCGGGAGAAAGGAGCCTAGCGAGGATTTCTTCACAGTTTATGTAGCGTCTTTAATAGGTGAGCATTCTTCAAAGATCAATGCGAGCTTGAGAGAGATCGAAAGGGAAACAGGACAGAGATTCGAACTTGCGATGCAGGATGCTGATGAGGAACAGATTGATGACGTGGATCATCAACAGAAAGCGCTGGTTGACATGTGGGCGTTGAGCATGGCTGACGTGTTAATGACGAGTCATATGTCCACGTTTGGGTATACCGCACAGGGATTGGCTGGGGTTACTCCGTATCTCCTGAAACCATGGAAGGAAAATCCATGCTGGCTTGGTGTTTCTAGCGATCCTTGTTTTCATTTTGCGCCTTCGAAGTCGAAAGTAAGTTGTGTGGACGATGGTTACCAGATTACTGACAATAATATGCTGTTTATGCCTTGCCCTGATTTACCCAATACAGGTTTGCAGCTTGTAGAGCCATTAATCAATTTACCAGTTATAACACATGGACACGTGTATGTACACACACACATTCTATGTGTGTACTATTAAATTTAATTTAAAATATTAACATGAACAATTGTATTATATAATATGAATGTATGCAAGATGGTACATACTATATACTTTACATGTAAGGACTCAAATTATTCAGTATTTAGATATACTATATTCATAATTAAAAAAATCCATCTTCAAGCATATTCTATTCTAAAATATTATAATAAAAGAAATATTCCTTTAGGCGAGCATGAACTTCTCATTCAAATGTTGACATAGGGTTCGTCATTCCTCTGTTTTTAGGGCAAGGTGAAGCGATGGCGGAGGTGGAGCTGTCGTTGAGCTGCGGCGCTATAGATCGGCAGGGGATATGGCTTCTCTTCAAGGATCTCCTCGCATTTGCGCTCTACATGCACCACCAAATGCCCTGGTATGCTCGTATCCACACATGTAGGAGGCATGGTTGAGAAATGAGAATGTATATGTGTGCGAGCTTGAAAATCTCAGATTGTACGGTGTAGAGAATGAAGGAATGTGTACGATGTAGAGAATGTATGTACAAACTGAATGAATGTATACGTTGTATGCTTGAGAAATAGGTGCTTGATGTGTGTGTATAGACATTGTAAGAGAATGTGGATGAGATTTTGTTTTCATCTGGCATTCAAGTATCGGAAACCTGTGTGTGTATACAAGCTTAGTATTTGAACTTGAAATCTAATGCAAATGAGCATGCTTGGATATCCAATATCATGTGTGTGTGTACCACTGTTCCTCACCACTTTGTGGACTCATTCCAGATTCCCACTGCCAGGTGGATTCCCTGAATAAAGTAGACATTGTAGTTAGTACTACTATACATTACACCTGTAGGTGCATATAATTGTGTGTTGTGCGCGCTCGCGTGTACGTGCGTGCGTGTGTTGTCTATTTTAAACTATGTTGTTCTCGCAGGACATTGGATCAGTTGCAGACTGAGATATCGAACATGGTACGTGCATTCTCTCTCTCTCTCTCTCTCTCTCTCTCTCACACACACACACGTACACATTCTTTTTAGATGTCCTGCATCTTCATCAGATATCCTCATACGAACATATATGGAAATGTTCATATCTGTGTGCGCGTGTATTTGAACATACATTTATTTGGCTGCAGGAAGAAGAGCGTGCGCGGAATTCGAAGAATACACTTCAGAAAGTGAAGAATTTACAGAGATTCGTCAAAGCAATGGATACCTTCATGTCTTCTGTCGAGAAAGCAATCCTTACTGCACCAGAGGTATACCTATCAGACAAAAACACGCACACGCGCGTGGTGCGTTGTGTCGTGTGTGTGACATTTCTTATATTACAGCTATCCGGCCTTATGGTGATTCTAGGATCCACAGTTTCCCGGCCACAAGTGGTGTACAAGCTACAGTTGGATTCCCAGTCTACGCCTTCGTCTTCAGCTAAGGTCAACACGAAGAACTTGTCGAGGAAGGTACTTATGGATTCGAGAGAGTCAAGGGGGAAAGTTTTTTGCTGATACAAACTTGCTCCGCTTTGTTCAGATGATTCGGGAGCTCATTGCTAGTGATGTCATCCAACCTCTTCCTGGTATGTTATAATGTGTGTGTGTGTGTGTGCGCATGTGTGTGGAAACGTTAAGAATAATTACCTTATTATGTGATTGTCGTTGTTAAGTTGGTATTTTAACCTTTCTTGTGACCGTACAGGACCAACGAAGGCATTCGTCTTTATCGAAGGTCCTGCTGGATTCGCGCAAACTGAGCACTTTCTTCCCAAACGAGGCTTTACTTACAAAAAAAGCAAAGTTCGTCCATGTTTTTTTATGTTGCATCTGCGTGTGCGCGTGCGTGCGTGCGTGCGTGTGTGTGTATTATACATACAGTATTGTGTAATGTATTTATATAATTAGAAACTGATATCTATATTGAGAGTCGTCGGTTACAATGATTTAAGCATTAGACTACGTTTCTTTTGTACAGGCTATCGAAATCTCGATTCATCTGCTCCAAAAAAGAACATTGAACCTGAGAATGGCGTCACCGAAGACATAATTTGGTATGGTCAATTATACTAACATACTCAAAATACACTTACCTATATATATAAAGAATATATATGTATCATTTCAAAGATATATGTATTATTTCAATGCACAATAAATTTAAATCATCATTCGCAAGAATGTCACAATGTGAGTCGTAGGATCTTGATTGTATGCTTTTTTATGCCAGGTTTCAGTGCCGTCAATACATCAAGGGGCTGTCTGCTTCCAAAGTCATGTGAAAGGATGCACACGAGGTATATATGTGTGTGTGTGCGCTCACCACACACACTCTACTCATGTTCGGTTAGTCCCGTCATTTTGAATCCTTTTTGGCGGCGTTATTATAATGGTCAGTATATCGATATAGTCCGAGGTAATCGATGCCGAGGTGCCTGCACAAATTTGGGTTTCTTGGCGCATCCCAGGGTCAATTTCTACTGCGCCGCAAGTAGATTCGTCTCTCTGAAGGTGTGTGTAATGTAGGCATTTCCCTTTGCGGAAACCCTGTTTCTCAGGCTGCGGCTAGGGTTTACACTGGGAAGACGTGTTGGGCGCCAGGAGAAAGGATCTTGTTCATGGTAAGCGTAGGAAATTGATCTAGGTCATGGATCGGACAGGAAGATGTATGGGTCATGCATGGAATGTAATGGGGGACTTAGAACGGGTACACGAAGATGAGGAACCTGCAATTCCTATATGGGTCATGCATCGAATGTACTGGGGGACTTAGAACGGGTACAGGAAGATGGGAATACCGAGAACGAGAATCATGCAGAACAAGCACAGGAAGGTCATGCATCGAGGGATTTAGAACAGGCACAGGAACAGGAAGGTAGCAAGGATAGAGAATTCGACAGATAAGAAATCCGAGGCACTGGAGATATTGCTTCCCAGAGGTTTGTCATCACCGGATAAAGCTACTAGAACAAAGGCTTTGGAAGGCTTGGGGAAATGGTTATGTTCATGGGATCGTGTTGAGGAGCGGCATTTGACAAAGATCTGGTACAGCATTTTCTGCTGTGTCTGGCACACAAGCAAGGGCCCCGCACAGGTTGAGCTAGGAAGGATCATATCGAACATCTTTGTGTGTCTGACTCCAGAACTCGCCATGCTTACTTTCAAGGTGTTATTGTCCACGATGGTTAAGGAATGGGGCGGCATAGATAAAAAGAGAATTGAGAAGTTCCGTGCGCTTCTGCAGTTGGGGTTGAGCCAGATGTTCAGGCTTCTTCAACAACAGGGATGGGAAGAGGCACTCCTGCAGAGATTCGTGGATGCATTCGGAGAGAGGAACTTGACAGTGAACGAGGGATCGCAGGGGGTGATCCTTTTCCTGGTAGAGGCCTTTGTAGAAGAGCTTCGTAGGTTCCTACCTCCGTCGCCAGATATACTCCAGATGCTCCTGGGGCCGTTCTTGACAGTGTACGCAACGTCCACGGAGAAGGCGGTTCTGCAGAAGGTTCGAGACACGGTGTTTGTCCCGCTGCTTACTGAAGCACGGCTGTCTCTGAGGAACAAGCAGGACGGTGAGGCGGAACAGGGTAAATGCTTGGGCTCTTTGGTGCTCGGTATACCACTTGCCGGCACGTTTTTCGAGCTCTCCTCCTCACCTTCGGTTAGTCCGGTAAATAAGAAGCTTTTGAATCAGCTCTATGAGGAGTTCAGCAAGTCCGAGAAGGACTCTCTTCCGGTTGGCGATTTGGTGCCCCTAGAGCTCGTGGACGACCAGCAGGAATCGCCTGTTAGCCGAAAGAGGAAACGAATTGGGATTGAGGCACCTTTGAAGGGTCCAAGGATTCTAAGAAGCGGGCAGAAGCCCATGGGGGAAAGCGATCCGACCGTGCTAAACCTGGAGGAGAAGTTGACATCGGCTCGTGGTCGGAGTCCGAGTCCGAGTCCGGGGCCGAGCCGTCGGAGTCCGAGTCGTGGAGCAAGTACCGATACGGACAAGGAAGGGGAGGATGAAGAAGGGCAAAGGGATCCAAGAGAGTAAGATTTTCTCTCAAGAGCAACATAGTGTGGACACCACACAAGCCTTTGCCACCACAGTGGGTAAGATTACCGGCATGTCTAGCTCCGAGGGGGAGTGCAATGAAGCCGGGTGTGGAGCCGGGGCCGATTTGCGAGGTGCAGGTGCCTCAGAAGAAGACAAAGAAGGGGAAGAAGGGCAGGAGGAAGGGCAGAAAGGGCGGATTCAAGGGGAAGCACTTGTGAATTTTTCATAAAGGTGGAACTTGTAGATTGCATATATCGATAAGACCGTAGTTTGAGGTCTTTCTACATGTGTTTTTTTTGTATACACGTAATACAGGGAATTATAATTAGCAGATACAAAGTTAAATATATTGTCCAGTACATACTATATGTTATTAAATAATAATGTTTATATATTTATCATTGTTTTATTAAAAAATTTAATTTGTCAATATTCTTGTTTATTGATAAATTAAATTAATTAAGAGTAATTAATGTTTTAATTTCTTAAAACTCTTAGAATATTCTGGTATGCCCTAAAGCAGGGGAGCCCTAAAATGGCGTTCTGCCCTCTCGCGCTTTAGGGTTCTATGGCGAGCGCTTGAAGATCGGTAATTCCATTTTCCGATTTTTTTTTTTTTAAGAAAATCATTTAAAACTCATTTCAACATAGTATATTATTAAAATAATTTAATTGTTTTCTTAATTTACAATTAAATCTAAGTCAATAACACATGATAAATATGTTAAGTAGCTGGATCGAAGGTGCAATGTAGTCTGATCTTCGTATTACACAGAATTTTTGTTTATGCGATTATTTTTAAGACATTTATGTGTTGTGAGTGTTTGTTTTAGTTTAAATTTGCATTTTGATTCAGCTGGGTTAATAATACACATACATATATAGTTTGTGTGTTATATGTATTGTGTATACGTTGCATGTAGTTGTGTACATGCATTAGAACGTGACATGGATATATACACACATTTTTCTATGTCACAGGCATACACGCTTATATGTATATACATATCTCTCAGGTGTGTGTGTGTGTGTGTGTGTGTGTATTATACATTGTTATGCATACACCACACAACTATAGCTCTTTAGATGCATATACAAATGTTCACTGTAATGATTTGTATATAATACATGCATTTATCGTATCATATGTATAGTGAGATATATTGCATATATACGCTTACACATAATTATAATGCATGTATGCGTGTGAATTTTCTTGCAGGGGGCTGAGGATGGACGCAATACCCGTGGAAGTAGTTGGGAATATACTCTCGCACGTGGCAGCGGCTAGGGACGTAGTGGTGGCATCTACGGTGTGCAAGAAATGGCGGGATGCCACACAGCGGCATCTGCGGTGCCTGCGTTTCTCAACAATGGACTGGGCTCCGTTTGCCTCTGGGGAACTCTCCACAAAAGAGATTGAAGTTATTATTACTCAAACTGTTCTACAGACGTCCTGCTTGCATCACCTCTCTATTTGCATAGGTGGTGGTCATGAGTTCTCTGCGGCTCCCGTCATCGCCTGGTTGATGTACACCAAGGTGTGTGGGTGTGTGTGTTATATCAGATACCTATATATATATATATATACATATATATATATAGATTTGCATAGACCTGAGGATTTTGTGCTCTCTCTCTGTCTCTCTCTCACGCACACACTACTAATTTTATATGTATACACATACAGCTTACCTGTCAGGTTAAATAGCTAGAGATCGTATGTGCATACTCATACACACATATATAGTACTGACGATTGCTTTGTTTTCTTATATAGGAAACACTACACAGCCTGACATACATGGTAGATTCAGATCCATCAGTAAACATACTAGACCGATGTGGGCATCACAAGCTAGAAAGTCTTGCACTTGGCGATGTAAAGATAGACACTGGGATACACATGTTCCCTGTGTTAAACACGCTGATTCTTAAACGGGTTATGGTTTCTTCATTAGACTTAAACCTCGTATTGTCTGCATGTCCGAGGCTTACGAGTTTCTCCCTCATCAACTGCGATCCCTCTATTTCCGATGGTAAGATGTGTGTGTGACCCAGATATATACTGATGTCTATATACTACGTGTATAAAGTATCCATCACATATATGTATTAGTTCATGTAATTGTATATTTACACACACATTCTTCATATGTATTTGATGTATAGTCATGTGATGATTCTAGGCAGCCCTACGTTGGAGCTTACATCACCGTCTTTGCGGTCCATTACATTTGAGGATCTCAATCTTGACAATGTTCATGTTATAGTGGATGCTGCAAATCTATGTGAGCTTTTCGTGAGGTATATTTGCTCTCTCTCTCTCTCTCTCACACACACACACACACGCACATGTATGTGACAAGCAGCACATTTCTGCGTTGGTACGCATCTTACACTTTCTTATTAGTGCATGGCTGTATAATATACATATCTTTGAGAGATGTATATGTGTTGTATATTTATATCTAATTGTGTATATATCATTATATGTATATCTTATAACATATATATAGACGGAAAGAGATGTTTATACATTCATCCACTCATGTACATATGTATATTTTTGCATGTTCCCTGTATACAATATACTGGTGTTTTTATACAGGTACTGTACAGTTGAGCACCTAGAGCTGCTAAACAGGAAGAACATACATGTACTAAAGATGGCACACAGCAACATATTTCAGCTCGACATAGGAGAATGTGCAGAAGAGCTTGAGATTGTGGACATAAGCGGCTTCACATTAACATGGTGCAAGCTTCACCCAATGCTTTTGAGAGCCAGCAAGCTTAAGCATCTCCGTCTTTGGGCCTCCCCTGAAGTCGATGAAAATGTGTTGGACACGGAGACTCTGGCTTCTTGTTTTCCAAACCTTAACAGGTGTGGTGTGTGTGTGTGTGTAGAGCGGGGGGGAGAGGGAGACAGACGTGCACATGCATACATTATACATGTGTTGATAGGTCTTGAACATTGGTCATGTTTAATATAAGTCTTATATGACATTGTTCTTGGGATAAGTAAGATATGGGTTATATGTGTTTAGACGTATAAAAACAAGTATATAACAAGTCTTAGTTATTCCACTTGTTCCATTATGCAGTACATAATGCTATATAAGAATTAGTACATGCATATATTGTGTGTGATCATATATATATATATTGAACATTGGTCTCTCCCTCTCTCTCTTTCTCACACACACACACACACACACACACTGACACGATGCACACAGTCTAGCGCTATGTTACGATCTCCCGGAGGACATATCGAACATAATAACGGGATCCTCAGAGATGAAGAATGTGACACTATTAGAAGTCGGTTCAGACGTGATTAACGACGTTTATGCACTGTGGATAAGGTCATTAGTGGAGAGATGCCCAAGATTAAGGAGATTAATCGTTAGTGGAAGGCTTTCTGAGGCCAGTGATCCTGAGGATTACCACAGAATATCTGTTTTTACAGGCGCTATTGTGGATCTTATGCGGAAGTACATTCATGTACAGATAGAGTTCAGGTATTTCTAATTTCTTTTATTTGTTTATATTTGTACGTAAATTGTTATATATAATTAATAACTTGTTTGCATCTATGACTGATAGATACATGATATATATATATATATATATATATATGAGTACGTGTCTGTGCATACACGCGCACGCACGCACTTGTTGGCTGTTTTATACACAAATTTTTATTACCTGGTAATCACTATCTAGACTTAATTGTAATATTTTTTAAATCTCACGGCATATTCTTATTTATTCGCATTATGTTTCAAATAATATTAATGAGATTTTGTTATATAATGAAATAGTTGAAGACTTAGATTTTTTATTTTTGCAATTCTTTTCAATTGATATTATAAGATATTGTATACTGTATATAAGCATGTGTATATACACACATGTGTAGTGACACATGAGTGTGTCAGCGCCATGTGTTGCATGTGTCACATGGTGGAAAGTCTCTTGTATATAAGCTGAATAAAGTATCACGTTCTGAGCATATTTATTTGTTATTTTAATATTTAATATTAATGATTACTGTTTTTTTTTTTTTTAAATGGCCCTTTTTTTTTACAGTAACTCATGTAAATTAGTCTAAAAACGAAATATACATTATAAAAACAATATTTTAGAATTATAATATACAAGTATATAGAATATAAACTTTAAAAATAAAAAGAAATATTACCTTCAACAAGAGACATATTTTCCTTAATACCAATGTTTTTGTTTGAAGTGCATGTTTACAAATGTTACAATTAAAGAGCAATAGAATTATAATGTTATAATTAACATGTAGTAAACTCTTCAACAAATGAGAATTGTTCATATTCAATTCATCTTCTTATTACAAGAGTTTTACATCTCCTCAGTTTTTACAAAAGAGTGAATAAACTATTACCAAGTTTACACCAGAAGAGTCCAAATATTTTTGTTTGTAAGACTTTTCTAAAGCTTTTATCCAAATGTTGAATTCCTCATTTGGCAACGTCAACTGAAAAGATGAATGTTGAGCATCATTGAAGCTCTCTTTAAAGTGTTACAAAAGTGGGAAGTCTTAGTTTAGAATGAAAGACATACTCGGTACTCAGTGGTGTTTGGTTTTCCTTGTGTTGCTGGAGACAATGAATCCATTCTTCTAAGTCTTTTTAATGTACAATTCTTTGGTTTGTTAACCCACTCGTAAGCTTATAAAGGATTGTTTCGTAAGAATGATAATTGAGGCCTTGCTCTAGCCACCTCATCCACACCAAGCTAAAAATAATACTTACAGCTTGGCTAGGCCATGCATCTTGACCACAAGGTGAGCATTGACCATGTACTTAGCCAATTGGGGGTGTGAGTTCCTAAAAGACAAGTTTTTAACATGGGTTACTTTATCAGATCTCATGAGGTTTCCAAAGAGGAATTCCAGAGTTGGCATCTGACAAGCCACCTTTGTGGCACTAGATAAAAGCTTTGACAATTGGTATTGAAGTAAGTTCTCTGTAGTTAGTAGGACTGCTTAAAGTCATAAAATGTTTTAGTATTTAGATAACTCTTAATTTTTGAATTACTTTATCACTTTCAAATGATAAATATGTATTTTTTGCACAGAGAGTTTTATTCTGTGAGTTATCAATCTTCGGAAAACACTTATTCAGCGAGTCAGCGTGAGATTTTAGGTATGACAAAAAATCTTGTTCTAGATTAAGCTGATGTGTGTGGGTGTACAATCTATGTAGGGTGTTTCCAACTAAGTTTGGGAATATTCCCAATACATTGAAGCTAGGGTTCAATACAATGAGCAAGAGAAAGCAACTAAAGCTTAAGGTAGAAAGGACTGTCGTTAAGGCTCAAAATAAGGAGATGAATGAAACTGACTCAGGTCAAACCCCTAGGATTAGATTGTGGCCTAGTTGGTGATAAATAATGATGGATGCCCTAAACAAACTTCAAGGGGATGTTTTAAGGTTGAATGATTAAATCAATAATGCTGCCGTATGGATTTTGGTGGTTGCTACAGTACCAAATGTTTCACAACCAAATACATAGGAAAAAAAAAAAGAAAAAAAAGCATGATTCAGAGTCATGTTTCTTTATATCAACAGATGAAGATGGTAGTGGTTCTAGTGAATTTAAGCTGGTCAAACCTTTGAATTTTGTGGGTTTAAAAGACTTCAAAATTTTAAATGACTGGTTATATGACATGAAAAGCTATTTTGAAGCCACTTCTATGAGAAAGGTAAAAAAAAGTTGCATGCACCAAGCAATTTCTAAAGGGAGAAGCTAAAACTTAGTTGAAGGTGAACGACAATTAAAGATGCATGAAAAAGAAGATCAAAAAACAGTATATGCTGAATAATCTTGGATTGCACTTGTGTGTTGATTTGGCAACTTTTAAACAAGGACTTTGAAGAAGCTTGATAAACTATGTTTATCGATTCAAAAGTGTACGGTGATTAGTCCCAAACATGAGTGATGATGAAGCTCGAAGTTATTTCATGACTAACTTGAATGATAAGACTTGAAAAGAAATCCTAAGATACAAGCCAACAAGCTATAGAAAATGTCAAAATGCAACTTAAAAGGTTATTTATGACATGTCGTTAAAAGATTTGTACAATAAAGGCGATGAATTAAAACCTGAATCATAGAGTTATCCTCCAACAATTGGGTGGAGAAGGTTCAATAAACAATCGGCTTGGTCACCATCAGTTCAAAGTGCAAGTCTCTTTGTCAGCAATTCAAAAATTTTAAACACATTAAGACCCATTAGATCTCAAAATCATTAGCTTTATCACCACCTCAGTAGGCCAAGGGCTTGGCCCTATGAAGAGTAAGTAATAAAAACAAGCTGGGAAGTTACAATGTTATACCGATTTCAAAATGGCCATTTCAAAGTGTTACTTTGGACTTTGTCATAGGATTGCCAAAATCTTATGGTTTTAATTCTCTCATGGTGGTGGTCGATCGATTCTCTTAGGTTACTCATTTCATTGCAACTGTAAAGACGATGAACATGCAATAAGCAACAACTCATTTCATTGCAACTGTAAAGACGATGAACATGCAATAAGCAACAACTTTCTATGAATCATGAGTTTTTTTTGCTTTTTAAAGAACTTGAACTCGAGACCTTTTTGCTAAGGCACATATGTGTTAACCAACTTATCTATATAATCCTGAATGCTGAATTACACCATCAACAGCAAGGCGTATATTCATACACATGTTCCAGACCATTTGTGGACCACACAATCCTCAGGACCTCAAATATATAAACAGGGTTCCAGTTCTAGGTTTCTCAGAATCATTCAATACCAATCTTTGGCCTTGTGTTTCATTTTATATTCATTTCTCTTTGAATACAATCTCTCCTTTCAGCTCAAAGGTTCCGCCTTATTCTAAGGTTTCGCCTTTTGCATAAGGTCATGACATTTTGATTGATTCTAAGGTAGTGACAAGCTTCTGCTCCCGCTTGTATCGATCCCATTTTCTTCTTTCTTTCTTTTTTTTTTTTTTTTTTTTTTTTTTTTTTTTTTTTTTTTTTTTTTTGATTTTCTTCTTAACTCATCATGTCCGAGCATACTCTTCGTGAGTAAGTTGCTAGCCTCCAGCAGCAATTGAACAACTACACCTAAAGAATGATCAGCTCTGATAGCGTGCGAATTCTCCAGAGCCGAAGATTAACATGCCCGAAAAGTTTGATGGTACCTGATTAAAGTTCTGAGGTTTTCTTAATCAAGTTTGTCTGCGGATTGTGATGCAGCTGAGGCGCTACAACATAGAACCTATTAAGGTCGAATTGATCGGGTCATTACTTTCTGATTCTACTCTTTCGTGATTCTCAGCCTTGCTAGAGAACAATGATCTAATCCTTGGGAATTTTGAGGAGTTTGTGGAACGGTTCACGGCGATGTTCAGTGATGTGGATCATGAGAGTGCTGCCATCACCAAACTCCACCACTTCACCAAGGGGGTATGTCGGTAGCAGAGTACATGTCGAAGTTCCAACTCCTTGCTTGTGATGTTATTTGGGGAGATCATGCTCTTAAGGAGGTTTTTCGATCAGGGTTGCAGGATAAGATCAAAGACATGTTGCTGAATTTTGCTGTTCTGGAAACCCTCACCAGCATGATAGAGTTGGCAATCCGTTGTGACAACCGGTTGATCGAGCAGAAATAAGAACGTCAGCATCCTTCTTTCTTCCCGGTGCCGTCTTCTTCCATTTTCCAGTCCTTGTTTCTTCATCTACTGATCCATCATCCTCCTTAGTAGAACCATCCTTGATGGAATTAGGGCGATCACGTTGAGGCAAGTTTTTGCCAACCGAACGCCAGAAGTGGATTCAGTACAAGCTTTGTCTGTACTGTAGGGACCCATACCACAAGCTAGAGAATTGTCATCGACGTCCAAAGCAAGCTTGTGAAGTGGCCCTTATTGTGCTGCTGAGAAACAAGAAGATCCAGTCCGAATAGGAGCCGTCTGGCTGGATTGTTGTGGAACAACTCATGTTCTCAAGGCTCTTCACTCAAAACATCTTCCCTTCATCATCTTGGATCCATTCCATCCAACGAAGGTGTGCAAGCCGTTCCATGTTCTAATGTAGCTGAAGACGCCAGAGGTAGAGTTCTTTGGTAAAACATCAGTGGATAACATAGTAAACGCAAATTTCATTGACAAGAATTTTATTGTCAAGCAAGGATTCGTCTATATCCTTTGAAGACTCCTGGTTCTGTACGGGTCGTTGATGGATGAGATATCAAATCTAGAGCGGTAATAAATGACACAGAGTTCGTTGAGGTCGTTGCTTGTGGTGCTATGTGCAACATCTCCTTCAATGTTGTTTCTATTCCGGACTCTACGATTATCCTTGGTTTGTCGTGGATCGAGTTGATGGATCTTGGTTAGAGAGAACGTTTCATGAACAGTTTCCCAGTTGTTTCAACTCCGCCACACTCTTTGATTCCGATCCTGTTCCAGTTCCTCCTTACTTCAAGTCTCGCATATCACCTTGAAGCAGTTCAAGAAAATAGCCAACCCAGTGTCCGTGTTTGCGATCACAGTCTATCCCTGCTTTGCTAATGATGCTTCTATTCCTGTTCCTCCTACCTTACCAAAGCAGTATGCTGATTTCGCAGACGTCTTGACAAAAAGAAAGCTTCTGCCTTGCCACCGCACCGTGAGTACGACTATCCTATCGATCTCATTGAGGGTAAGCAGCCATCCTCCGGTCATCTAATCTCTCACCGACAGAGTTGGAAACATTGAGGAAATACATTGAAGAATCTTGTCACCGGATTTATCCATCATTCGTAATCACCGGCTGATGCCCCAGTATTATTTGTTTCCAAGAAGGATGGAAGTGTCCATCTTGTGGTGGACTACCAAGATTTGAATAAGGTCACCATTCAAACAAGTATCCTCTCCCGTTCGTTTCCGACATGCTTGAGTGTCTTTTTGGTGCCCGGTATTTCACAAAAATCGATTTAAGAGGAGTACAATCTCATCCGAATCCGAGAAGGGGACGAGTGAAAAACAGCATTCCGTACACGCTACGAACATTTTGAGTACATAGTAATGCATTTGGCTTGACAAATGCACCTGATGTTTTTCAACACATGGCTAATAATATTTTTCGAGACTTTTTGGATTTGTTTGTCATCATGTACTTAAACGACATCTTGATATTTTCCAAGACTCGAAGAACAGAACGGCATGTACGGTTAGTCTTGGAGAAGCTTTGAAAGACCACCTGTTTGCCAAGTTGGAGAAGTGCTCTTTCAGTCAGTAGTCTGTCGAGTTCCTGGGGTACATCATTTCAGTTGAAGGTGTTCACATGGATCGTACAAAATGGACTATATTGGAGTGGGAGAGACCATCAAATGTTTGTGATGTTAGATGTTTCCTCAGGTTTGCAAACTTTATCGACATTTCATTCGGGATTTCTCCAAGATTGCATTGCCATTGACAAAGTTGACTGGCAAGGATGTTTCATTTGTCTGGTCCTTTGAGGCTGAGGAGGCATTCGAGTTCCTAAAGAAGGCGTTCACCTCGGCACCTGTTCTTATCATCCTGACCCTGCGAAGCATATTTCGTGAAGCTGATGCTTCTGACTTTGCTATTGGTGGAGTACTGTCCTAGGAAGGTCCAGATCACATCTTCTCCATCCCATTGCTTTCCATTCCGCAAGTTCATTGCACCTGAATCAACTATGATGTCTACAATAAGGAGTTGCTGGCGATCGTCGATGCCTTTGAGGAGTGGCACAGATTCCTTGAAGGTTCCCCGTATGTGGTTAAGGTGTATTATGATCACAAGAACCTCTAGTACTAGCTCAAGTACTAGGTGAAATCCCATTTGATCATCAAGAACAAGTCATCTGAGCTTCGACCAATTACTGATGAACCTGATTAATAAGAACAAGTCATCTTGAGCTTCGACCAGTTGCTAGTGAACCTGAGTTCCTTGAAGGTTCCTCGTATGTGGTTAAGGTGCATTGTGATCACAAGAACCTCTAGTACTAGCTCAAGTACCACTCCAACCAGTTGTGGTTAAGGCGTATTGTGATCACAAGAACCTCTAGCTAGCTCAAGTACCACTCCGACCAGTTGTGGTTAAGGTGTATTGTAATCACAAGAACCTCCAGTACTAACTCCGACCAGTTGTGGTTAAGGTGTATTATGATCACAAAAACCTCTAGTACTAGCTCAAGTATCACTCGACCAATTGTGGTTAAGGTGTATTGTGATCAGAAGAACCTGAGTTCCTTGAAGGGGATAGTGTAAGGATCATGGGTTATTTTTTACCTTCACAGGACTTAAGCCTGAGACCTTTCTACTAACACACATATGTGTTAACCAACTTGTCCGTATGATCATGGATGCTGAATTACACCATCAATAGCAAGGCGTATATCATATGCATGTTTCAGACCAGTTGTGGACCACACATTCCAGACTAGTTGTGGACCACACATTCCAGACTAGTTGTGGACCACACATTCCAGATTGGTTGTGACCACATCCTCAGGACCTCAGATATATAAACAGGGTTCCAGTTCCAGGTTTCTCAGAATCATTCAACACCAGTCTTCGGCCTTGTGTTTCATTTTGTATTCATTTCTCTTTTGAATACAATCTCCTCCTTTCAGCTCAAAGGTTCGGCCCTTGTTTTAAAAGGTTTCACCCTTTGCACAAGGTCATGACAGTCAACTTGATTGGGCTAAACACTTAGATATGGTTGAGATATGTTATAACAACTCAACGCACATTGTGATTAGGTGTAACCCAATGGAAGTGTTAACTGGAAATAAAGGTGGTATTCCTCATAATATGGTGTTGTCAAAAGACAATGCATTCAAGTTCCCTTTATAGTAGAGTTCACTAAACAATTGTATCGTACATGGGATGCTAATTGTTAAGCTATGACTACAACACAAGAAAGATATCATCAGCAATACAATAAGCATTGACGGGATGTAGAATATTAGGCTGGAGAAATGGTATTGTTAATACCAAAACTTGACAGTTTCAATGACTCTTTCAAAGAAGTTTTTATCATGCTACATAGGTCCGTATAAGGTGGTAAAGCAAGTAGAAAAGATGGCTTATGGGTTAGATATTCCTCTAGAGTTGGGAGTGATACACAATGTATTTCATGTTAATTTACTTGAACCATTTCACAAGGATGAGAAACATCCGGAAGATATAATAGTTTATATATGCCTTTAGAAATAGTTGGCAAGGAGAAAGAGTTTGAGGTTAAGACAATATTAAAAGAGAGAAACACTCATGGGTGGTAGAAACATAAATGTGAACATCTTATTAAGTGGAAAGGTTACCAAGCATGCGAGTCAACATGGGAACCATTAGAAAATCTACAAAACGCAATGGAGTTAGTGAATGAGTTAAATCTCAAGCTAATTGTAATAAAATTAAAAGAATAAAGCAAAGCTTTATTTCTTGTTAACCTAGGGGCCAACAAATAATATTAGTTAAAGGCATTAAAGTAAAGAAATTAACTAATTATTGTTTGTGTTGGGTGATAAACTTTGCAAACACGCAAAGGTCTCAATGTGACTTCATGTCGCAGGTGGTACCTTCGATAGCTGAGTTGCAACTCAGTGAATGATGGTTCTGAAACACTTGGCTTTGCATAATGTAAGGGGGTTAATAAAACTTGTGAACTTTTTGCTGACTCCACATAGAGTGATTAGTGTTAGTTTTTTATTAATGTTTTTTAACTTAGTCTAGTCTTGGAGTTAAATGTCAACAAGGACGTTGACATTTTCAAATAGGTAAAGTGTGTCATAGTTTTTACTATGATTAGGCTCTTTACTTTTGGAGGTTGATTGTTGTCATCTAATGTACTATGTTGATGGGCCTTAAATGTAATAAGAAACATGCTCACTTAATGCATTTGGGTATTTGGTGATGATCTAGCTGGGTGTCATTATGTATTTGCAAAAAACTCTAAGCGAAGCTAGAACTTACTTTTAAAAAACTCTCCCTTGAATTTGATGTCCAAGTTAGATTTTTTATTAGTACAAATGAGTTCAAAATGTTAAATACCCTTAGGGTTGCCTAACCCACGCCCTAAAATCCCCTCCCCCTCGAGTAGGGTTTAGGGGTAAGAGTTAGGATAGATAGCTCATCTTATTAACAAAGGGGCTGGGTGCCAACCGACTTACACAAATAAGAGATGTAGTTAGTTAAAGTTCTAAGTTCAAAAAAAGAGTTTGTTATTCTCTTACAATGCAAGTTAAGTTTGTGTCATGAAGGCACAACTCTTCGTTGTTACCTCACTTTCACACAATAAAGGTATGTCCCAAGTGTAACTAATTATTAATTTATTACCAAATGCTTTTTCAATGTACTTACCTTCAAGTATATATATAGTTAGTTCCTAAGTTCAAAAGAGAGTTTATTATTCTCTTACCAGTGCAAGTTAAGTTTATGTCATCAAGGCACAACTCTCCATTGTACTACCTCAACTTTTCACACAATAAAGGTATGTCCCACCTTTGGGTTAACCTACCCTTATGTTAACAGGATTTTTGCCCTTGTGACCGGGTACGTCGTGTTTAAGGAGTTATTCAATTCTTTAGTTTTTTAACCCACTCGCAAGCTTGGTAAGGATTGCTAATGGTTGAAACCTTGCTCTGACTGCCTCATCCATGCCAAGCTAGGAATGATACTTATAGCGCTGCTAGGCCACACATCTTGGCTCATGAGGTAAGCATTGACTGTGGACTTAACCAATTGAGGACGTGAGTTCCTAAGAGATGAGTTCTTAATATAGGTTACTTTACTATATCTTGGGTTTCCAAATAAGGATTCAAAGGTTGGCATCTGGCAAGGCACCAAGTAAAAACTTTAACATATATATTATAATAAATTAAGGTTTACTATTTATAAATCATGATTTAATTTAAAATTATCAATCTTACTGTAATATTTTTGAATGTGGAGAATGTCGTTATAAAAGACCTATATAAAGTATATTGAATTATTATGAATTAATATAATTTAATCATGAAAGTATACTTTAACTTCTTTATGAAGTATTTGTTCAAGGTTAAATGGTTTGATAGGCAATTGGTTAAAAGTAAAGCACATTACCAAATGATTTCACATTTGTTAAGGTAAGGGAAGTACTAATAAATTTTATGCATAAAATACTCAGGATACAAAATAAAATTTGTTTATTCATGTTGAAATAACAAAGTACATTGAAAAAGCATTTGGTAATAAATTAATAAATGTTACATGTCTATTTTAAAGTGTTACTGTATTTGATAGAATGTAAGACACTAGAAAAACGTTTTAATATAACGACCACATATATAATTTTAATAATTTAAGTATATTTAAATTTTGTTATTTTTCTAACATAACTAATAACTTGTTAATGTTTGTTAATTTTATAACAAAAAAATCTGCCACTGGTATTTAAATAGCTCACTTAAATAAACAAAATAAAATCAAATAAATATAGTTATTTTTGATATTAGAACAAGGTTTTAATATAGTGACCATGTAATAATTTAATGATTCATATGTTGTTATTTTTCTAACATATGATGTGTGATTTATATAATCGCAACTAATATTTAACTACAATTTCAACTAATAACTAATTAGAAAGAAAGAATATTCTTAAAATGTGTTAAGTATCCCATAAATATTCCAAGAATATGCTAAGTTCTAAGCAAGATACATATCACCTATATATAACTAGTGTATTTATTTTCTTTAATTTATCTATTTAAAGAACAAATATAACAAACTGCAGCGTGATCAAACGTTCAAAAACTTAATATAAGAAAAATCAATATATAAATTAATCTTAGCATATATTTCTGAGCGCTAATTAAATAATGCACTAAATAATCATTGGGCCACCATACTTAACCATTAATGTCGTATATATATATATATATACACCACTGTTCTGTTTTTGTACTCACGCGCACACACAGACACATTCAAATATACCGTCTGGATAACAACAGAAAACATTTTATATATGATATATAATTATGGTGAACTTGACTATAAGAACAAAGGAATGTAGCTTCTAAACCGTGTGGACTTCTACACATTCATAATCATATTTAAATGATAATTCAACTGTTACATATTTTTAATGAAAAGAAATTAATTAAATATGTTTAAAAAATGAGCTTATATTCATACTTGACTTTTACGATTATTTATATTAATATTTAATTACTTCCAGAAATTGAACGCAGCGCTCACGCCAGTGAAGGCATCTATTTCTAAATTTTTAAAATTTATTTATATCTGTGATTAAATTGTTACATTATACGTTATCTCTGTTTAATTATCATCATATATGTGAAATATGTGCTAGTATCTATAAGAATGCCTATTTATATGGCGAGATGTCTCAAACAGCACGCGCACGCACGCACGCACACGCACACACACATCACAAACAACGCAAACAAAACAAATTAGAACTATACCCACACGTGTGACAATATAACTGGATATTAACATTTTTGTTATTCAATCATATTATGAATAATTAAATTTTAAAATGGATTAGATGAGTTAGATACTTATCGAGTTGCTCATCTTTGTTATGAATAATTTAAGTTATTTAAAATTATTTAATATTTATAATATTAATTATCTACATCACTTGCCACATTTGTTATGATTAATTTAAATTTAATGTGAATAAACAATGTTATTAATAACTTAATTTTGAATTCAATTATCTGATTACCACTTAAAAGAGTAATTATCCAAACTAATTATCTTCAACATAACATGTTCAGTTCTAATAAATTATTTAGAGTTTTTTTCAAAAAACTATACTTTTAAGAAAAGATCTATCTAATTACTTATTTATTATACAAGCATATTATATTTTCTTTTTGTGTATGTAGAGGAATATAATGCTTTTGACAACAATAGACTAGATGCTTTATCTTAATTAATTTGCAATAGAGAGAAAAACAAGTGTTATACATAGGAGATAACATATTTATTAT
This sequence comes from Selaginella tamariscina, assembly GCA_003024785.1. Classification (NCBI taxonomy): domain Eukaryota; kingdom Viridiplantae; phylum Streptophyta; class Lycopodiopsida; order Selaginellales; family Selaginellaceae; genus Selaginella; species Selaginella tamariscina. Next base: position 632,513 of record PUQB01000075.1, on the reverse strand, counting down.
AAGGTCTGTATTTTGACATACTATATGTATAATATTATTCTCATATGTATATATATAAATGCAATTATGTTATTTATATATTAAGCATAAGAGTATAATAACTATTTATCATTAAAGACTAAATAAAATTCATAAGAAGAAGTTAAATTAAATATGAATTTAATTCTTGTATCACTAGTACACATATCCATTGTTAGTGGGTTTAACTATTTAATACTTCTTAACTTGGTGAATTTATTCTTAATTTAAACCTTTAGTGTAATTATTAATTTTAACATAATTAATTTATCCTCAAACTCATTAACTATTTAATAATTCTCAACCTTTCTGAATTAGACCTTTAACCTAATTGTTATCTTTAATTTTATGAGTTTAAGCTTTTACTATGTAATAACCCTTAATTTAATTATTATTTTTAATTAAATTATTAACCTAATTATTATCTTTAGCTTTATTTTTAATCTAACCCTTAACTCAATTGTTATTCTTCTTAACTTATAAGGCACGAGCTTGTCAGGACAAGCTTCTTTGGATTATTCTTTAATGTTCAGAGGATAGTCACTTAGGTAAAGACCTTAAAATCTTGTGCCTTTTGGGCAATTGAGTCAGACTCTAGAGGTTGTCTTTGAATAACTAGTGTTGTTCATATAAATTATTTAATACCAAAGGCGACTTGGCAGTCACATGTTGCCATGTGTTTGTCAAGCTACAATCCAGGAACAAGGAAGAAAGCAGGATTCCGAGAACAAGAGAGCTTGACTTAAGAACATGACAAGGATTAGGAGCATGACAGAAACTAGGAACCAAGTCGCGATTCAAGAGCAAGAAGGCTTAACTCAGAAGTAGAACAAGGACTATGAACAATACAAGAGCAAGATAGGAACTAGGAACAAGACAAGGAAAAAACAGGAAGCAAGGAACAAGACAAGAACAAAACAAGACAAGATTGATCATAGAAAGACTGGTGTTGATAGTAATTAATTATACAACAATTAGGTCGGAGCTTTTATGCTCACAACTCCAAGCTAATCTAGTCATGAGCCTAATCTAGTTATGAGCTAAAAATGGTGACTCTTATCCTGAAGGTATATTCTGTAGGCATATCCTGTAGGTATATCCTATATGTATATCTTGTGGGCATATCCTGTATTCTGTATCTTATACCCTATATCCTGTATTCAGAATTCTACATTCTGTATCGGGTCGTGACAGTGTTAGTCCTTTGGGTAAAACTCTGACAAGTTACATATTAATCTTAACAATTAACTTGTTGCAAACATTATGCAAAAGAAGGCTCATTGTAATGATATTTATAATACTTTTAAGTTGTAGTAATGCACACACCACTTCATCAAAAGAAGAACATGTGAAGTTTTCACAAAGAGTGGGAAGGTTTATAAAAATATTGAAAATATTGAAAAAAGCTAAGTAGGATTACCAAGAAGAAAAGGAGAAAGTAAAAAGAAATGGAAGACTTAAACGAAAAAGGATGACATGGCAAAAAAGGAAGGTAGTTAGGGCAAGATAGGGCAAAGGAGAAGGGGGAGATAAAGTCTCCACGCTTGCTCTCTTGTATTCATTATATAAAGAAGGTGCATATTATAAGACTTCTTATATATAATTTATGTGTATTTCTAATGGATGTGTCTAGGAAAGTAATAATCAAAATCTGTTTTTACTTTTGACTTTGGACATTAATCATTGTGACACTATAAGGAAGTGATTTAAGAATACTTAAGAACAGATGAATGGAAAATGTCTAATCTTTTCTAATTGTTGTGTAAATGAAATAAGGAAAGGTGAACTTTTCTATTTAACAATTAGAAACAACTAAGGGATTTTATCATTCCATTATTCAAATTAATTGAAATAAAGTGTTTAAATGACTAAATGATTAGGATTTCAATTATATATGATAAAAAAATTAAATAAAACCTTAAATAAATCATCATTTTGATATGGGATTAACCGATCAAAGAAATCATAAGCATTACCATAGAGAGGCTACTCAACAATAACATGAATCTGACAAGAATAAATATTAAAATATCTTTGAGAAGATAATAAAGAATATTGTAAAAATAATTCAGAAAACAAAGGCTGATTTTGAAAATTAAAGCAATATCAAATGATTAATTTAAACAAGATTGTGAGAGGAAAGAAAGACTTACCTATTTAACATATTAAAAATTCAAAGAGAATGATATATTGAGAATTCCGTGAAAAGAAGGGAAGAAGGTGAAAGAGGAAGTACACCACAAGAAAGAGTTATTTTAAATATGACACTTTTCTCATAAATGTTTTAGAGTAATGCCTACAAAGGTGGTTGAAGAGATGAGAGGTAATTTTAAATATAAATATGTAGCTTAAAAAGAACATTACATATATGGGAAGAGAAACTCAATCTCTACCAACATAAGTGCTTTAGGTAGAAGGTTTAAGAGTGAGTCTAGTGTCTAGGTCGTCATGGCTCGTTGTAGCCATAATTAAATCGTATATGGTTGGCACTTGGGTACCAAATGTCAATTTGAGAGTTTACCATGTGAACTTTCTTTCTAAATGTTCTCTTGGCAAATGAAAGAAGTAATTAATAATGTATTAAATAAAACAAGTTGGAATTAAAGGAACTCCAGGTGGTATAATATGATTGCATATACATGATGGTGTATTAAAGTGGATCAATGTTGTAGTAAATGTGACTTACAAAACATGAAACATGAGTTATTAAATTTATAAAACCTTAAAACAAGAATCTATGTATTACATCCCTAATGGACAACTTTAATAATGATCTTCGGTAGCCCAAGGTATTGGGCCACTTGAGAAAGTCTACTAGGTTACATAAAGAACCCAACATGAGAGTTTTGATATTCCCTTCTTGTTACACACCATGAATATAAGGTTAAATATGTGAAGTTATATAACTGAAATAAAGTTCTAAAAAATTAATTACCTCATGGTATATTAGAGATTGTACCATTTAATATTGGAGTTAGTTTTTATTTCATGACAAATAACATAATGGCTTAGTTAATCATGGGTAATATGTGATGATTTTTCTGCTTTTAGCATTGGTATATTTAAGTCTTACCATATTAATTTAACAAGTTAATTAAGAGTTTATTAATTACATTAAATGTCAAGCATTAAGCATGTAATGACATGGAACCTTCCATACTAATTATTGTTGGTGGGTTCTATAGAATCCACTATTCATGAGAGTATGAACTTAAACAGAAGTGTTTGAATGTTATACATCATATATATAAGGTTATATATAAATATATTTGAAAGAAGAATCCAATATTGATTAAAGTTGCTTTAAAGTGTGTTTCCTAGTAGTTCAAATAAAATTGAATTGAGTGATGTTATCATACTATTAATTACTTTATAAGGACTTTGAATAGCTTTTTAAGTATTTATCTCTTGGTAAATAGAGTAATCATTACTAATCTAGGGTGTATATTTCATAATTCAGTTAATGCATTGTATTAGACAAATTAATATTGTTAAGCTGACATGGATATGTTTAGATAATTAAAAAACTTTAATATAAAAATAATAATAACTTCCAACTATATTTTGCTATAAAAGGAAGTTTTCCTTTTTCTATATATATTAAAAATTACATAAAATTCACCTCGAAAGTACAGACAGCTATTTCCAAACCCTGTTTTACGACTTACATAACTTGACTAAACTGTTTAGATACAATAAATAACGTTTTACAACTGTCACGTTCTAACATAGATGCTGGAAAAGCTTGCGGCACTAAAATGCCACGATGCCACGCATCATCGTGAAATCATTAAAAACTATATGTTTGTGTATACGTCTCTATGTGTGTGCGTGCGTCACACGTGGCATTCTCGGATGCCTTGTCCTATGAAAACGCGTTCCTCGTTGACTACATAGATACTGGGTCCCCTTTTGTACATAACTTTCTATGCTTCTCGATCAAATTTGTTGAACCTTTCACGAAGCCCCGACCTTGACAATATCAATTTATCAACACATTCCAGGAATATTACCCTCTCTAGCATATACCACGAATATCCCCGTTCATGAACTTCTTGCCTTCTGGAGGTCTCATATCTACGTGTACGCGGTGAACGTTCCTGTACGCATTCATATGAAGGAATTGTCGGTCGTCAAGTGTCGGCAGATGGATTAGACTTTTCAGGTGTTGGGCTATCCAAGTCAATAAGGATCTGTGCTCGTCCTTGGAGCTGGACCACTAGACGTAACACTAAACACGTACCCGGTTTATACAAGTTTAAGGCCCCTCCTATTCGCAAAGGCCGGCGCATATAAGTATATGTATATGTATATATATACATATACATTCCAAACAAAAGGAGTTAGCATACTCTGAATCTAAAAAAGCGTAGAATTTTATATTTCTGACTCGCTTTCTTTAAGAGTTATAACACCGGACACTGTTTTAAATGTGCCTGTGGTATATAGAAGCGCAGAGTATTTTTTTTTGTATTCCTTCTTAGTTTGATCTAGCTCTCCCCATGGCAGCAGTTCACTCGAGGCTTTTAAACATTCCCTTCAATGTAAACTCCGACAGCGAGAGGAAGAGGAAGGTGAAGACGAGAGTGCTACAGCTGGATCATCCGCCGGAATTGGAGAAGCAAAACATATGCAAACTGTCTGTACTTCTCAAGGACTCCGACTTGCTACCGGACAGATTCATCATCCCCGAGAGCCACCGTCCGACAATCCCACACGACGCCTATGTCTCGTCGGAAGTCGAGCTTCCAGTGATCGACTTGTCTATATGCCTCCGTCTGTGCTCGTTTCGGAGCTTGGTAAGGCATGTCGAGAATGGGGATTCTTCCAGATAGTTAACCACGGTGTACCGAACACTCTCCTCTCACAAATGCACCTTCATGCCGAGGAGTTTTTTCAAGCTACCATACGAGCAGAAAGAAAGAGCGGCTATCTTCCCAAGGCCCCTCGGATATAACGGTCGATACACCGATATCTCGTCGAGTGCACCGTGGATTGAGGCCATGGCAATGCAGCAGACACCATTCTCAACTGTTGACAAGACCATCCAGAGTGTGTGGCCCAGAGGAAATCTTAAGTTCAGGTACATAAACACATATACACACAGACAGTTTTGGTTGACAATGTGTCCCCACAGGAGAGCGGTGTGGAGGTACCACGCAGAGATGGAGAAGGTTGGGCAGACGGTTTTGCAGCTTCTCGCGCTCAGTCTCGGGCTCCAACAAGACGTGTTTAGCAGGCATTTCAGGGAGAGCTCGAGCACGATGTTTAGGTGGAATCACTATCCTCCCTGTCCTCTACCGTCCAAGGCACTGGGCCTGCTCGCCCACTCCGACCCGTCGGCTATTACGATACTTCATCAGGATCACGTTGGCGGGCTGCAAATACGAAAAGACGGTAAATGGATCGCAGTCAAACCCCGCACGGATGCTTTCATTATCAACCTCGGAGACGTACTCCAGGTGAGTTGCTTCCTTGGTGCCTTCAAGATTTGCTCATCGGCATTCTCTATGCAGGCATGGACCAATGGGAGATACAAGAGTGTCGAGCACCGCGCGGTAGTGAACAGGACACAGGCGCGGCTGTCCATGGTCTTCTTTTACGGCCCGCGGGAGGATTTCATGATAACACCTCCGGATGAGCTTGTTGACGAGGATCATCCACTACTGTACAGGCCTTTTACGTGGGGTGAGTACAGCGCCGCGAGGTTGAAGATACCCGCACACGGCAAGCAACCGCTAGATATCTTTGCTGGATTATAATTTTTTTCCTCCTCTACATAAGAAACACTGGCCCCGTTCTGATAAATGCGCGCGGAACTAGTCAGATATCTACAGCAGTTTTGACTTGGCGTCTGGGGGAATCCATACAGAGTTCGTCACGTAAGAAAAATCGTATCTAGGTTAAGCGGTTATGGAAGCTGCTCTCTGAGCTTCTACTTCCGGTTGCTTGTTGTGCTGTAACCATATTCCATTGAAAACGACTCGTCTTCCACTTGACTTTCTAAATGCATGTTACTTACGACCGATACATATGGAGTCAAAGATACACCAGGTGAGTATTCCGACAGGGATGGCTCCACAGAGAAGACTAGTTTATGTTTATTTAGTGGACATGAAACTATATGGAGCTGGTAAATGTGTTCCTTCTGTTGTGATACTGCACGACATGATAACACATGTTCGAGGGTGCCTTCTCTCCTCTCTGTTCATGTCTTGTGGGGTCACGCAGGACCAACCGCTTCCATGTGCAACTTCTATTCAATGGCTAATATTCAGCTTTTCTTTGTGTACTATGTTCTTGGAAGTCCCATATAGTTTATATATATGTACACACGTATATGTACGAGGTCATTAACTACTTCACACACACACATGGCACACGTACGCATGTGTAAGGTCATAAGATTGTTTTTGACTGTGAGTTGAAAAGTATGGACTAGTCATGTGTCTCAATCAAACTCAAGCCGTTTGTAAAATCCAAACGCACCTAACTATAAAGACTTTATATTATATATATGTGTGTGTGTATGTGTGTGTAAAAGATACTTCTAACTGCCTTAGGCTGACATCATATAGAAAATGCCGGTCAAGCTTCATTCATATACTGCACATGGCCGGCACTAGAGTATATAGTTTATAGTTACAGTATCTAAGTTTAAACAAGGTGTTTGCCGGCTTTAGCTCTGTCCACACTATTCCGACAACCCTTACAGGCGGCATCAATTGCTCGCCATGTGGTACAGAAGCTTATCATATTTTATCTCAGGAAAATAAATAATATTAATAATTTAATACTGAGAATACCTGTTTAACCCCGTGATCATCTAGCGTACTTATAGTCTTAAATTGACACTTCAGTTAAATAAATAATAAGTTGATGCCCACTGGAGGTGCATACATAATCGGAGTCAAACCTTTATATAAATAATAATAATGTACGAAGTTGAGTCAAACCTCAAAATTATTATTTTTTATTTATTTTATAAACAGGTAAAAAGTAGCATTGAAGCAACAAGGATTAGGGTTTTTAAACTGCATTTAGGGTTCTAAGCAACAGAGGATTATTTTAAGCACAGAGGATTAGGGTTTTAAACCCATGGCGACATTGTCTGCGCTCGGGACGTCATCATGCGCCTTGTTGAAGCCAGGTATGTGAATAAATTTACGGGGAATCATGAATTTGATCGATCCTCTGGCTCAGGAGCGGCCGTTTGTAGATTACAATCCAGATCCTGGTTGAGTTCAGGTAATGTGAGTGTTAATCTCGTATTTGCGTGTAATCTCGTGTTTTGCAGCTAATACAGGTGGACAAGGGCTTCGCTTCCATGTATCAGGAAAATAAGGGCATTCAGCGGACAGGCAAAGAATTTCTATACGGAAACTCAAGCTCTGGCGTTTCCAAACCGTATGTTTGGCGTGATAGCAAGGTATGTGGTGTCATTTAGGACCACGTACATGCGTGTGTGTGTTTTATTGGTTTTAAGTTGGCTTGCACCGCCACTCTAGAATAAAGTGACGTTGCCTCTGTATATATAATTACTTACAAGCTTTCTGTATATTCTCGCACCGTCCTATATTTACTCTAGAAGAAACCAGTCTTACAATCTATTTAATAAGTGTGATATGACCGAACTATTTGAATATATATATATACACACACACACACACATATATATATACATTATAGTGGTCTCTTTATACAGAGTCCACGGATATGTATACTGGGAGGTGGTTTTGGAGGGCTGTACACTGCCCTACGGTTGGTCTCTTGTATGGACACCAGAAAACCGTCCACAGGTATCTGCCATTTCCTACTTTTAATATTGACGTGGGTTGGTTCTTCCCATCAAGTCTTTTTTCCTGACGTGATTCTTATATCAGATCTTACTTGTTGACCAATCGGAGCGGTTCGTTTTCAAGCCTCTCCTTTATGAGCTTCTGTCAAAAGGTGAGTGCCCCACATTTACTCACATCTTACACATACTTAATGTGTATATGCTGCGTGTTTCTCACGTTTTATTGACCTGTGTGTATATACACGTTCTTGTATGACGCACATATGCTGGTTGCAGAAGTTGATGTGTGGGAGATAGCCCCACTATTCACAGAGCTCTTAGCTAGTACCAGTATACGCTTTCTAAAAGACTCTGTCAAGTCAGTTTCTCCATTTGATGCTTCTGCTGACGGAAGCAAGTCGTCACCTTTGACTTCTGGTGGCAGAGTAATCCTTGACAGTGGCATTCAGGTTGATTATGATTGGTAAGCCATATAATGTACATATTTAGTGCGTGTATTTGAATTGTGTATATATTGTAGTACTATAGCTTTATAGTCGCATATATGGCTCTTCCATGGTTTAAACTTCTGACTACAGACAGATAATCAGGCTGGTGTTGGCATTAGGTGCCGAGGCTAAAATGGACATTGTTCCGGGGCAAGGGAGTATGCACTTCCTTTTGCAACACTTGAAGATGCACTTGTAAGTTTTCTATATGTAGAGCAAACTTCTACTATACTATGTTGTACTATGGTATAACATGTATTAATGTACTGTATATACAATTTATACGTGTGTGTGTGTGTGTGTGTGTGTGTTAGAGAGAGAGAGAGAGTTACAACGTTTGAATAGGAGGTGGAGAAAAGGCTGGAATGCCTGATAAGAGAAAGGTTTGGGTGTGATCAACCGGCAATAGAGGTGGCTGTCGTGGGATCCGGCTATTGTGGGATCGAACTGGCGGCTACGGTTGCAGAGAGGCTTGGTGAACGTGGTGAGTCAAGTTATCGATGTGAATTCCGAAATATGTCCTTCTGCACCAACTGGAAACAGAGAAAAAGCCTTAGAAGTACGTACAGTCAATATTCGTGTGTGCGTTTATATATGCAGATATACGGATGCACAATTGTAAATATATGTACTATATTAAACAAATATCTAGAGAGAGAGAGAGATTCTCGCCAGTGCGCGCGTGTTAATGAAATCCGTGCAGGTGTTATCTTCACGTAATGTAAGGTTAGAGTTGGGACACTTTGTAATGAACATCACTCAATCAGAGTCCGATAATAACAAGCGTGTGCTTCTTGAACTAAAGCCAGCATTTACACGAAACACCCGAAGAGGCTCTCCAAGTTCATTCCGTGAGGTTGATTTGGTTCTATGGACTGTTGGAAGCAGAGCAACTGTTCCTTCGGGTACTACGTGTATGTCTGCATGTGTATATTTGCACTGTATATGTATATATAACCCACATATTAATGTTTTCTGTGTCTGCAATTGACTTGTGTGTGTGTTAATTACTTTGTTATAGCTGGTTCATTTCCTACAAATGGACGTGGACAAGCAGATACTGACGATACTTTAAGAGTTAAGGGACACCCCGGATATTTGCAATTGGAGACTCTGGTGGTGCAAAAGACAGTTCCGGACGGCCGCTTCCAACTACAGCACAGGTGCGCGCGTGTTTTGTCTGTGTCCTGACGGCTCTTTTGTGTTATATACGTATTGTATATTCATTGTTAAACATGAACTCTCTCTATTTAAGCTTATACTACGATGCTATTACAGGTTGCTATGCAACAGGCTGATTATGCTGGATGGAACTTATGGGCTGCAATCAACAATCGACCACTTTTACCTTTCAGGTACGGCCTCCCTCCCTCCCTCCCTCTCTCTCTCATTATTTGTCATTCTTCAGATATCAACACTTGGGAGAAATGATGACACTTGGAAGGTACAATGGTGCGGTTACATCGAATTTTATTGAAGACATTACGTTAGACGGTATTTTCGGCCATACAGGTTAGTACAAGTACAACCGTGTGTGGTAACTATAAATATATACACGTATATAAGTTATATATATAGTTGTATAGAAACTGTGATGATTAGTTATGTAGTTAGAATGCACATTTCAACTACACGCATGCACGCACAAATTTAATATGAGTTTTGTTGTGTGTGCAGCTAGAAGGCTTGCTTATCTTTATCGTCTCCCAACTAATGAGCACCGTTTAAAGGTGGGTGCTAGTTGGCTAGCTAAGTCTGCTGTTGATACACTATCCTATGTGCAAGACACATTTACTAATCTAGCAAGCCCACGAAATACATAATAATGTACGGTTAAATCTAAAAAGTTTATTTTCCATTTATTACGTGTATTTTTATTTGCCATTTTCGTATTATGAATTACTTACTATATAAAAATTTAATTTACCGAATGTGTACATATGAAGTATGAATCTCTCACTCTCTCTCTCTCGCACACACACACACACGCATGATAAGTAGCGTGCATAAACTTTTATTATTTATTTTGCTTAAAATGTGTTGATTTATATTTGTGTTATCTTAAAATACCATTGTTTACCTTCAACATTTACTTATGTACCCCTAAAATTCTGGAATTATAATAATAATTAATATATTAAATCTAAAATCTAAAAGTGAAACAAAATCTTATTTTAAAAAACTTCATATAATATTTTTAAGAATGTTTCAAATTTACTTAATTAATATTTGCAATATTAACTACGTTATTTAAAAATCAGTAAATATTCTTTTATTAGTTTTATTTGTTTATGAATATAATGAGATAATAAAATTATTTAATATATAAATTTCATAGCAAATTGGAATAGAATGAAATTAAATTTGTATATATTTAGTTTACAGCAAATTAAATGAAATGATATTACTTAATACGTAGAAAGCAATAAATCAAATAAGAGTTAAATACCATGAATTAAAACTAATCATATAATTTTTTTTAAATATAGTATATTAAAGTTTTTCATTTATTTGGGCTATATATTGAAAGAACAGATAAATATGCACAAAATATGATATTTTATTCAGTTACAAAACCCTGCTTATATTTAGGAGACCTGCCACATGGCACACATGTGACACGTGGCACTAACACATGAGGGGCCAGATCACCACCCATGTGTCATTACGCATGTGTGTATATACATATGTGTATATATAGTATCTCACATTTATACAATATCTTACATTATCCTCCCCTCTGCAGTTGTGTGATGATCTAGATCTATGTGAGTTGGCTCATCTAAGTATGACCGAATGTACTCAAGAGTCTCAAACGACAAACCGTTTCATTCGAACTATGTGAACTATCTCAACCTCATGAGATCCCAAACTGTACTTAATATACCTGAGGACCAACCTTTCGGAGTACTCGGTAGGGACCAAGCCACTTATGTAATAAACCAGTTGCAAGCCCAGGTGCAGTCAACTTGGGAAAACGTACCAGTACTAAGTCACCGTCAGCATAGTCTGGTGGAATTTGATGTCGTGCATTGTAAGAAGATTGTTGCTGTATTTGAGCTCGACCAAGATGTTCAGCAGACTCTGCACGCAGAAGAGGCAAGACAGCATCCAAATGTCGAGCCCACATCTTTGCATCCTCGGCACGTGGCAGATTCGAATGATACTAGGCAACTTAGGATCATATCCATACAATGCCTTGAATGGAGAGATACCAATCGAACTCTGAATGCCTGTTACATAAGCAAATCTCAAGCATCGCAAATACCAATCCCAGTCAGTGTGATTGAAGTTCACATACTTCGAGATCATACCCTTGAAGGTCCGATTCAATCGCTCCACCAAACCATCAGTTTGTGGATATGGAGAGGCAAATGAGTGTTTTACCCCTAACCTCTCACACAACACTCGGAATACCTCTGCAATGAAAGCGGGGCCATTATCTGATAACATCCGCTCTGGACAAGAATGCTGCAAAACCACATTATCGAACAAAAACAAAGCTGTTGACATGGCAGTTGCATCCGGAAAGCACCAACCTCCACCCAACGAGTTAAATAATCAGATACACAATGATGTACTGGTTACCTTGAGAAGAACGTGGAAAAGGTCCCATTAAATCCACTGCAATTAACTCAAAAGGGCGAGAGACATTGATGGATTCTAACACCCCCATGGCCCGAGTCGTAGAGGAATTCCGAGTTTGACAAATGGGACAACTCTGAATATACCTGATCACATCACCACGCATGCTAGGCCAATAAAAGGATCTGCGGAGCTTCTCCAACACTCGTTGGTGACCAAGATGACCTCCAACAATAGGTGAATCATGATATGCTCGAAGAAGGTGTGGAACATATGTAGAGGGTACAGCCAACGCCATCTGTCTTCTGGATTTGTCCCAATAAAATACAATAAACCATCCTGAAGTCGAAACTGAGCATGATATTGTCGAAACCGGTTCGGAAGAGGATTGCAAACGCATCCCGTAATTGCCTCGTCCACGGTTCATGTTTTTGGGCATCCTGCCACTGTTCCAAGGATGGTAAGTCGGCATCGAATACCTGAGGGGCTTGTATCAAACCGAATGCTGCAGCGACTGCATGAGCAGGCAAAGTGGAATCGAAAGGGGTGCTCGAGAAAGTGCATCCGCATCCACCATTGTTCGCCCAGGCCTGTGCACCACCTTAAAGTTATATATACCTCTGGATAGATTCTTCCGTTTTAAGCAAGGAAGTGACAGCAGCATGATCACACTCCAAAAGTGTTTCACTCCCATGTAAGTAGGCATGAAGTCGTTCAAAACCCCAAACAGCAGCAAATTCTTTTTCAGTAGTGGAATAATTCCGCTCAGCCGGTGAGTACTCGACTAATGTAAGCCACCGGGTGTCGAATTGAAGAATCCACAGCATCAGTTTGCATCAATACACCACCAATACCAATCTGAGGCATCTACTCGTAAAATGAACGGACGAGTAAAATCTGGGTATTGAAGCAATGGTGGAGTTGTCAGGAACTCTTTTAACTGGTCAAATGCCTTGAACACCTGCGAGTCCACCTGAAAGTACCTGTGGACGAACTAACTCCCGAAGAGGGGCAGTTCGATCAGTGAGATGATCGATGAAATCGACCCAAGTACTGCACCGTGCCCAAGAAACGCTGGACTTCCTGTACTGTACGGGACGAGGGAACTCTCGAACAGCTCGCAACTTCATTGGATCCACCTGTAAACCCTCTCGAGATATACGGTAACCCAAGTAAGTGGTGTCGGTCGAACCAAACACACACTTTTCAAGTTTCAACTTCAGGCCAACTTCTCGAAATCGATCAAGAACGCGCCGTACATCACGAATGTGATCCTCCCAAGAACCAGACCCATGAATGAGCACATCGTCGATAAAATCGGCAGTGATATCAGGCATATCGAAAGAAGCTCATCCATCATGCGTTGAAAGGTGGCAGGAGCTGAAGTCAATCCAAAAGGCATGACCAAAAACTCGTAAAGACCAAATGGTGTCCGGAAGGCCGTTTTTGGAATATCCTCCTCAGCCATAGGAACCTGCCAATATCCTGATGCCAAATCCAACTTAGTAAACCATCGACTCTGACCCAAACGATCTAATAGATCGGCAGAGTTCGGAAGTGGATAGACATCTTTGATGGTAACATCGTTAAGAGGTCGGTAATCCACACAAAATCGGAGAGATCCATCAGGCTTGGGAACCAAATGAGGTTCACATGCCCATGGACTCCGTGATGGACGACACACCGTTACCAATCATATCAGTAACAGCTGTTCGCATGGCTGATAACTCTTTTGGTGACCTGCGTCGAACCGGGACTTTAAAGGCTTTGCATTGCCGTGGGTATACAGTGTCGAGTCTTCACACGTGCACCTTGGGACAGATCAAATTTGAACAAACTTGCATACTGCTGCTTAAGTTGTTCGATGCAGTGTGCTCGATACTCAGGTGACGGATCCGACATTTGAACCTGTTGAGATGAACACCACCCCAAGACTGGAATCAAAGGAGCTGTATGCGTGATACAAACAGCAACAAGCTTCTCTGGACGTAAAGGAACAGACTGCAAAGACACAGACTCCAAGCGTAATACAGGAGGAGAGAGTGAAAAATCACACATACCTTTCGACTGCTTTAACCAATCACATAATGTCAAAGACCTGGGAAGGGACAACCCTAAGAGACCCAGAGGGAAACTTACAGTTGGCACCCATAACCAGCGTAGTCAAAGTGGTGTACTGTGATACTGCACGAGACTGCCCATTACCATATAAAATGTGCAAGACCTTATCTGCACGTCTTAAGGGTAATGAGCACCGATGCGCTAGAGAAGCAGTTATGGAAGACATACTGGATCCTGTATCCACAAGCACTGTGACTGAAAATCATTCACCCGTGCAGAAAATGTGAAAACTGGATGATTTTTTGATATGCATAGCGGAAAAAACATGGAGGTGAAGTCTCCATCGCACGGGATCCCTCCGTCGCCCGTACGATTACTCGTTTTCCGCAACAGATCCACCTGCAAGAGAGGCTTCGTCATCTGAAGCTCATCATTAGCCATAATGGCCGCACACAGGCACACCATCCGGAACATATGGTCGCCAGCCTGGATTGGTGGATGCCAATCAAGATAGTATGTCCATTGCCCAACATGCCCCAACAATAACTTGATTGGGTTGACCTGCATTGTTCTGATTCCTCCTGGCACAATCTGTGGATTTTGACCACCACGGGCAGGAATTGGAGCAAGTGCAGGAGGATTTTGG
>PUQB01000075.1:587917-612917 GCA_003024785.1 Selaginella tamariscina | reverse complement strand
AGATTTAAAATACGTGACTGACCATTTTAGGCACGAGTTTGCAAATGAGAAGCTGAAGAGAACAGCCCGATATTACTCATCAGGTGAATAACACACACACACGTGTGTATGTGTGTGGATATATACATATATATAATACACAGGTTGGAGGACATGGGCAGCTGTCACGATACAATTGGCTTGGAGAAGATTCAAAGCATCTAGGGGTATATCGGGGGAATCTTCGGAAAGAAGGCCTAGCATGGCTTCATCCGATTCTGATAAACTTAGAATGTATACTGCCATGTTCCTATCTCCTAAACCACAGGATGATCATCTTAAACATGGTACTAATATATTATAATACTTGCTAATACATTATGTTAATCATAATTACACGAGACAGAGAACAGTATAAATGATGCAGCGTTCCCATAGAATCCCATAATCACCCACAAAAGAGAGAGAGAGAGAGAGAGAGAGAGAGGAGAGAGAGATGTGTCTTAGGAGAGAATCCCATACTAGAAAAATACCTCACAAGTAATATGGATATGGGAACTTGAAGGATTTACATAGTATGGATCCCATATAACTTACATGAGGAATCCCATGCTATCCCATCCACCACGTTGGGCTTCATACATACGTATTGCTTCCTTGAGCGTTTGGGACTTAAGCAAGCCCTCAGCCCGTGTCTTACCAGAAGGATGTGTCGATATGTATTGCACAAACTCGGGTGCCTTTTGTAGTTCACCCAGCTTCATGTACACGCCAGGTGCTACCCTTGGATCGTAACCCGAGGCTGCCATTACAAGGACTCCTATATGATCTGCTTCTATCTCCATTCTGCATTATTAAACCATATATTTATACGAAAACATATGAGTATACACTGCAATATCAATATAAAGTATAGCGCAGGTGAGTTCTTGTGTATAAATAAGTATACAACACGCACACAGCATACAGCTTACTTTCTAGAAAATGGGAGCCTTAGTAGAAGATCAGAAGCAGGTCCAACCACACCCGGAAGCTGTACTAATGCAACAAAGAGGAGCTCAAAAAATCCAATGAATATACTCCTTGTTAGCGTCTCCCCTGTATGCCTTGCTATTGCATGACCAACCTTTACAAATGCAAAGATAAATTAACAATTATATGTAAATGCATGCATATATACAGTAGGTGGTGTGGGTTGTGTGCGTGCATGAATACTGAGACACACACAAAGAAGTTATATCTTCTATATGCCATCCATATATATAGTATCTATGCATAATCTCTTGCTTAAAAAAACAATATATGCACGTTTATATACATGATAGATAGTCAAGTCTTGACATTACAACATGTACACACACACACACACACACGTATGATACCTCGTGGCCAAGAACAGTGGCAATTTCTTCGTCATGAGGGAAAACCTTGAGAAGCCCAGTGAAGACTATGATCTTGCCACCTGGCAAGCATGCTGCATTGACAACAGGCGCATCCACCACCACAATCTCCCACTTGAATCTGTCCACGTGTTTTGTATCTGGTTTCCTACCCTTTTGTATTCCCTCCTTCCTACATAGACAATATATATATATTACATACGTTGACCAAATAGATAGAAACAGTTATGAAAGTATATAGTCATAATTATATATTATAAACTTCAAACACGTGTGTTATATGGAATATATGCAGGAAGAATGTATATCAGTCCATGTATGCAGCTATTCACACCGACCACACATAGATTTATATACTTAGAAAAATATACATATAACGCGTCCGTTTGTTATAGATGTTCATAATACTTCGTACACACGCACACACACAAAAAGCACAGGCATGTATATGAGGATGAACTTACAAGTAACTGAAAAACAACATAACATTCATTTTCACGTATGCATTGTTCTCTCTCACACACACACACACGACATATGTGCATTGCATATATACCTGGAATCCTCAACCCAGACATCGTCAAGCGTGCTTTCGCTCTCCCTGTAAAGCTGCTTCGTGAACCTCTTTGGTTGCTCCATTTCTTCATCAGAACCCATTAAGTAGTCATGGCTATGACTCTTTGTAACAGGTGCATTTGGTGAAAGCTCAGCGTATACCTGTAAAAAAAAAAACATTAATAAATACAGTATTATACAAATATGAATGTACTGTGAACTGCGTACATATATACTATTAACTATTGACATACTCTAGCTGACCATCACTCGTCGCATGAACTCCTTCCATTGCAGATTTAATCGACTTCTGTGCAATCCGACTTACACGAACTACCGCTGGGTGGTAAGGGGGTAGAATCCTGTTCTTAAACTGCTTCTTCATCTGCATACATACGTGTGTGTGTGTGTGTGTGTGAGAGAGAGAGAGAGAGAGAGAGAGAGGAGACTCACATTATTAAACGTTGTTTCACCGAGCATGGCTTCAACCTCCGGAGAAACCAACACAAAGTGCTTGCGGTTTGTGTAAGGGACGACTTCAAGATGCGTGTAGTAAACCACGGAGGCCATCCCACCAAGAACAACACATATGATGATCATCTTCTGCGACAGTTGCCCACCTCCTCTCCATGCTCCTGGACCTCTCTTTGAAGTGCTTTACACCGTCTCGATCCACATAGTATGATCTGTAGCCGTTTGTGTATATTCTGCTTCTCAAGCTTGAGTTAGCTGTATGTATTCCTCTTGAAAGTGCCTGTCGAGCACTAAAGATAGCCAGTAATTATAGTCCTCCACGCACTCACATATACACAAGCATACATACATATACGACAGGGACGTGTAGTCGGGATACGTGGAGCCTTTGATAAAAACAGTATTGGCAGATGGAACTAGAATTACATGTTTGCGTTATATCTATGAGATATGTATGTATGACTACGTATACACATATTGATGGTACACACACACACATATATATATACACATTATGGTTATGGTGGTGATGAAATAACTCATATGTGTGTGTGTATCCTATAACAAGAGACCAAACTTCCATAGATGGACTTGCGCCGGCAGAAGCTTCTTTCTTATATTATGGCTGCGCGCGCGCGCGCACACACACACACACACACACATTTTTATGACTTACAGTGTGTAGAATCTGCTTGAAACGGCCTGCTGAGCTCTAAAGATTGGCGATCTCTGACGGATTACGCGGTTGTGATGCATCACAGTACCTGTATATCTCGGATCGAACACATTCCTCGTACATTTTCTAGCTGTGAAATCCTGAGAAATGCGGATGGGGATTCTTGAGAGCTTGCGGGACGCCATACCTGCTTCCTTAAAACCCTAGCTCCGAGAGAGATCGAAGCATATTCCAGCGAATATCCAAGCTTTATGTAAATTCTGGGCAAATTATAAAGTAAGGAAAATTACATATATACCCTAAATTTATTATTTACATATATATTTCTAAAAATTTAAATTTATTTATGCCCTTAAATCAATGCCTGTATATTAATTTTTAAATAAATAATATTTAATATATATATAGTATAACATATTTAAAATGAAATAACTTAAAAATGTCATAATAACAATGTTAAAAAATGAAATATTTTCTAAAATAATTTGATTTAATTACAATATATATGTTTAATTTATTTATTTTAAAATTAAATATAATTTTATGATTTTCTTAAAGATATATTTTAATTTAATTTGAAAGTGTACAAAGTTCTAAATTGAAAATTCAAAATGTAAAGGGATATATATATGTAAATATGATAAATTTTAAGGATATATATGAAATTTTTCTCTAAAATTAAATTAAATTATACTTTTAGAAAACTTTATAATTAATTTATATTTTATTCTATTTTTATTTTAAAATGTAATCAATTAAATAACAATATAATATAATTATTTTTAAAATATGTTATTTCTTAATATTTGTTATTATGACATTTGAACATATAATAATTAATAAAATTTATTTTATTTCATTCTAAATATGTTATAAGTTAAATACATAATTTTTTTAAGTATTATCATTTAAAATTTAAAATAAAAGGATTAAATTTTTTAAAAGTTTATGATATAAATTTAAAACTTTACAAGCGTATATTTATAAATTTAGTTTTTTAAGGATATATATATAAATAACAAATAAAGTTAGGGCCACGTCAGACAGTCTGAAAAGTCAAAATCGTTATGTGGAATATTCCTTTCAGCTGAACACCGCCAAGCATGGAAGGAGGAGCGGCTCCTCCACCGAAGAAGTTCGCACCGCCACCGCCACCGTCGCCACCGCCGCGGTATAGATATGACCTCGGACCCGATATGCAGGAGACCTTATACAGAGCGTTTCACCTCGTTGCGAAAAAAGGAGTGAAGAAAAAAACCCAATGAAATCGATGAAATGTGAGGCACACGCACGCACGTGTGGTGTGTGTGTGTGTGTGTGTTGTAATATAGTTTTTAATACACATACATACTCGTAACGCACACACAATGGTACATTCCTTGTTGTTCAGGGATGTGCCAGTAGTCATAAGAGCCCTTGGATTCAATCCAACCGAGCAGCACATAGAACTTATAATTCAAAGGGTACACCTCAAAACACATACTTATACACAGGCACGTGTGTGTGTGTGTGTGTGTGTGTGTGTGTTTTGTAATATAGTTTTAATCAGGCAAGGGCTGATGAAGACCCAAAGAGAATACAAAAGGCTTCATAGACATGGATAATCTTCAACGCAAGATTGCAGACCTCTATATAGAGGACCCAAGCATTGCATACAGACATACAGAAAACGAGCTCATTGCTGCATTAAGAGTAATATAATTTTTATTATCATTTTATTTTTTGAAAATTAATTGATTTTATTTTTTATAAGGTTTTATCTCCCCCTGGTCAAGACTACATCGAGCCATCCGACCTCTATGTAAGCAGACTTATATACAAGTTTTATGTATTATGTATGTATACATGTGAGTGTATGTGTATGTATGTACACACGCACGCACGCACGTATACACGTTGTTTGAAGGATGCAATGACCAAGATGGAAGTTTGACACACGACGAGGTGCATGTGATGATGAGGGTGAACAAGGACAAGGATACAGGGAAGATCTGGCACGAGGACTATGCATTTGTTACATCGACTGACTCTATTCCGAAATCTCCTGATATTGTAGCCACGGAGCTTCCCCCTGAACCCATCTAAATAACTCTCACAAATGTTATATGCGTGTGTATGTGTGTGTGTGTGGTTCTGTGTGTGTGTGGTGTGTATGATGAGTTTATAATTGAAAAAAGAATATTATAAACACTTATATATTATAAAAAAATTATATAATATAAGTCTGTTTATATATTATTATTAAAAATTCCTTGCATATGTATTATTTTTTGTCATTTCAAAACTTCAAAATAGATAGTGATAATATACATTTGTATGTTTTTACTTTATAAAATTAAAAGTAATCTTTTTAATTAAATTGAAAATAATTAAATAAAAGATCAAAACATGTATTAAAAATTTATTAAAAAAAAATAATTAAATAAAAGATTAAAAAAACTCTAAATATGAATGTACTTACATTGTTACATTTATTTGTTTCTTAATGTGTCTTTAAATATTGTGTTATATTAAATAGTTTTAAACTCTAAGTTTAAACATAAAACTTAATTTAATATATTTATAGTTGTTATTTGTAATTCATAAATATTATTACAACCTACATTAACAATTGATTTTGTACATTATTCTTAATTAGATAGTTAATATATATTTCATATTTATAAAATAAATAATAAAATTAGAAGGACAACCAGACCCTATTCCACTGAGTGTCCAGCTCAAGGAACAAGAGGTTATTATTGATGGCATCAAAAATACAACATGAACAGATTAAGATATCAACATGTTGTTATGTTATGTTTATAAAAACCATATTGATAACCTTCTTACCTTCAAATATACTTTAAAATTTGAGAAAATATGATTTCAAGAAGATAAATTAATAACATTAATAATATTTTATTATTTTTAAGTTTTTTCCATTTCAAAAGTCCTTCCATAATGATTTATATCTTTCTTTATATTTATTATTGTATTTATTTTTATAATATGTCTTTAACCTTGTAAAAATTCATTATTTATACATTAAGAGAAAATAAAATAACATAAACTATTAATTTTTTTTCCTTTTAAAATCATTATAAAAGGGCTTAAAAATATTAATTTAATTATGTTTGTAAAACATTAATTAATTAAAATATAAAACATTTTAAGTATGTAATTCTATTACAAAATCATTATCTAAAATATTGTTTAAACATAAGTCTTTACTTCTTTATTTTTAAATAAGCATTAGATCATTAAATATGAGAATACACTTGTATATATTAATATTTTGTATTATTATACCCTTTCACTCTCATTACCCTTTTATTAAAAAACAAATTTATGCAAGAATAAATACATATGCATAAATTAATTTTATTTATCTTTGTATTATTTGTGTATATTACAATATGCATTATGTTATATAAATAATATAGTTTTAAAATGAATTTATTTTAAATATAGTATAATTAAGATGTAATTCATCAAATTTTTTAAATAAAATAATGTGTCTATTTGTAGATGAATATAATCCAATTGACGTTTATTATAATTATGTATTTGACAAATAACGTGCTAAGTATAAATATTAATTTAAAAAATTATTAATTAATTTCATAATGTTAATTTAGTTGATGTAAAAAAATTTATATTTCTTTTTTATATAAATTATGCAAGTATTTTGATGAAACAAAATTTTAATATATGTCCATGTTAAACATAATAAGTTTATCATAAATATAAATATTAATGTGATAAAGTTTCATAATCATAACATTTTTAAAAATACCATTGTAAGATCCACGTGTACGGCTGCATGTGCACATACTATTATTAGCGTAGTGGATTTTGATAGCCGCGAATTGGATTCAATCTGGACCACTCGCTCTTGTATATAAGTTAGGGTTTCTGAACTAATGGATATACACATTTCTATATTCCGAGCTCTCACATTGGTGGAGGTGAGGGCACCTCTAATTGTCCCTACGGAGTGCTCGGATTTGTATCTTTTTTCTCTGTCTTCTTAGGTCTAGCTTTTCCATTGTCTAGATCTATTCCTTTCTTGTGGATTTTGTCTCTTCTTCATCCATGAATCCACAACAGACAAATCCCTTGTCTGTGGAGCAGTTACTCATGCAGTTGTTGGATGCCATGCGTGTGCAATTGAACAATCATTCTCAGTTGATGGCAGCATTCACAGGCCAGGGTACTCCTCCTACGCATGTTGCAAACCCCCGTGTCCGACCGGATTTCTTTCGCGGAAATCCTGGAGATGATGTGTACCATTGGTTTGACCACTTCACTGTGGTTGCCACATATCATTCGTGGGACGGTGCTCAGTGTTTGCGCGAGTTTCCTACTTGTCTTCAAGGGACGGCGTTGCAGTGGTACAATGGTCTGGACGTTGCAACTCGTGGCGATTGGAATATTCTTCCAGAGATCTTCAAACGTGCATTTGGGCATGCGGACGACTGTGATGATGCTTTTCAGCAGTTGCATCGTATTCGTCAGGAGCCGTCTGAGTCGGTGATGCAGTTTGGTGTTCGCTTTCGAAGCCTTTTGCTGCGTGCAGAACCTAACATGTCGGAACGCATCAAGTTAGGTATGTTGTGGCCAGCACTTCGTCAAGACCTTGTGGGGCTTGTGCATGCACTAGCTCCAGTGACTCTTGACGATGCTTTGAGGCTGGCACAACGATATGAGTCGTCACCTCTCCCACTTGTGCCTTCACGTGCTCTTGTTCCACTCCATGTTGGGGATGGACCTGCTCCGATGGAGGTTGAGGCTGTTGCCGCTCGTGTACCAGCACAAGGTGGGGCCCGTGGACGAGGACGTGGACGTGCAGTTCGTTGTTGGGCATGTGATGAGGTTGGACACACGTATCGGCGCTGTCAACGGTTTCCCGATTGGTGTCCCCATTTCCAGGATGGAGGCCATGGCGGCAACAACGTCGGTTGGTGCTGCTGCAGTGGAAGGTTGTGATGCGGTGGATCTTCCGGGAAACGACGAATCGCACGAGTAGAGGAGGGTCCTCGTGCGAATAAATTAGTGACCCCTCCATCTTTCTTTCGGGAGTATCATCAAGGGGTTCACTCGGCACCAAATCATCCGGTTTTCACTTTTCAAGCTCGTTTCAATCGCACACCTCATCCTGTTTTCCTTTCAGTGTTGGTGGATACAGGTTCAAGTTTGTCCTCTGTTTCTCAATCTGTTGCTACACGTTGCAGCCTTTCATTTGCGTCGTGCGGTAGAACCAGTCTTCATTCTGTATGGCAACGGACATACTCATGCTTGTTCGCGGGATGAAGTGGACATTGTTGTCGTGTGGATGATTGTGAGCTCGAGCTTCAATCTTTGCGGGTGGTGCCGAGTCAAGCTTTTCACCTTATTCTTGGATGGATTGGTTAACTCGCAATCATGCCAAGTGTGACTTTGAAAAGTCTCCCCCTTGTTTGACTCTCCCTCGTCTTTCTTCCATTCCTCTTACTTTTATTCCACTTTGTCCATCTGCTTCCACCTCTGCTTCCATCACTTTTGTCTCACCCTTATTTCCAACCATTTTCCCTTCATGCTCTTCCTTTTCTTCTTTGGATCCATTAGATGATCGTCGTGCTGTAGTTGTTGATCAACTCAAGAAGGAGTGTCTAGCAGCAGTTTGGGGTTTTGAGAAGCTCCATGCCTACTTGCATGGACGGACGTGTTGGAAGTGATCATGCAGCAATCACTTCGTTGTTGAAGCGAAAGAATTTGATTGGGCGTACTGCTCGGTGGGCCTTGAAACTTCAAATTTACGACTTTGAAGTTGTTCATCGTCCAGGGAGTTCCATGGCTGATGCTGATGCTCTTTCTCGGGCTCCTCTTCCACCTTCTCTCTCTTCTGTTGCCCCAGAGGAACCAGTTGTCTAGCTTCAGTGAACTTTTTGGATGAAGATTCCGTACCATCAGCAGTTGCTGTGCTTGACGTTCAGTGTCCGCAGAATGCAGAGTTAGATTTGCCGTCTTTGGATGAGGTTCGGGAAGCTCAAAAGGTTGAGCCGTGGATTCGAAGGCTTCGTGATGGGTTTGAGAATCCTGCATCACTTGCTGATGACTTGCCTTTCAGGCATTTACATTCACAGTATCGCCTTCAGGATGACCTTCTTTATTTTGTGGGGACTGATCCAGATGATCCTTTGCGGTTGGTGGTACCTTCAATCTTCATTCCACGCTTCCTCCATGCTTACCATGACTCTCCTATTCTTGGCGGGCACATGGGACATCGTCGGGTGATGGAGAAGCTGCGCAGATCTTTCTATTGGCCGGAGTTGCGAGGAGATGTGATTCGGTATGTGCGTAGTTGTGTGTGGTGCCAAGCTCGCAATACTCCCCCATGTGCTTCGGAAGGACGGTTGGAGTCAATTGCAGTTTCTCGTCCGTTTGAATTGGTGGCATTTGATTTGATGGGACCTTTTCCGCGGTCAACTGCTGGTAACGAGTACGTTATTATTGCTTCTGATTACCTAACTCGTTGGGTAGAAGTTGGTGCTCTTGCTAGTGCGACTGCTTCTGCTGTTGGTCAGTTTCTCCTGAATCGGGTCGTGTTTCAGCATTCTTGTCCGGAGCGAATTCTCTCGGATAATGGTCCCGCATTTATGGCTGAGGCATTTCATGTTTTGACATCTCGATTAGGGATACGCCACACTTTCACAAGTGCTTATCATCCTCAGACAGATGGTTTAGTGGAACGGCTTGTTAGAACCTTCAAGGGGATGATCGCAAAGTATGTGAACTTTCAACATTCAGATTGGGATGGTTATCTGCCGTCTCTCCGATATGCTTATGTCACTGGAGTTCAAAGTTCCATTGGTACTTCTCCATATAAGCTTTTGTATGGTCATGACCCGGTGTTGCCAACGGAGTTGGGTTTGCCGTCTCGGTTACCGCGAGCTGCTGATGCTAGGTCATGGGATCGGTATCTGACAAGCATCCTTCCATTGGTTCGTGCGGAGTCAGCAGAACACTTGGGCCGCGTACAAGTAGGACAACAACAACGGTACAACTCGCATCATCGTCCTCCTGCGGAGTACAAGGTTGATGAACTGGTGTTGGTTCGTTTTCCCAAGCTTACGGTACGTGGTTTAGCTAAGAGTCTCCTTCCTCAATGGAAAGGACCGTATCGAGTGTTACGGCAAGTAGGACCACAGGTTTATGAGGTTCGGCACGACATTCAACCCGATCCTCCGGAGATTGTACATGTACAACGGTTGAAGCATTTTGTGCAACGGGAACAAGTTGTGCCGCCTATAGATCCACCAGTGCCTCCTCCTGATGTTCCTCCAGATCCGGGCCCGTCTACAAGAGAACCCTAACCAACTTACACCCTTCCGAGAGGAGGGGATGATGTAAGATCCACGTGTACGGCTGCATGTGCACATACTATTATTAGCGTAGTGGATTTTGATAGCCGTCGGATTGGATTCAATCTGGACCACTCGCTCTTGTATATAAGTTAGGGTTTCTGAACTAATGGATATACACATTTCTATATTCGAGCTCTCACACCATGAAATTATGAAATTTTTATAGTCATCTTTATATATGTATGTAAAATTAATTATTATAATATTGAAAAAGTGAACATAATTATTTAATATATTATAAATAGGTTTAACTTTGATACTATGCATGTTACATTTTGCACTTAATTAAGTATATGTTATTTATTTATATATACATTACAAAAATTATATTTGAAATAACACATAATTTGTTAAGAACCTTATAATTTAAATAAATAATTTAAGAAAAGTGTTAGTGAGGTTAAACATTATATATTAAAGTTAATATGTATTAAGATAAGTCTCTTTTACTCTCAATGAAAATTTATTTCAATTATTTACAACATGTAATAAACACTTTTTATCTTTAAATCAATGTTAAAGATTAATAATTTTGATTTAATACTTGTTAATATTATTACTTGATGAATCATTAGAATATATTGATGATATATATTCTTATTTTATAGATAATCCATGCATAATAAATTTAATTAATAAGTACTATATAATTACGTAAGTATTATTATCGTTGTTATAAATTTGTCATACATACAAATATAATTGATGTTATATATACATTATAACATATGCATTAGAAATTATTTATTATATAAAGAAATAAGGTTTTATAACATATTAATTATTTTAAACTTACTAAATTATCAGTAGTTTCACTCATTTAAAAATTTACAAGTCAAATGCAGAAGTTAATTAATTTACAAAGAATGAGAGTTGCCTCTTCTTGTCCACACTTTTATAATAAAATATAAAATAAATTCATATGTAAACATTATTGATAAAAGAAGTTATATAAAGGTTGATATTTTTAATAATTATAATTAATAAAACCATAATGTTATAACATTACAACATCTTTATCACCATGTTTAATAGTCTTGTTTAAGGTACATAAGCATAGTTATTGTAATAGTTAATTATTTCTTATGTATTTATACAAGTATAAAATTATTTATGAAAACATTATTTTCAAATCTATATGTATTTGTACATACATCAAATTACTTATGATGTATATTACAATTTATAAAAGAATTTAAATATGATATAAAAGAATATATGAATTATTAATGTAAAATAAAAAATAACAAAGAATTTATGAAAAGATTTAAACAAGCAGTAATTTCAATATTTTAATTAAGTAAAATGGAAATTGAAGTAAAAATAAAAAATATATTAAATTTTTTAATATTTCTCGAAGCTTTACAATAATTATAAATAATAAACTTGATTAAATTTATGTTTCAAATTTAAATGAATACATAATAATATTTAATGTGACACTTCAAATAAAAAATGACTTGAAGTTATATAAAAACATAAAATTACAATGAATATTAATATATATTCTCCGTACATAAGAATCTATATACATACCATTATTGATTTTACGCTTATTTATTTATCAAATTATTTAATTTAAGTGTTAGTTTAAAAAAAATTATTTACAATAATTAAAATTTACATATTTTTAATTAACAAGGTCAAACTTTGAAATTAAAATTAAATTTTACCACATTTTCTAGGGTTCATTTCTAGGGTAAAGTGTATGGAAGAAGAGGCAGCAACATCGTCCCTGGAAGCGCTCCAGCCAGCCGTGGAGAACCTGTATAAGGTGCGCGACACATTCTTCCCTCTGGACGCCTCCGAGAAGCGAGACCGCCTCGAGAAATCCTCAAAAGAACTCATTGTCGCACTCGAATCCATCTCCCTAGGTAATTTCTCGTTGAAAATTTTGCATTTTTAGGATTTGCTCATTTAGATTTTGTAAAAGATGTAATTTCTGTCATTTTTTGAAGAAATCGATGAATGCTGCATCGTCTCCTCAACGTTACAGTTAAATTCTCTGAAAATCTCCCAAAATTCTGCATTTTGTAAAAATGTGCATGGTCTTCTCTTGTTCTCTTGTGATTTCGTAAAAATCTCGCAAAAAGCGGTAATCTTTGATTCTGTCAGATTCTTGCAAAGAAATTCATTTGTATGTGAAAATTTGGTACCGAAAATATGCATTTTTTGCTCATTTCATTGATGTGTTTTGTGTAGAATGCAAGCGACAGCCATCGCGGCGAGCTCTGTGGGAGTATTGCAAAGGGAAAGTTCTGGACGTGATGCCTGAGTATTCCAAAGAAGCAGAAGATCATCTCTCGAAAGCGGTAATGTGCACGCATCTTTCCTGTGTTGTATGTATGATGTTTTCATAAGTATCCTGCTGTTCATTAACTATTGAGTATGCATGCATTTAGTTTCGTTGATGCATTTTTTGATCTTACGTATTTCGTCTGCAGCAAGGATGCATTTCTTAAAGTACCCACATTGTACAGGTGAAACTAGATCCTTCTATTGTGGATGCTTGGTCCTGCCTTGGGAATTGCTTCTGGAAGAAAAACGACTTTGCTTCTGCAAAGAACTGCTTCAAGTTAGGGTTAACCAAGGTTAGATGTGTGTGTCTGTGTGTGATGACACATTCATATATGTTATACATAACTAAGGCCAGAACTTTGTGCTTCCTTGTATATACTCTCTGTGTGCGCACGCTGTTTTAATGTATTTTGAAATCTCTTTGTCAGGGCCCTAATAAGAAGATTCTACAACAACTTTCCATGCTTGAAAGACGATTAGGAAAAGGTAAGCAATATATTATGTATACATAAAGCATATGAGCTATAGTGTATCAAACGTTTGTATATATATATATATATATGGATATATAGAAAACCATTTGTTGGTTTAACAGAGAGCTCGAACGAGGTGGAGATGGTAGAAGAAAGTATAAAGCATGCAAAGGAAGCGGTTGGCTTAGATGTCAAAGATGGACACTCCTGGTGTAAGGTTTTTCTTATGATTCTTGTTTTGCGAGAATATTCAGTGTCTCCATACAGATACTCTTGGTAACGCTTACTTGACGAGCTTCTTTGTGACCGGAGCATGGGGTCGACAGAAGCTTCATCAGGCCGTCAAAGCTTATCAAAATGCCGTAAGCTGTTTATCTTAAATTACTCATGGGTCAAGTTAATAACATTATAGCCATCAATTAACTTGTCTTTCTGTTCTTACTCAGGAAAAGGATGTGATGGCAAACGGGAATCCAGACTTGTATTTCAACAGTGCAATTGTAAGCAATATTATATACATACATGTTGACATAACATGGATGCACGTGTATGTTCCATACAGGTTCATCAATATCTAGAAGATTACGAACGAGCACTTAGAGCATACGAGGCAGCAAGTGCACGGGATCCAGGCCTTCCTGCGAAGGAGGAAATGGATAGAGTAATTAAACTTCTCACTAAACTCGAGGATGCTGTCGCCAACAAGGTAGCAATGTATATATATGTATATGTCATTATCAATCACCTACTAGTTGTTATACGGTCACTAGAATGTTAATATGTTCCATTTTCAGGGGTGGATCAAACAGAAGAAGCTTTCTGCGCTTCTATCTTCTTTGGCATCTGAAGGTGGTGAGTGGATATTTAACATTCTCATTTTAGCTAATCGAATGAAGGCTTGCTCCATCCTCGCCTTCATTTTAATGAGATGCGATTTAAGATGTGTGTGTGTACTAAGATGCTGTTTTGCAGGACAATTCTCATTTAAGCGAGTGCCTATGTCTTCATTACGAGAAGGCTTCAATAAAGGATGCGTTGTCTATTGCAAAGTTCTCTCGTTCATTTCCCACGATAAGTCTGTGCCACTGTAAGTGTTCAACTGAATTATGCACACGCACGCCCACACACCTGCATCTGTGCATATCTGTTTTTGCACGGTATATATTTGTCGCTGGTTTAGGTACGTCTTCGACACATATCATGTGAGCATGTGTATATATATTTATAGACAGGTATTGCGTGGAGCTATATCTATCGCAGACATTATGTATACTGACACACACACACACACACACACATATATATAGTATCTAATTTCCGTCTTACAGATTTTACGTAGTCGCTGATTCTGAGGGGACTTGCTTTGTTGTTTCGGTATATGCAATCCGGGACGGGATGGTATAATTGTGTGTGTGTGTGTGTGTGTGTATGTGTGTGTGAGAGAGAGATTAATGTGGTACGATAATGCAGATGAAAGAAGGGAATTCTTTGAGTTTGCTGGAGCCTTACGTACACACTGTACACACAGAATGGGGAGATAAGGTGGGTTTACCTTTGTAATATTTATAAGCAATAAGGATAAGTACAGTAATTAATTATAGGTGTACTCGTTTAAGACAGTGAGGATTGATCATTCCCAACAGCTACGTGTTAACGGGCGGACAATATCGCCACAAGATGCTGCCTGTTCTATCATTCACGCGCAACATGTTCCTCCGTAAACGAGAGGGAATATTCCCTCGTATATTCGCATGAATATACGGTATATGCTTTGGAATATTTGAAGCTTATCTACGTGTCTTTGTTTTGTTCTGTCGTACCATGTGGGCAGGCTTGGACCACTGAAATAAAGTTACCCTGTTTCATTATCAAGTTTCCTAGGATTTAGGGTTCATGCCGGTTGTGTGCAACTTGGATCCGTGCGGCTTCCCCCGCGGTAGGGGAAGCTGGATTTGCCATTGCATTCTGGCAAGGAGATGAAGCCGAAGTAATTCCTTATGTGTTCAGGAAGAAATTTCTAAGAGTGTGAAGAAGAATGAAGAGCAGCATCTTCCTCGTTTTGGTATTTGTTCTACCTGCATTGGTGAGTTCCGAGACGGACTCGGTGGATGTGGAGGTTCTTGAGTCGTTTGTGAAGGGATTGAAGAACCCGGAGGTTCTTGACTGGACAGGAAGCGATCCGTGCAGTGCACCGTGGAAACACATCGAGTGCAGAGGGAACTCAATCACTGGAATCGATGTCGGTTCCCTCGGTCTCCAGGGGACAGTCACTCCGACCATCAACAGGCTATCCAGTTTGGAGACTCTCGGATTGCAGGATAACAGTCTATCCGGGCCATTACCGTCTCTCAGCGGGATGTCCAAGCTCAAGGTAGCATACTTCAGCAACAATGCATTTGACACGATTCCAGCGGACTTCTTCACTGGCTTGAAGGCGCTCTCTGCAGTCTATCTGGACAACAATATGCTGAATGCCACTCAGGGATGGTCACTTCCCAAAGATGTTTCCCAATTGGGCGCTCTCACAAATCTGTCACTCACCAACACCAGCTTGTCTGGGAGCATTCCACCGTTTCTGGGGACAATGCTGGAGCTCAAGGTCCTCAATCTTGCTTACAACCGTCTCTCTGGGGGGATTCCGGCTTCCTTCTCCGCATCCAACTTGGTGCAGCTTGAAGCAAACAACCAGCAGGGACCTGTGTTAACAGGCCCCATCGATGCAGTTGGCGGTATGGTTTCTCTATCTCGTCTCTGGTTACAGGTGAATGAGATTGTGGGGTGTATACCGCCTGGACTGGAAACGCAGTTGCACTACAGGATCTCAAGCTCAATGACAACCACCTCACAGGGCCGGTTCCTGAGGGACTGGCAGTATTGCCACTCGAGATCCTAAGCATAGACAACAACGAGTTTATAGGACCCATTCCAGCCTTCAAGCCGGCAGTGAAGGTGGAGTCGTCTGGAAACAATTTCTGCGCATCCCCCGGACAAGCATGCGCCCCGGAAGTGAACACACTCCTCGAGTTCATTGCGAGTTTTGGATATCCGAGCTCCGTTGTTTCTTCTTGGAAGGGGAACGATCCGTGTGCTGAATGGACCGGAATCGTGTGTGATTCTGCCAAGAGTGTGTCTGTTATTGATCTGCCGGGCAACAGGCTTGTGGGTCCTCTCTCTCCGGCTGTTGCGAATCTCACTGGACTCACTGTGCTGCGTATGGGGAGCAACAACATCACGGGACGTGTTCCTCCGGTTCTCACCAGCCTCAAGTCTCTGCAGCAGGTGGACCTGCATAACAATAATCTCACTGGGGATCTCCCGCAGTTCCCAGAGCATGTCAAGACGAACTTCAGCGGCAACCCGTTGCTCATGCAAAGTTTAGCTCCTGCGTCACCGGCTGTTCCTCAGAATCCGTCCTCTGCAGTACCTCAAGAGCCCACAGAGAATGCCTCGCAAGGTACGCCGGTGCTGACCAAGAACTCGACGTCGGACCTCACTCTTAAAGGAGGCAGTTCGCATTCAAGGGCCGGTATAGTTGCCGGACCTGTCGTTGGTGCGGTATCTCTCCTCTTGATAGGGGCCCTTGTGTTCTTCGTCTTCTACAACAAGTCTAAGAAGAGGTTTGTGAGAGTACAGAGCCCGACCATGATGGTTCATCCCAGAGACTCTATCTCGGACACAGACATTGTCAAGGTGGTCGTCCCCGCTACAGGTGGGAACTCGCACAGCCTTGTGGAGACAAACTCAAACCGGGGTGACGTTCACGTAGTGGAAGCTGGCAACTTGGTGATCTCAATACAGGTATGTGTACGTACGCAACTATGTATGTACTTACATATATGTACAGGTACTGCGGAATGCAACTAGGAACTTTAACGAGCAGACAGTCCTGGGACGTGGAGGATTCGGCACGGTGTACAGGGGACAACTTGACGATGGAACTAACATTGCTGTAAAAAGGATGGAGACCTCGTCTGTGGTTAGCAGTAAAGGGGTCTCCGAGTTTCAGTCCGAGATCGCTGTCCTTAGTAAAGTCCGCCACCGGCACTTGGTTGCCCTTCTTGGGTATTGCATTGATGGTAATGAGAAACTCCTTGTTTATGAGTATCTTCCTCAAGGTGCTCTTAGTCATCACTATTTGAATACAGGTAATATATACATATACACAACATGTGTGCATATATGATGATGGTTTTTTTTAACAGGAAGATGGGGCTTAAGCCGTTGGATTGGACTCGGAGGCTTGTTGTTGCGTTGGATGTTGCCCGTGGGATGGAGTATCTTCATGGGTTGGCATATAAGAGTTTCATACACAGGGATTTGAAGCCTTCAAATATTCTGTTAGATGATAGCTTACGTGCTAAAGTGTCTGATTTTGGACTTGTTAAGCTTGCCCCAGAAGGTACGCATTCAGTGGAGACTAAACTTGCTGGAACATTTGGATACCTTGCTCCAGAATATGCTGGTAAGTGTGCGTGCGTGCGTGCGTGTGTGAGAGAGAGAGAGAGTTTTAAATGTTTAATGTTGTTGTAAGCTTTGAATGCATTTTATAAGGTGTAATTGCTTTGATAGTCATATTCATGAATAATAAATAGAAATAATGATAAGGTTACGTAAGTCTTGCTTTATTTAGTTGACATCTCCCATCGTTTCTCCATTTTGGTAGTATTTGACGTCAACCAGTGCTGTGTGTGTGTAAGCTCATAGATACAGTATCCCTGTATCATTTAAATCTCTCTCTGTCTCTCTAAGCATGTACTCACACACAAACACGTAGTATAAATATGTATTTTTCATGCAGTGACTGGAAGAGTGACAACAAAAGCAGATGTATTCAGCTTCGGAGTTGTGCTTCTTGAGTTAATAAGTGGACGACGTGCTCTAGACGAGTCACAAGCAGAAGAAAAACATGCACTTGGTATCATACTTTAGAAGGTAATTTATATACATGTGTGTTCTTTTCAACTATATATTAACAATTTATGTATGTGTGCAGAACAACTAGCTCTAACAGTAAAGAAAGTATATTCAAGCTGATGGACCCTGTGTTGGGTGTATCTGATGCATCCAATGAAGTATTCCAGAGTATATATACAGTTGCGGAGCTCGCTAGGCACTGTACAGCACGGGAGCCGTACCAGAGGCCCGACATGGGACACGCGGTCAGCGTGTTGTCTCCTCTTGTGGATCTGTGGAAACCGTCTAACCAGGACGGCGAGGAAAGTGCTGGAATAGACTTGAGCTTGACACTTCCACAGGTACGTATATATAGATGTGTATATATTCACTTCCACGGGTAGAGAGAGAGAGAGAGTAGTACATATACTTACTGTGTAGTGTCCATAGTATAATCATCCATTTTGTACAGAATGTATACGCTGTGATAGTGTTTTGACTTGTAGAAACCATACGGTGTATGTTTATACTTAGTACGTAATATATATCATATTATACTTAAGGGAAACATATTCCTGGTTAGCTCATTGGATTCTGCATTTTGTAGTCGGAAAGCTCCATTTTGGATACCCATACGCACTATAGACATATACACACGCGCATATATGTATGTGTATATATGTGTGTATATAAAGAATTTTACAATAATATTACTAAAATATTGAGTGCTATCATTATCCATATTCTTATTCCTTCCAGGCACTGAAGAAGTGGCAGGCGTTCGAGGACAGTACTTGTGCTGCAACGAGAAGAATGGATTACGACAGTCAAGCCAGCCTTCCTACTCGACCTGTTGGATTCGCTGAAGCTCTTACCGCCGCCGATGGTCGATGATCAACATCAAGGTTATATATATGTGTGTGTGTGTATGCGTCTGTGTGTACATGTGTGTGGTGTGTGTGTGTGATATTGAAATGGAGCTTTACAGGAGAGACTGTTCTTAAGCATATGGGGAAGACCAAACGAACGGGGCAAGTAGACAGACATCTTATTGGAGTTTGTAAATTAAGGTGAGGTTTTCTATAAAGGAGTATGGGGTTGGGGAATGGATTTGTTCTGTGTTGCTTGATGATGGGATTGGAGAGAAAAAATGGGGATAAAATGGGAAGGACTTTATTTTTATTAACAGGCTTTTCTAGGGGTGGTGTCAATTGTGTGGGGTATATGTCATTATCCTGGTTTTATACAGACTATCCCTGTTGTTTTCTAGTTTCTCTAGGACAGTCTTTGCCAGCTCCTCCATGCCTGACAGTGTATATATATATATATATATATATATGGTTGGTATATACATATGTGTGTGTGTGTGTGTTTCTATATACATATTTTGTCTCACTCACAAGTGAAGGGTATGTGTATAATAGCTGTTTAGCATTTCAAAAGGAGACCGCGAGCTGTCATATTCAGCTTTGTATGATATAAGATTAGTAAACTATTAATATTACTTTGTTTACAAGACCATATAAGATCTTCATTGCTTATCTCTGACTGTGATGTGCGTGTGTGTGTGTGTGTGTGTGTTTGTATACAAATTGTAAAACTATATATATATATATATATATATATATATATATATGGACAAGTTGGTGGAAACCGTTACAACTGTCCGTGTTCCCTCTGAAATTCCAAACTGAAAAATGAATATAAATACACACACACACGCGCACGCACACACACCAGACACACCTATATATATATTAAGATTTCTATATAAAGCAAAAGTTGTACATGTTGTACACATATGTCACGTATACACATCCTAAATGGTGCGTGCGCGTGCGTGTGTGTATGAACAGGAACATGGTGGGTGTTTGATAGGCACTTTAACTCTACATGAGGAAAATATGCCTACAGTCAGTTTGTCTTACATTGTTGTTGACATATAACAACAGAGAATATTTATTTATTTATTTGTTTTAAATTAAGATGTGATTTTGATTGATTGATAAACCTTGTAAAATATCTTAATTATATGGAGATTGCAGGAATCTATCCAACGGCTGAAAAACCAATGTACACTATTTAATCATGTATATTAAGTAAGAATATTCATGAATATGCTACTAACTAAATCGTGCGGTTTAAATAATGTTTTAATGTATTTTAAGTAGTGTATACATAATATTTGGTATTAATTAATTCTTTATTTAAAAGCATTTAAAAGTAAAGAAAGATAACACAACCAGTATATATATATACATACATTACATACATACCTTGACTATGCTTATGCAAACACACACACAGGTGTGTGTGTTGTGTGTGTTGTAAGTGTGAGCCACGATTCGTTTTTTATTTACTTAAAATCTAGTGTTTATACCTTCTAAAGCTATTTACAAACTGGGTAAATAAATAAAAACTACTTAAAACATTATTTAAGTGATAACATTTTATGAACGGAAAGATACAAGTACACAGTGTATATGTATGTCCATGCATATATGCTGTGTGTGTGTGCGTAGAGTATACATATAAAACATTATATATTTCTTAAACCAGCATATAAGCTACGATACAAGTTTACATAGCAAGCATACACTGTATATGTATGTCCATGCATATATGCGTGTGTGTGATGCATATGTTCCCTATGACAAGTATATAAACCAGTAGAGAGAGAGAGAGAGAGAGAGCTGACATGCATATACATATAGAACATTATGTATTGCTTAAAACCAGCATTTAAGTGGCTGTATTACAAGGTATGAATTAGTAGAAGTAACTATATAGTCTACTCTAGTAGCCTTTTCCATCGGCACCATGCTATAACAAGTATATAAACCAGTGAAGCTCCGACAGCGGAGCCACCCACAACCCACAGGAACTGAGTTAAGGTTCCATGCTCAAACAAGGATATTTTTATGTTCATGCCAAATATTCCCGTCACTACAATAAACGCACTTACCACCAGTGTTGCGGTTGTTAGCATAACCCCCATTTGTAGTAAGTGGTTTTGTTTGTCGTCCAGCATTATGTTAATATAATCCTCTGTGTCGTCCACATAATCCCTTAACTGCATATTAATTAACAAAATTGCTCTACATTTTATAATAAAATAATGTACCAGTATATACACTGCTAGCATTTTAAAACTCAAGTTGTATTGTATAAATAATTAAATAAATGTAACATGTTACAGTAATAGAAAAGATTAATGCGTAACAAGAAAAACATACATGTATATGTATATATTAGTTTAAATATATTAATCGTATTAGCAACTTACAGTGGAGAGCTTGTTAAGTGTGCCATCAATCTGCACAAAGTACGCCTCTAGGAGCATCTCCAGTTCCTCCACGTCCAGATTTTTCTCATGGTTACTGTACCACATATGCATATGATGTGTGACAACTAGTGTGTGTGTGTGTGTGTGTGAGAGAGAGAGAGAGAGAGAGAGAGAGAGAGAGAGAGAGAGCACCTGCTCTCGTTGCTCCCGCTGCTTGTACTCACGGCATCATCCTTTCGAATTGCAGCAGAGAGACGGTCTCTTATTGCTTCAAACGCAATCTGAGCTTCTTCTTTCACATCAGGCCTAAATCGCCATGAATGAGTATTAAAATGTAACATAAATTAAATTCACATAATAAAATTAAAATAAGCCATTGTGTATGGATCGTTTGTATTTGATTATATTGATGTACCTGTCTTCCTCGTGCTCATCTACATCAGCATTTTCTTCGTTCACGTCGGAAACAGGAGGGGAGTCCAGTTGCTGACGTGATAACTTATCTGTCAAGTACATTTCAGCCATATCCCCGTCATCATCAAGTAGCTGCTCTATCTCATCTCTGACCTTTAAAAACAAAAAAACCATATAGCAATAAAAAATATATACAAAACCACATTGCCTGTTATTTAACCATACGTGTGTATGTGTATGTATTATGTATATAAAAGCAAATACAAGTCCATACTAGTTATTACTGTAAAAATATTGATTATAACATATCTAATATTAAATGATAAATATACACAGATAATACCTTCTGTACACGTCCAGATATTGCCACTAAACGAGATTTGATTAACCGTACTCTCTCCAAGTTTAGGGTGCTTATCTTTGAAGTGAGCTCGTCCAATGCTGGATAAGCTTGTGACTCGAGAGCATCTGTCTGCAATACAAAAAAAGCTCGCGTTAGTAATATTTAATTAAAGACCACTCAATTTCACATTCACATTTAAGATTGATTCCTCAGTTATCAACCATAAACACACGCGCGCGTGTGCATATGTACCTCGGAATCTAGGCAGCTACAGGCAGCCTCAAGGCAAGCTTCGAGTGCACGAAACTCAAAGGGCAAAACGCTTGGTCCACCCTTGGTTGGAATATCCTTGTTAACCTTGGCTATGTCAGAATCATTCACAATATTTCCCTCTTCACCTCCTGGTAATTCATTGTCGCTCATTCCACCACCACCATCCCCCGGAACCTAGTAAAAGCACCACAATACTAACATTATATACAGAATATATACATATGTCAAATACATAACGTATACACATCCATTGAAACAGAAACATAGCATAATCAACTCTGGGGGAGGGAGACGTGTATATATATATATATATATATCACCTGTTGACCAAGAGCATTGTAATGAACAGGTAGCCGTCTCTTGAGTTCTTCAACAAAGGGAAGAACAAGGGGGTCTTTAGAGTTTAATAGCAGAACTTCATGAGCAGAGATTATGGCTTTAATATGCTCCAGATTAACAACAATCGCCCTCTCTCGCCCCAATATCGTGGAAGGATAAGACAATAACGGGTCGAGTATTCGTAGATCTCTCGCAGGTAGAGATGTTCTTCGCATTATAGCATGCTTACCGGCTTCTAATGTCTAAAAACATAACAGAAACCAAGTAAGAAATTATAGCTTAACTATAAATTCGTACGATGACTGAATTGTAATTGATCTAAACTAAATTTTCATTATAGTCTTATTCGAATAGAAGAACGTTTCCATAAAAAAGTACATACACACATAAATATGCATGCGTGTGTGTGTCCTCTCTCTCTCTCCTCTCTCTTCTCTCTCTCTCTCTATATATATATATATATATAAGCTCCGTACCTGAACACCGAAGCTATTGATCACAAGCCACATTCGGACCCCCATACCTTTCTTGCGCATCCCCATTGGGGTCCTATTGGTTCTTACTTGTTAGAACCCACACAAACGTACACAAGATTTTGTACATGAAACACACACACACACACAGAGGCACACGCACATAAACACTCAAATACATGCACACCTGCCCGTGGATCCTGGCTTGAAATCAGCATTTTCATGCGACGCAAGATCGATTGCATAGCCTCCGGCGCTAGCGCCCGCGCCATACGCTCCTCGATGCCGCAGATGCTGCTGCGGATTCATCCTAGAACCCTAATCCCCTGCTTCCTAGTGATTAGCATTTATTGAAAATTTTTTGTGACATTGAAAATTATTATTACATAGCAAATAATTAGCATATTCTTAGAATATAGAACCAAGGGTTTAGGGTTTATAAGGCATGGCGTGTAAGCTATGGCGGATTACGAGGCGCTGCTTGTTTACAAATGGGACTGCGAGGTATGTACCAAATACGCCTGCATTCTTCTCCAATGCGTACATGTTCGTGAGACATAGCACTGATGGCGCAGTCACACAATCCATCTACAGTCCATTTAAATCGGTCGGTTTATTTCACTAATTCGGTATAATTTGATGTAAATTTAACTTAATATGTAAAGTTGTTCACTGTATGTATATGTCGTCTTAATATCTTGGTTTTTATTTATGCTTTTCATATGTGTAACACACACACAACACACACACACACACACACACACACACACACATATATATATATGTATGTATGTATGTATGTATGTATGTATGTATGTGTATGTATGTATGTATGTGTGTGTGTGTGTGTGTGTGTGTGTGTGTGTGTGTAAACTACATTTTTTATTGTTTAGGTACGGCTGGGGAAACAAAAAGGGCATTTATGGAGAACGAGGAAAACACTAAGCAGAGAAGCACAACTTGTGGTTAGCGAGCTCGTGAGACACAAGAACGACGAGGAACGTATTGAGAAGATTTTTAAAACAAATGTTGCACGTCTTCTCAAGATCGACTTGTATGGTGTTCTCAAGGAGCTCCAGCGTGAACAGCACGGCTCGCTTGCCCTCCGGGTACGTGTGTGTTTGGACTTATTATGTATTCTACTTACATTCTTTTGTCTCATTTATGTAAACCTAAAGTGTGTACATACATTTGATTAGTTAACACTAATGTGTATATATTCTCCAGGTGTTTAATGAGATTAAGAAAGAGGAATGGTACAAGCCAGATATACTACAATACGCAGCTATGATGGGATGCCTCGCAAAGACGGGAATGACATCCGAAGCCGAGAAGCTGTTCAAGGAAATGAAGGAAGACGGACTTGAACCAGAGCTTAACACGTACACTGAGTTCATAAGAGCTCTCATCTTCTCCCAAAAGGTGTGTGTGTGTGTGTGTGAGGATTACGTCAGTTAGAATAACAATATGTCTGATTATATATGGGTCAGCGTTTCTGCCATATGTACTCTCTCTCTCTGTCTCTCTCTCACACACACACCCACAGTGAAAACTTGCAAACAGGTTGACAGAGTGCATGAAGTGGTTCGTGAGATGAAAGATGAGGGCTGTCCTCCGGATTTGATCACATATAAGGTGCTGTGGATTGGACTGAATGCGATCAACAGAAGAAAAGACGCAGAGTTTTATAAAGCAGAGCTCACTGAAGCACAGACTCGCCGGCAAAAGGAGGAGAA